>JARHVA010000100.1:6410000-6920000 GCA_037957365.1 Torreya grandis | reverse complement strand
TGGGGATGTGAAAGGCATAATTGGTGCAAGCAGGAGGTATAGGGAGCCTAATTAATGGCTGCCTCATTCCTCAACAATGATTTTCTTTTCCAACTCTCAAAGACACAAACCATAAGACCCACATAAAGACAAAGACTACTTATTAAATTTGAGATAAAATTATATTCATAGACATGTTTTGGGATCATGGTGTTCACACTAAAGATGTAGGCATAAAACTTTGTGCTCTTTATTTTCTAATCACATTCTATCAACTATTGTCTTCAATACGCTAACTCTTCACTACTCTCAAATTTAATTTCTTTAGAGAGAGAATACCATTTTATTTTCAGCTTGAGATCTATTTATTTTTCCTTCTCATTAGACTTCTCAAATTTTCTCTCAAATTTGAACGAATTCCCATGGAATTTTATTATAATAAAGAGCAAATAGGTGAGTTAACTCTCACATGTCCATAAAAAATTGAAAGCTGTCATCAATTTTTTTTCCAAGAGACCTTAAACCCCCCATTTAGTTCCTTCTCATAAAAATGTGGATGTTTGAATATCTATGTCGTTTGCCCTTATTGTGATTATATTTGAGAATTGAGGTTGCAAAAATCATGAGATTGTGCCATGTGGTGTGATCCTAGGTTCTCTATATAATGGGTTTCAAACCATTACCATGGTCTCTATATTACTTATGGACCCATGGATTTATAAAATCCATTTAAGAACTATCATGCATCTACTTTTTATAAAACTATGGCCTTTGTGAATAAATGTGTTGCGATAATGACACATGTCCTTCTGTATGGACTCATGGAATTTGTGGTCACTAAAACATCATGAGTATGTGACTCATGGGGAAATATCAAGGTTGTGACTTCATGGATTCCATTCCATGACTCCTTGACTTTTTTACACTTTATGGAGTGTTATCAAGGATGGCACTTTGTTGATTTTATGACCTGTGGAGTCTGTGGACTTCAAGACTTCATGGCAATAGATTCATGAAACTATGTGAGTTGAGTAATAACTTGTTATGTCAGCAATGAAGTCCATGGGTCCCTATACTTGTCTAAAAAAACAAAAACTTCTAGAATATGTGGTCTTTGTAACACTTATCGACTTAATATAATTAGGAAAAAAAGTGTAGATGTTGCAACATTGTAACTTAGCAGTGTGAAAATAAATGTGACCCAAATGTGATCTCTGAGAATATAGGATGTGACCCATGGCCCCTTATTTAAAACTACACAAAATTACTACTATGTTTTTAGATGATGCAAGATTTCTTGTTCACGTTAGATGTTCCTACGTTAGACACCCAACATAAATAAAATTGTCCATAAGATCTTACTCATGATCATGTGGTTAGTTCTTTGACTAATATTCCATGTGTATCAACTTCATATTCATTCATCCAAGTTTCCTCTTCATCTGCTCAATTATTTCATTTCTCCAAGTACTCATAATACTTAATGCCCTTCATCTCCTTACAAATATGTGTGTCCATAATGACTTTTATCTATTCATTTTTATTGGTTGGTAGTTGTCCTTTCCAATCAATGTTGGAGATTACATGTCTGACTCTTCCTCATTATTTTTCCCCACCACATATGGGTAAAAATTATACACATTAAAAATTAGGGAGATAACCACTCGTTATGGTAACTCAATTTCATAAGCATTGCAGAATTTTTTTTTGAGAATTTTTCAAGGTCTAATCTTCTTCCATTTGAGCTTGTTATATTCACCTTTTGTTAACATCTCCTTACTCAAATGTACCAATATTAATTCCCCAATTTCAAAATAGAATTTCCTTCTCCGAACAACATATTCTTCATACTTTTATCCACTTTCTTTTAGTCTTCTCTTTACCTCCATATGCATGTCATACATGACTTGTGCACATTGCTCACCTTCAACACTTATTCTAATCAATTCAATTGTACTTATTAATTCACACACGCCTTTTGGAGTGACAACATATGAAATTTAAAAAGGATTTATATATGTGCTTTGATTGATTGAATTATTGTAAGTAAAGTGAGCTTGGGACAACACCAAATCCCATTGTATGGCTTTGTCTCTAGCTTAGCATCTCTATAAATTACAAAGACTATGATTCATAACTTCTATTTGTCCATTTATTTTGGGATGATAGGTTAAACCAAAGTCTAACATTGTGCCTAATTTTGACCATTATTCCTTCAAAAGTGTCTAACAAATTTAGTATCTCCATTTGACACAATACTTGTTGGCAACCCATGCAATCTCACAACTTCATTGAAAATTCTATTAGAAAAAATTATGGCATCATTGCTATAAAGTGTGCCATTAATGCAATCATTACCTCTCTGAATTCTTGGTAATCCAAGAATGAAATCCATGCTTAATGAATCCCATGGTTTGTCTAGAATAGGTAATGGCTGATATAACCTAATATTATGGTTTTTCCCTTTTGCATGCTAGTAAATTTTGTACCTTTGAAGGAAATTATTTACATCCTTAATTATTTATGGCCAATAATATTTATCACTCATTTACACTAAAGTTTTATCATAGCCAAAATGTCCAGCCATGCATCTGTTGTGTTTTTATTTCAACATAATCCCTATAAATCTTGATGTATGCATAACCTATTCCCATTAAATAACAACCCATCTTGAATCATGCGCTCCAACCATGGAGTTATGTCCATTTATATGGGATCTTTGCATGTTGTTCATCATTCCCAATAAATTCTTTATCTTCATACAACTCTTTCATTGACTCTAAGCTCATTAATAAAAAAAAACTTGACTATTCAAGGCATTTGTAACCTTACTAGATTGCCAACATATATGTTTTTAAAAAAAATATTAACTCTAAATAAATTCCACCTATTTCATATGCTTCTTATTTGGCTTGCCTTAGTTTTTTATGAATCATGGTGTTGGTGATTAGTGTATAAAATAAAATCTCTCAAAAAATAGTAATGCCTCTACTTCTTAAGTGATTGTACTATTACATAAAATTATCGATCATAAATATAATATTATCTTTGTGATTCATTAAAAATTTCACTAAATATGAAATAGGCTTACCTTATTTACTCAAAACTACTCCAATGGTTATTCCACATGCATGCCAATACACTTGAAACACCTTCCCAAAATCAGGTAATGTTAGAACTAGATGTACTATTAGCTTTTTCTTCAAGATTTGAAATCTATTATCTGCTATAGTTGTCCAATTAAAATCATTTTTATCCCCCTTAATAGTTTTTGTGATGGAGGTACGTACACCACTAAATTTTGTAACAAAAGTTTGGTAGAAACTTGAAATACATGAAAGCTTATGGTCTCAAACATGTTCTTTGGTGAAGGCCACTCCACAATTTCTTTCACATTTTTAGGGTCCATCCATAAGCCTTCACTTGAGATCACAAATCTCAAATACGCTAGATTCTCTTATATGAAGCTACATTTCTTCAAGTTGACCTGTAACAAGTCCACTGGGGTCAACTTAGAAATACACGATTTTTTTCTATTAAACACATATACTAAAAATAAATTACACCATGAGAATATACAAAGATTATATGAAATATTCAAAGTGTTATAATAACAAGCAAGTATATTACATCACATATCATTGATCTCTAATATCACGAGAGCACATCATAATGTAAATATAAAAAGTAATTATATTAACTTAACCACGACTAATACAAGTCTACAGCCACTGTTGTTAATGTACAATAATAAGTAATTATAACTCTTCATGACAATATTAAATAATAAGTACAATATGATACAATGTACATAAATAAGATATATAGATTTTCGGAGCATGATTTCCCTAAACTCTCTAATATATGTGACAATCTCAAGTGTCATCTCTAATTAAGTATTATTGTGGGGAGGAAAAGCATCATTCGAATGCTTCTCCACACCAGTCATGGACCAATGATCCCTTGCACTAATCCCATCAAGAAATATCCCTCCCTTCATGTATGAGTAGATAGTGATAGCATAAGAATCTAGAGAGATAAGTAAGTACTCATTTGCTGTATGATTTCTAAACTAAACATGCAGTGTATCATAAAAAATTGTTCTATTACAAGATATCACATAAACATGTAAATAATACTCATGAAATGATACTGTCTCATTAAACATACTTTGGCCCAAAGTTTTACAAATAATAAATAATAATGATTTATAGATCAATCAAATTCATATACACCACGTGATCGGACTGCCTTCATTTGACATTATGATAGTAGTAAGCTAATGAAGTTCATCTCACTCCTTACTCCATATTAGTAATGCAGATTATTCAAATACAATTCAACCACAAGATTCATTTAATTTATATCCTACTAAAAAATATAATATATAACATACTAAACATAGGAGTAACCAAAGCATATATTTATTCTATAAAATGTATGAATGAATCTTACATTAATTTCTATCTCATACTAAAAATAATGACTACAGTTTATACCACCTAGGTAAATACAAATTTAACTGCATATTTTTACTACCACAATTAGTTCTCAAACATACTACACCCTATAATAACCCATATTACCATAGTCTCGTATTTTAAGACATAACTACTAGTTTTTTATAACCAGTCATAAAAAAATAGTCTTAAATACATGAAAACATAAGCTTCTATTCAAGTAACTATATATGACAAGCAAGTTATAGTTACCATGGAACATAATAATATACTATCATAGCATTCGTTAAAATTCTCAAGGTTGTATGCACATATACATAAAGTCATGCTAATTGTCACAAAATATACTATTCATAAAAATAACCAACACGTATATATTTAATTAGTCAAACATAGATGTGAGTGTAAATAAAATAATTACAGTATATACTATCCGAGTATAACGTACATTTATACTGAAGTACTCTATGATATCTCATACTATCATAGTTTTCAACTACATAAAAACACGTAACTAAACTTATGATTTCAAGAATCAAATGACCCACATACATAACAACAATCAAGAAAGTACATAATTATACCATCGAGATGTACTTTAAGTTTAAACTGCATACTATCATTCAAAGGAATGTAACTTATAAGCATGTATCATGATGCACCAATATATGCTAAATATCTATTTAAACACCTATATAAAATATACTCACAATATATACTACACACAAGTATCCACTATTGGATGTAAATATATCACAATAAATCGATCTTGTTATTCTCAAGAGTTAGATAACTCATTAATTAAGTTATTCCATATTATTTTATTTAATTAACTTGATTCTTTTCCTAGATGACCATTTCTTCACGGATATAGTTTCAGTCCCACAGGCACCTTATGACTTGTTCAACCACTTAGTTATAGGTATAACTCCTACATATGAGTACTCGTATATGCACCATATGTAAGTACTTAAATGATATGTAAACACTATACCACTATTTATTTATACTTTTAATCAAGAGCTCTTTAAAGACATAACTCTAACAGAGGATCTCAAATCACAGAACTTATCCCTAGATAATGAAGAGTCATGCTAAGTTATAAATATGAATCTATCATTAAATGCTAGGTTAAGAGCCCATGAATTTATTTGACATAGTTCTCATGATCAATTCTTATATGTTATATTCTCACAGTACTCATACATTCCTCAGGTGGCAATGTTGCCTGTAAATATTAATACATACAATGATGGTTCAAAAGTGTCAATTAGCTCATAACCTCTATTATACATTAAATGAATACGATTCTTATTAACCATCTGAGTTAGAACATATGATCAAGATCCTTTACAATAGTGTTGGTAAGCACATAAAACTTAAATTTCTTTTAAACATAGTTCTATAGTTTACAATCATCTGAGTAACTATATTTAGAGGAGCATGCTCCTTGTTAGGTTGTGGAGCTAAAAGCTTCACTGATGCATACATGAAGGAGGTTGTTGAGAGGTTTCTGAGTTGCAGAGCAACCGACGTTGGTCTGATCAACTGATGTTAGTCATATATAGTGAGAAGGCAACCGACATCGGTCAGGTATCGGCCGATGTCAATCATCTCCAGCCAGACAGGGACCGACGTCGGTCGCCTGTGCGGTTCCAAAACTGCAGTTTATGAACAGTTAATTAACAAACTGGTTATTTGTATGTTAAGAGGCTAATTTTAGTCTTGAAGCTGTGGATCTAATTATTGTAATTAGATGTCTAATTATTGTATGCATGGGATCTATATAATAGACTCATGGGCTGTATTGTAAAGTATGAGAGATCAAAGAAGGGATTCCCACAGTACTAGTTGAGAGAGCAAGGTGTGTTCCTCCTAGTTCCACAGGGGTGCCGAGTGTGTATGATCAGGGTGGTCTGCAGGTGTGCAAGATCAGATAGAAGATCCACTGGAGTACTGGTTTGGAGAATCATAAGGACTTGGTGAGTCAAGGACAAGGGTTCTTCAGGGTGTAGAGAGATCTACATGTGGTAAGTAAGATCGGTTGATCTGCAGGTGTGTGTGTGTGTGTGAGGTCAAAGGAGATCTGCAGGGTAGCAAGGTCAAAGGTGACAGGAACACATCAGGGAGTAAGATCAGGTGAGATCTACTTGGAGTACGTAGCGTACTTGGTAGTACTAGCAGTATTGTACTGACTGGTTGAAACAACAACTCTGTGTGTGAGTTGATTGTTTGCTTGTAATTGTGCAAGTGAGAGAGAACTCTTGAAGAGATTTACTGTTTATGCCCTAGAGGTGTGTGAGCCCTAGAGGAGTGTAAAGAAGAAGGCTGTGGCATCTTCTTTGTTGTATTTCCTTCTGGAAGAGTATAATTAATACAAATGGGTATTGTCTCTCATATTTTGTGTTGTTTCTGATTTCTAGTTACTTGTTACTTTTGGGTTAAATTTTGCATGTTTAGTTGCTTGTACATGGTAATCAATTATGCTTCCTAGATCCTAACAGTGGAATCAGAGCTGCTTGATGTTCTAGATTCCTGACAAGTGGTATCAGAGCCAGGTTGTAGGGAGCAGGTTTGTGTTTGATTATAGGTCACTCTCAGGGGTTTCAGATTGAGTGGGAGTATAGCAATGGCAGAAGAAAGTAAGCTATGAATGGAGAAATTGAATAGCACGAATGGTCAGTTATAGATTGATGGAAAGAAAGAGAAGGTAAAGAAAGGTTGTTGGTTGGTAGAAGATCAGCATGAAGAAAAGGAAGAAGCAGATGTTGCAGGTATTGTTGCATGGGTTGCTCTTATATGTTCCTTGGATAAAGTAGAATCTTGGTTTATAGATTATGTTGCCTCTTTCCATGCAGCCCCAAATAGAGGGGTTGGTGTGCCTTATCAAAGTTTTGGCAAAGGGGAAGTGCGGCTAAAATTGCAAATGGCCAACACATGGGTGTTGAAGGAGGTCATGCAGGTCCCAATCCTGAAGATGTGACTAATTTCTACAAGAAAGTTGGGTGATGAGAGATGCACAGGAACTCTCACAGCGGATGCACTTGAATTAGCATGTGGTAAGAAAGCAGGTACTATTTATCTACCTACTTCTATTACTAATTCCACTTCTATTACACAGGTGTGGCTTTGTAGGCTTGGTCACATAAGTGAGAAGGGAATGGATGTTCTTAATTCAAATGGTAAGAGTTCAGCTTCGGAGGGCATAGACCGAGATTTCTATAAGCAGTGGGATGCTACAAGAAAAGATTGGATTTATTCCAGGAAAAGGAAGTCTGATGTATTTGACAAACTTAAGAACTGGAAAACCTTGGTGTTCTTGGAGGAGATGATGGACAGAGATCAGTGGATGGGGCTGGATACTTCTGAGCAAGGTAGTTTGGACATGGGTATGATTCAAAGCAAGCTCGTGGGTAAAAATTCATCACTCACAGGCAAACACAGGTATCGACGTCGATCAAGGGTAACCAACGTCGAACAGACAAGCACTGACGTCAGTCATGTGCAGACCAGAGAGGTCGATGGTGTTAGGTAGGTGGAGACTGACGTCAGTCAGAGAACCGATGTCGGTAGGATGCAGACTCGGAGGTGACCGACATCAGTCACTGGAATGGATGTTGGACGAACAACAAGCTGTCAAGGAGTCTCAAACGCCCATGTGGAGGATTGAAAGTGTAAGTAAGCCTCAAATTTGTTATTCCTCTTCTTTACACTACTTATTGCTCACTGATGGTCAAGAACTAGGAAGTTTTAAAGAAGTAGAGCAGGTAGGATCCAAGAAACAGTGGGAGCATGGCATGAATGAGAATGGAGAACCAAATGGAAGATTTGGTAGAGTTGCCAGCCGGGTTAAAGAATAGAGAGAATGGATACGTGAGACAGAAGACCAAGGTATATGGTCTTGAGGAAGCTGCAGGATAGTGGTACAGGTTTGATGGGTGGATGACAAAGCAGGGCTTTAGTCAATGTCATTGTAACCATTATGTTTGTCTTACCAGGTGGATGATGGTCATGACATTATCCTGTTACTGTATGTGGATGATATGCTTATTGCAGGTTCAAACATACAGGGTTTTGCTGAGCTAAAGGTAAGGTTAGTTCAGTGGTGTGCCATGAAGGATTTGGGAGTAGCAAAATTCTTTGGCATGAGTAATCCTAGAGACAGGGAAGATCACAAGGTGATGTTGTCACAGGATGATTGTGTGAAGGTAGTGCAGGATGCAGAAATGGCAAGTGCACCTATGGATGGACAGGTCACAGAACAGGGTCCCCAATCACATGAGGTTGAGTACATGTTTACTCTCTGATTTTGCCCCAACAGTGGGAGTTGTCAGCAGGTTTGTGGCCAATCTGGGAAAGAAGCACTGGAGAGTAGTTCAGTGGATTTTTAGGTATCTGAGAGGGACCAACAGCAGGTTAACATGTAATTCATGGTCAAGTTCTTTTCTACATGGGTTTGTAGATGTGGATGTGGCAGGTTACTTGGATGACAGGAGTTGCAACACAAGATGTGTGGTGGTTGGTCTTCAAGATTGAGCTTGAAGAGGGATAAAAGCTAGGAAACAAATTAGACGGTGTACAGGTACAGGTACAGGTACAATGCAACTATTTATCTCCAAGTGGGAGATTGTTAGGTTGTGGAGCTAAAAGCTTCACTGATGCAGACATGGAAGAGGTTGTTGAGAGGTTGCTGAGTTGCAGAGCAACCGATGTCAATCTGATCAACTGACGTCGGTCATATACAATGAGAAGGCAACCGACATCGGTCAGGTATTGGCTGATGTCGATCATCTCCAGCTAGACAGGGACTGATGTCGGTCGCCTGTGTGGTTCCAAAACTATAGTTTATGAATAGTTAGTTAATGAACCGGTTGTTTGCATGTTAAGAGGCTAATTTTAGTCTTGGAGCTACGGATCTAATTATTGTAATTGGATGTCTAATTATTGTATGCATGGGATATATATAATAGACTCATGGGTTGTATTGTAAAGTATGAGGGATCAAAGAAGGGATTCCCACAATACTAGTTGAGAGAGGAAGGTGTGTTCCTCCTAGTTCCACAGGGGTGCCGAGTGTGTATGATCAGGGTGGTCTGCAGGTGTGCAAGATCAGATAGAAGATCCATCGGGGTACTGGTTTGGAGAATCATAAGGACTTGGTGAGTTAAAGACAAGGGTTCTTCAGGGTGTAGAGAGATCTACATGTGGTAAGTAAGATCGGTTGATCTGCAGGTGTGTGTGTGTGAGGTCAAAGGAGATCTATAGGGTAGCAAGGTCAAAGGTGACAACAACACATCAGGGAGCAAGATCAGGTGAGATCTACTTGGAGTACGTAGTGTACTTGGTGGTACTAGCAGTATTGTACTGACTGGTTGAAACAACAACTCTGTGTGTGAGTTGATTGTTTGCTTGTAATTGTGCAAGTGAGAGATAACTCTTGAAGAGATTTACTGTTTATGCACTAGAGGTGTGTGAGCCCTAGAGGAGTGTAAGGAAGAAGGCTGTGGCATCTTCTTTGTTGCATTTCCTTTTGGAAGAGTATAATTAATACAAATGGGTATTGTCTCTCATATTCTGTGTTGTTTCTGATTTCTAGTTACTTGTTACTTCTGGGTTAAATTCCGCATGTTTATTTGCTTGTACATGGTAATCAATTGTGCTTCCTAGATCCTAACAGTGGAATCAGAGATGCTTGATGTTCTAGATTCCTGACACTCCTTCCTTCAAGCATAAGCTAATAAGCAATAGTTTACCTATGTTCTTTTTGTGTAATCATCAATATGTATCTTATATAGTTTTACATTTGTAAAATAGGTTTTGTACCCTGAAATATATAATAAACATACCATGGTTATCACGAAATAATACAAGACCATGTTTCATATTCCACAAGCTTTAGTAAGTACCATTTTATGATTCCACTAAGTTAAAACTATGGTCTTTTTTTAATTCAACTATCAAATTTATATATGTTGAAATAGGATCAAATCCATTGACTAGTAACTATTATGTACTGATATTCAAGTTTGTAAACATCCAATATGTATATGTGATCTTAATTCAATATCATAGATTAAATATTGCCTGAAATATCACTTAATCCAAGTTAGCTATAAAAGACATAAATGAGTTGTTAGAGAAATATAGATTGGTTTAACTTGTTAAATGTTTTAATTACAAGGTAATAAACCAACTTAGCTCATAATTCACTTCCACACTTAATAAACCAAACTACTAGACAATATAGATCCCCATCTTTATGACCAATTTGCTATTTAAATCCAATGTAATCTTCTAGACATATAACTGCCTTACTTGGTTTGTGAAGTGTATTATATATTATTATTTTATTTGCAATAAGTATTAAATATAATCTAGTTTTTTGTATACTAGATGCCTCATTGAAGAGGATCTTTATTTGCCTTCCCTTGCCTAGCCGTTAAATCCGTGACTAATTTCTCTAACTAGGAATAAACTTCAGTGACTTATTAAATATTATGTAGGCTAAAGATATACTATCCACTAACACCATTACCATATATTAAATTGGCTAGGTTTTAAACATGTTGCAATGCCTCATGTATGATAGTTATCAATGCTCATTATTAAGAATACAATGATGCCTTATAGACTCATATAGCCATGTTTGTAAATTATAAAATGGTTAACAATTAGTATTAAATTACCTTACATCTCTCTTAACCGTACACTACAAGGCATTAAATGGTTAACATTTTTATAGAAATACCATACCTTAAACAAATGTGCAAAATTAGTCAGATGGTGAGTTTACTAGATGACACCAATATAGTTTCTTATTTAATGTGCTTATTTTTTAATTGTAGGTCGATGCCCCATACAATTACCCTTTGCTAAATCCCTATGTAGCCATGTAATTTAGATCATTACATTCCTAGGCCACTAATTATTAAATTTGGATATAATAGCATGACATTTGGATCATATTAATCTTTGAGTCAACAACAACTATATAATCTAAGCGATGTTATATGACTGATATAGAGAATGGGGGATTCAATGCCTCATTGCATAACATATATGTTATCCATCTGGTATAGGTCGATGCCACACTGTAGCGACACATTGAAAATTAAGAATTTCATATAACTATAAATCTCTATTTTTTATTGCAGTTTGGTCTTATTTATACTCTAGGTCGATGCCTATAAACTAATTACTCTAAGCATGCTATAGATATGTATACAATAGCTTATATTGCTCAACCCATACATATACTAATTAGCATTCCATATGAACCAATCTACTGAGTTACACACATAAGACACCAATTTCTTATCACTATATATATAAATATTTAAAGATTTTATTTTATACTCAGTCAGTCAGTTAAAATATACATACAATGACTCTAGTATACAAAAATTAAGCTGTCTAAAACTACAAGTACTCATGTGAAATTAATATATATAATACTCCAACTTATCAACAACTTGTTTACTATGGTGACATATTCTTGCCAAAATGATTCCAAATCATATAGTTTTCAAAAGCATACATACATAAGTTAAGATTTTTATTGTGGCTTAAGCACCTACATAACAGTTCATTTGTGGTCTTTGCTTCCTCTCAACAACTCTCTCCTTCCATGCTCACCTTCTTTCTACTCCTTTCCATTCTCTCCTGCTTGTCCCATCTCCCTTTTTCCTTACCAAATGCCCATGTTTTCTTTTATAATTCCCCTTCTAATTAATAGGCATAGCCCTTTTTAACAGAGCTTTCTTTTATGAAAAATTATCTCCTTTATTATTATTATTTTTTTGTTTTTATCTACTTTTCCCATTATTAAATGTATTTCTTCTCTTTTGGTTTTTCCTTTTTATATTTTTCTTCATTTTTATTTCTTTTTTAGCTTTATACACTTTTTAAGTATATTTACTAGTTAATAACATTAATATGATTTACTGATAAATCTATTAATCAATAAAATCAACCTTATTCTAATTATACAAATTATAAAACATTAATGGTTATAAATATGACTAGCACATAACCACATAAAATGAGTCCTAATTAATCATTAAGCTAGATTAACCATCTCGATGTAACAACATTAAACACACCATGTTAATTATTTAGATTATGCATCTAACATAAAAAATTTATGTGATGTATGTAGGGTTCTTGCCAGTTCTCTGTCATTCTCTAATGTCTCCATCTATGTCACCCTTTCTGATGATGCTCTCCCTCTATCATACTTTGAGGGATGGATTCTCCTACGTCAATATTACAACAAAGTAGGTAGTTAGACCATAACAACCATGATATACATACATCATAAAATATAGTTAAAATGACAAATCAACATGATCATAAAGTAAACATATACTTATAACTAACTCATAGCAGTGTGATCATGTAACCTAAGCAATATCTTACTATCCCATAACAACATATATCTCAAAACTTAATTAAAAATAACCAAATCTAAATTTGTCAACTATAGATATCCATAGATAATCTAGTAAGTTTATCTGGTGAAGAATCAACATGTAACATGATAGATAATTTTTCGTCCTTCAATTTATTTAAGATCAATCTCAAATGTTTCAAATGATAAAGTTATCATCTAAATAAACAACCACAAAACTTACTTGTGAATGGCTTTAACAACTCATTCTCGAGCCTCATAAACATAGTTGATTATTTGTTAACCTAATTGACATAACTAGCCACTCATACAACCTTTCATTTGTTTTGAATGCAATTTTATAATCAACAATTTATCTTATTTGAATTTGGTGATATCCAATCTTTAAATCTATCTATTTGAAGTATTTTGATCCACTTAAACAATCCATTAAATCATCTATGCTTGGTAATGAAAACATACACTTGATGGTGAACATGTTTATTACACTTGAATCTTTGTGTATTATCTATTCTCCACCTTTATTGGAAACTAATATAGTTTGGATTGCACATGGGCTCAAAATCCTTGTAATCAAGCCCTTATTCAACAATTCTTGCATGTCTTTTTATCTCTTAATTTTCCATTAGATCAATCTATAAGTTGCCTTATTCAACAAGCTTACTCCTGACACTAAATCTATATGACACTAAATCTATATGATGGATAATGCTTCGCATGGGTGGTAATCCACTAGGACAATAATTTGTCACATATCAACATAATTTCCCAAAAAAATATTAATTTTAAATGAAATATCACTTACTTAGTGTTTGTCATAATTGATATAGGTTTTGCAAAAAAAGTGAAGCGTGATTCCTTTACCTTCACCACTTTCAAAAAACATTCACCTGAAACCAACATCACCTTTGGACTACTATCTAATTCTTAATTCTTTAATGGAATCAAGGTGAACTTCCTTCCAACATTCACATGAATGTAAGTGTTTACTCTTTAATCATGCACAACTCTTATATCATATTACCATGACCTTCTCAATAACCAATGACACACATCTACATACATAATGTCACATAGAATTTCATCCTTATATGAGCTAATTTGAAAATTCACCATGAATTAATAATTTACCAACTCTTAATGGCCTTTAAACAACCATGGAACTTTGTATGTGGTAGGGTATACTAAGCTTTCTAGCCCATTTTTCTCCACCATTTCTTAAGACACCAAATTATCTCTAGTGAAACTATCAATGACTACCTTTTAACACTCACATATTAATTTGCAAACAATCTATAGGAGATTCTTTCTATACACATGTCCATTCACTTCCTTGGTTGGTTTCAACAACACTCTTTTCATCATAAGAGCCTTTTCTTTTTTTGGATCTTATGTGTTATTTGGAGATCCAACACTTTCTTCATCACCATGAACAATATGTGAGGTCCCTTCAGTTCTCTTATCATTGTTCTAAGTCACTTCTAGACACTCATAAGCTCTATTTTCCACATATTTATTACATTCAAATCATTTTCTCATAAATCTTATTCATCTTCCTCTTTTGAGGAACTGTCTTCCTTTGAAAGTGTATTCGATTCTTGTTTTCATTTTAATTTTGGGAATTTCCCTCTTCTCCATCATGCATTTGTTATGCTATGCCACCATTAATTTTCATTCTTCCTCTTGAGGACATTCATCTACTTCTAATTCTCTTTTTTTGTCTTATTAACAACTTATCTTTTGCCTTTAATGCACATCGACAAGCTTCTTCCATAGTTTTTAGGTCAAACAAACCCATCTCATCTCGAACAACAATACATAACCCACTCACATATCTAGCCACCTTTGGGTCATTTTATACATGTCCAACTATTATATTGAGAATATAAAAATCCTAGTTATATTCTTTAACACTCATCTCCTTTTGTCTCAGTTTCTCAAATTTCTTAATAAACTATTTTGATAGTCTAAAGGCAAGAATTTAGCCTTTAATATCATCACCAATTGATCACATTACCAAATTTTACCCTCATTTTTCTTCCATATCTCAGTTTGCACATTATCCCATCATAAATACATTTGATCTCTTAACTTTATGAAAGAAAGTTTAAGTTTATGGGTTCGTCCATTGACTCCCAGTCAAAATATTTCTCCATCTCTATGATTCAATCTATAAGTTCTTCAAGTTCAAGATTCTAATATATCAAGGTGTATCCAACTTTGGCTTGCTACTAAAGTTTACAACAAATATGATAAATCTTCCCTCAACTTCATTCTCCATATCTTCCTCTTCAAAATATTGAATTTCTACTTCTTCATCATCACTCAGATATTCAACATAAAATTATCTTCCTTGTCATGTATCGATTGCATCCAATCTTGCTTGGATTCCTCTCATCATCGTTGTCAGGCATGTACCTTTAGGTGCTCTTATTCTTACATCTCTTCAATCAAGATTGATCTACGTGCCATTACTTTACCCAAAATGTGTAACAACCCCTCAAGTTGTATTTAGAATGTAAAACTAAATATTTAACATTCATTCACTCAACCATAACTATACTAAATAACTTTAGCCAAACATATAAACAACTTAAA
The DNA here is from genome assembly GCA_037957365.1 of Torreya grandis. Taxonomy (NCBI): domain Eukaryota; kingdom Viridiplantae; phylum Streptophyta; class Pinopsida; order Cupressales; family Taxaceae; genus Torreya; species Torreya grandis. Next base: position 6,904,553 of record JARHVA010000100.1, on the reverse strand, counting down.
ACATTAACAGTGCCAAAATTCTAATAATAAATGCAATATAATATATTACAATTATAAAAAAAATAAATACATTAGGACTTAGCCATGGTTGGTCCGCTAATACAATAACTACTGCTCAAATATATACAAATAAGATACAATTACATTTCTATTAGGTGTTCAGCCTTAATATAATAAATAGATATCAAGCCCTTTGAAGTTTGAGTTGAATGAACTTGTGTATCACTGAATATCTAGTGTAGTATCCAAGTAAGTAGTATTATTGTGGAGTAGAAAAGCATTATTCAAGTACTTTTTCACACCAACCACAGACCAATGATCTCTCACACATTTCCTATTACAGAATGGCCTTCCCTTCATAGATAAGTAGATAGGATGGTTTAGGAATCCAAATAATTATCAAGTACCTAAGTGTGTATGATTTCTAAAATTAAACATGCAGTGTATCATAGAAAACTCATTCTATTAGAAGATATCACACTGACATGTAAATCATATATACCACAAGATAATGTCTCACTATACATTATTTAATCACAAGATTCATACTAGCTACATCCTCCTAACAATCATATCACATTTCATGCTAAACATAGGAGTAAGCAAAGTGTACAATGATTCCACCATTGCATGAATAAATCTTACATTATTATCTATCCCAAACTAGAAACAATGCCTATAATTTATACCACTTAGGTAAAATTCATATTAAACTGTAGATTTCCAACTACTACAACAGGATCTAAATAACTCCGCCCCATGATGTTCCATATTATCATAGTCTAGTGTTCTAAGACATAACTACTAGTTTTTTATGATCAATCATACAAAATAATAATAAATACAAAGAATCATACACTTTTATTCAAGCAAGTATATGTAACACACAAATCACATAATCACATAAAATTTTAATCATTTATTTATTCTCTTAAGGTTGTATGCACACATACATGATATCCTACTAACTGTTACAAAACATATTGATCAAGTAATAACTAACACATACATGTAATCGGTTAATATAGGTAAGAGTCTAGACATATAATTAGAGTATGTACCATCTGAGCATATACATTTAAGTTGAAGTATCATATGATATCTCATAATATCATAGCTCATTGTGCATGAACACCCTAATCAAACATGAACAAACAATCTTACACTATAATTATTAAACAAACAAGTACAAATCTCTATTACCTGGGTATACCATAGATTATATTGCACAATAATAATCAACTAAAAACATAATCTCTAGGCACATATCACAATGCATTATTTCATGCATTATGTTTAATCACTTGCACATAAAATACTCTCAAAAAATTTATTACATAAAAATTTTCATCTTTACATGACGCTACTAAATTTGACCCTATCGACATGTTTGTATAACACTACTATGTTACAGATGTACTATTTGTCTCTGCTAACATTTTAAATAAATCCATAATATAGATTTAGATCATATAATTATATCACCAAGGGTATAGTTTACCCAGATCATAATAATATTCTTACTACTATAAGAATCTAAGCATAGTGCACATATAAAAAAGGCCAATAAAGATAAATTGTCACATCTCAATTACTGATTGATTAAAAATCATCAATACATCTAGTTCACATATATTTATGTTGTATTATATCTGATAACCGCACCTATCATTTTACTATTTCTTACCTTACTGAAAATACAAAGCAACATTGATTTCTGATCAAAGTAACGAGTTAATAATAAACCATTTAATATTTTCCTTATTTTTATATCTTCATAAGGATCCCATGTGAATCATGTTTATAATTTAAATACAACTCAAGCTGGTAGCACAACTCGGTTGGGAGTGTAACTCTGCCAAAAAACTACCATACACAAATTTTGAGGCATAATAAAGTTCTACCCAACCTTCGATCTTGCATTAATGAGAAACATATTTTCTTTTATTTAAGTAACTCAACAATTTATCTATAAGACTCAACTTTTCATAAAAATGATGCAGTGTAAAAGACTAAGCTTTTTAAATATATGCACAATGATTCATTTAAAGGCTCTGCGTTTCAAATTTAAACTCGATGTTTTAATTTAACAATTCAACATTGTATTTTTTTAAACCCAACAATTTAATAACTCTGCATTATAATTTTGTGCATAACTGAAAACTAAATTTACTATTTCTTTCTAAACCGGGTATATTTAGCATTCTAGTAAAGTGGATAAATCAATTATAACCTCAAAACAATGAAGTCTAGCACTATTTGTAAAAACTCGGTGATTTAATTATTTACACAGTGTTTTAACTATTGCTCAACATTCTAAATTTTAGATTTAGCATTGTATTAAATACTTGGCATCTCAATTTAAAGACTCGACATTCCAAAAGACTAGGCATTTCACATTAAATACTCAGCATTGTAATTTTTATATGGAGCATTTAAATACATACCTAACGTTTTAATCAACACCTCAGTGTTTTATACATATGACTTATCATTCTATTTATTAGCTCAGCTTTTCACACTTATAATTTTGATTACACACTTGGCATTTCAATTACACACTTAACATTTTAATTTCACACTTGGAGTTTTAATTTTACATTTGACGTTTCAATTTTACACTTGGTGTTACAATTTTATGTCTGGCATTCCATATTAGAGGCTCAATGCTTTATAATACATATCCATCATTTCATTTTAAAGATTGGAGTTTCTATTAAAATTCTAAGCATTTCATTGTAAAGACTGGCATTTCATTGAAATATGCAGTCTAATAATTAATATTCTATCCACATACATAATAATATGCAGTCATATATAAAATAATACATTACTTTTTATGTGGATCTATCTCATTAAATGGGCATGATTTCCATTTATATCAAGAAGCAGGTAGCTAACAAAGTATGTTAAAATGCAGTATTATATATTTAAACGCTACCCATAAGGGGTGATACTTTGTCAAATAGTATAGCGCAGTCAGTAATGTATTTAGCATTGAACTCAACTAATTTTTGTGATGGTAATAATATGAAGAAATTTAGAATTTGAATCCAATACTAAACTTGATCATAGAGATTAAATATACTACCACTAAGATATAATAAACGTAGTCTTATATTATTTAATTAGAATGTTGCTCAAATTCATTTATGATGCCTCACCTAGGTATTACATTTGATTATAATAAATGATACTTAAGCATTGAAAAATATAATGTTGCCTTATATGTTTATAAGCTTTGGATGTAGTCAAATATAATGCTTTCAAAAATATAAATATATACATTGCACATAAGAAAATAAATTGCAAAACCTACTTCTTAAAATAATGACCTATTTGAGAAAATATGCTTCACTTCTTATTTTTCTTTCTTTCTCTAATTCGTCTTATTCTCTTGTATTCTCTTTCTCCTATTTTATATCCTTGTGTCTCCCTATTTCACCTTAGTCTCTTCCATTTTTCTCTCTCTACACTTTCCAAATCTCCATCTAAATTTATAAAACTCTTTATCTCTACTTCTGTCGTGCCTTCTCTTTGCATGTTAAATCTCTGTTAGTTTCCTTTCATGCATGACATCTTTGTCAGGATTAGGAGCACAATTGATTACATTTTATAAGCAACTAAACACGAAATTTAAACCAGAAGTAATAAGTAACTAGAAACCAGAAACAACACAGAATTTGAGAGACAATACTATCTTGTATTAACACTCTCACAACCAATTACAATCACAACTCAAATACAGAGTTGTACCCTCCACCAGTTAGTAACAATACTGCCAGTACACCAAGTACTCAAAGTACTCCAAGTAGATCTCCCTGATCTTGCACACCTGCAAATCAATGATCTTACTTACCATGTAGATCTTCTACCTGATCTTGCAACAACCTGCAGATCAACCTGGTCTTGCACAACCTGCAAACCTTGATCTTACAATCATAAGGATCTCTTCCTTGTCTTTGATTACAATACAGCCCCATGGGTCTATTAAATAGAACTCCAATCAAACAATAATTAGAAAAGTGGCTCAAGACTAAAGTTAGTCTTTACATGCAAACTGGCCGTTCAACAAACTAACTGTTTGTGTGACTAACAGTTCTGGAATGCACAGGCGACTGACGTCGGTCCCTATCTATCTGGAGATGACCGACATCGGCCGACTCCTGACCGATGTCAGTTGCTCTGTAACTAGATATGATCGACGTCGATTGATCAGACCGACGTCGGTTGCTCTGCAACTCAACAACCTCCTCCAATTTACATCCTGATGAAGATTTTAGCTCCACAACCTAACAATCTTTACTCTCTTTTTAAACAATAGTTATAACCTCACAAATCTATACTCTTTGTTAATTCGACTTTCATCATTAATATTTTAAACATTTAAATTGCTTATTTTAAACTATCATGTCATGTTTTCTCTATGTTATCTCAACATATTACTAAGTTGACCAATTAAACAATGTTATCCATTTTCTAACTTTTACCATAGTTTCATGCATGATTTAAAAGACTAAGCTTAGTTTATTTTTACTCACTGTTAGTTCATTAAGATAACTCAAGCTCTTGAGAGTAAATAAATAAAGTTAATTGTTTATTTAACAAATGGATAAATAGTTTTTTCATTAATTTTAAAATAAGATAACTGAGTAATTAATTACTATTCACATATAATATTTAATATCTATTTCCTTAATTTATTCTTGAAAATCAAAACAATTAAATTAAAGGAATCTAATGTAATTAACAAAATAAATTCACATACAAAAATAATCATAAACAATATTTCTTTAACTACACAGTAATATTTTATGCATATAACATTTAAAATCTAATGTGCATGTGTATAGGATTAGTAGCAATTTCTCTGACATCGCCCAATCGTCCCATCTAGTCCATCCTCTCCAATGATGCTCTCTCTCATCATGTTCTGAGGGTAGGATTAATCGTAAATCCACCTCGCAATAAGTAGTTAGTTTGAGTCATCATAAATATCAACCAATGACATAAACTAACAAATACATATCTATAATGTACAAAATAATAAAATACAATTGTCGTATCATCTATATTAATCAACAATATCAATGTCCCATCACAATATATGTCAAAAAACTCAAATCAAAACAATAATAATCAGATAATAACCATACTAAAATATGGATTCATAATTTATAATCATAGGATGAAATTGGGATGTGACAAAATACAATATTCTCTTTCATAACTTGCTAATGACTAATTGGAGTCCCTACACACACAACTTAATAAGAAAAAATAACCTAGTTCTAATACCACTTTGGTACATAATGTATACATATAATGTTTTTAAAATTTTATCAATTACTGACACTCTCTATCTTACAAAAACTAATTGAGTCTCAATCTCTCTGAGTGCACATCCTAAGGGGTACACTAAGAAAGAGGTGGGTAGACCACTGGTGCTTCACATGATTATTGTTGTTTTTCTCACTTGTTATTTATGTTGGGTTAATATTTTGTCACTAGCTAACTGATAGGCAAAATAGGTCATTTCAACCACAACATAGGGAGATTGGTCGGCCAGATGTGCAGGTTTACCACATCAAAAGGGGACAAATCTCTCCTCTCATCAAGGGGAGGTTCCCTATAACTATGAGGAGCTATATACTATATGTGTGTGTGTGTGTGTGTGTGTGTGTGTGTGTGTGTGTGTGTGTGTGTGTGTGTGTGTGTGTATGTAGAAAATAACACTCAAGGGTAGGATAACACCATCCATCTCTCTTTTTTCAGAGATGATGTTCACAAACAAAAGAGAAATCTAGGTGAAAACACTGAATACATTTCTCTTCTTTCAGAAGTGGTCTTGCAACAAACAACAGGAGTTCTTTCTAATAGTAACAAGTAACTAAAAATAGGGGGCGTAGTAACCAGCAAAAAAAAGTGTAGCACAAAGTCTCCACCTCAACTACCCAAGAGTGAAATATGAAGGATAATGGGGGCACAAAGTCATCCCAAGATCCTTTACACAGAAATAAAATGAAAACATACTCACTAAAGATAATTGTGGCAGCACAAAGTCTTCCCACAGTTGGCTTCAGGACACCTTCCTGATTACTTCTACTAATTTTGCTTATTTCATTAAATGGACAAGAATGCATTCAAAAAATAGAGATAAGAACAATCTCCTAAATGACACAAGCTATTACAGCACAAAGTTTGAAAGTAACATGCTTTCTCATTCAAACAAAGAAATATGATTAACAATCTGAGCTTAGTCTCAGTGATCGCGTCATAATTTTGGTAGAGTTTTGCTTCTATAACTAAAAATATCTCCCTCTCATCAAATAAGAGATTACAATATATAGCAGCCAAGAAAGGCTTGGTACTTTATTTCATGGAATGACCCATTCTGCATTCAATGCCTTGAATGCATTTTCAGTTCAGTCAAAGAGGGCCATGTTGGAATAGGGCATCTACCTTAACTGTGACTTGTCGATTCATCTCAAATGTCTTCTCTTAGGCCTGGGTCATTTGGTCTGTCTCCAAAAATGTATGTGGCTGTCCCCTCACTTTTATTCTAAGGGAGAAAAATAGGCCATGTCTTCTAATGCTTACGAGCTTAGATGTCTACGTGGTGGACTGTTCCACCTACTGGAAATAACTCCTATGCAGATATTTTTGGTCTTTCCCTCTTTTCTATTACAATTTGAGATCTCAGGCTATCTTTTCCCTTTCTACTGGCTCTTTCAGCTCCCTCTTCAGCTAGTCACTGAGTTTATTTTCAGGTTCCTCGTCACATTTGAAAGTCAATGAATATTTCATTACCCTGAATTAGATGTATGTAGGGACGTCATTGGTTCACTAGTTCAATGTTTTAGGTGGCCTTCTCGGCCTCTTTATTCCATCACTTCTTTGGTTCATTCACTTCTTTGGTTCATTCACTTCTTTGCTCATCAGTTAAACCATCTCTTTGAACTGGTCTCTGGAATCTTTTGCTTCTTTCCTTTGCTCAGAGCTTTCATTGAACCGTTGAACCTTTGAACCAATTTAGTTCAAGGTTCAATGGTTCATCCTCTTTCTTAGAAGCCTTTGTTTTCTCTAAGTCTTTTGAAGCTTTGAAATTCATTCGGCTTTATCAAACCTATAGAGTCCATAGAATCAAGCCTGTGGAGTCTGTATAATCAAGCCTATGGAGTTCGTAGAAACCAGCCTGTAGAGTCTGTAGAAATAAGCTTATAGAATCCATAAAAATTAGCCTGCGAAGTCTATAGAAACAGGTCTATAGGCATTTGATCATTCCTTCAGCTTTATGTCTTTGGGACCCCCCGAAGGGAAGCTGTCCCTTTGAGCCTTGAGAAAGGTCCATTTCCTGGTCGTCGAGAGCCCCCTGCAAGGGTACCTGCCATTTGGGGTTCTTCAGGGGGTCTTCTTCTTCAAATCCTTTAGACAAAATGTTTGAAGGAATTCCTTCAGACATTTTGTCCGAAGGAAACCTTTCCTTTGCCTTAGCCACTTTCCATTGGGCCTTTGATCATTCCTTCAGACAAAATGTCTAAAGGATTTACCTTGTAAAATTTTGCCACAAAAAATCTTTCTAAAGGATATCTTTTTGTTCCCTTTTGTTCACTACCCTTCGCAAGGGCACTTGCCCTTTTGATCACTGCCCTCCGCAAAGGCACTTGCCCTTTGGGCTGTGGGGGACTCCTTTGAACCGTTCGATTGAACCGACTGATTGAACCAACTTTAGTTCAATGGTTCAACGGTTCAATGGTTCAATCTTTCTTCTTTTTGTTAAGTCTTTTGAAGCCATTGACCTTGTTGAAGTGGTTAAACTTTGAACTTTTGCTGAAGTGCTTAACTCTTTGAGTCTGCCAACATCATTGAACCTTTGAACCCGTTTGAAACACTGAACCTGTTTGAACCATTGAACCTGTGGAAGCGGGGTTCAATGGTTCAATGGTTCAATCCTTGGTTTGAATCTTGTTAGTGGACCTTTTAGTTGAACCAATCTTGAAATTGCCTAAGTGTTGGGAACTTGTTTCTTGGCGAGAGCTCGCCTGTTGAAGTCATTGAACCTGTTGAACCTGCGAGTCCCTTAGCTGAAAAAGTTTGAATAATGAAGAATTTGAATACTCAGAACAATTTTTGAGAAGGGAAGAGAGAATTTTGGCCTGTAAGACCAAAATAGTTCATATGTTGTCCCAAAAATGAGTGACAGATTTTGGGAACAACAATCTACACACTTGTCTCTTAAAAATCATATCCCTAAGCTTTTTCTTCTCTCTTGTATACTATTCCAGTCATTTTCCACCTTTCATCCCCCTTTTCCTAACCTAAAACCCCTTTTGACAGTTTAGAGTACTAGGTCAATTGGGTCGACCTTGTACTCTTATTATTGAAATTCATTTAGGGTCTAGGTTAGCTCTTGGCTGACCTAACCTGTGACCTAATGAATTTTTATCAATATTAGTACTAGGTTGACTGGGTCAACCCCATCAACTGAAACTTTTGAAAGGGCTTAGGGTTAAATCCACCTATATATACAAGATAATTTTGTCATTATTTAGAGAAGAGAATAAAAAGTAAGATTTATTGTGCATCTGCTTATCCACCATTCTACTTGAGAAACAAGCTTAGGGTTTCATACTTTCTATGAAAATACGGATCTTGTCTTATGGGAAAGTTTTTTGGATGCATTGATAGGTCGTGTAGCCTAGATCTAATTTATCCTTGCCATCTTTACATATTACAACAACCTTTTACAAAGTACTTTGGCCAAGGGAGAGATTGAAGCTCAGTAGATTCATCTTTAAATGTAAGTATTCCTAACTTTGTTCCTCCTTTGTAAGAGTAGATAGATATGTATTTATACTTCTCTTCTATGCATTAAGGTTTTGTATACATTGATGTGAGGATATGTTTTCTATGCATTTTTACTTTTGTTGTTTATTACCCCCACTTTGTGCCACAAGCTTTGATGAACACTAGATTAGAATTTTACATTACTTGTTATTAGTTTAGTGAATATAAAAATATAAGGCTTAGTTAGGGTTATTACTTGATTGTGCTTGACTGGAGACTTTGGGACCTTCCTTAGTGTTATTGTTGTAATAAGATATTCTCTAATTGGGTCTAGTAAATCCATATATTGGTCAATGTTACTGATTATCTAATGTATTCTCAATCAGAAGTGTAAGTATGATCTATCTTCTCCAAGTTATGATTGATTTATAGACATGATACATTTATGATTGCATACATTCTAATGAACCTGATGTGAATCTAATCTTTGCAAGTTTTTTTTCACATTTTTCATTTTATATCATTTTATTTATTATTTTTTTATATTTATGATACTAGGTCGATAGGGTCGATAAAGTTTCTAACTTTTGTACATAGGTTTAACACACATTCACATAAGAAATAAATCTATTTTATTTATGCAAGTTTTTATTAGATACAGGTTATTAGGTCAAACAAGTCAACATAGTACTCTTACAGGCTTTTAAAAAACATACTAGGTTGACCAGGGTAGTATAGTCACCTTACAGGCTTATAGAAAAACATACTAGGTCGATTAGGTTGGTATAGTCATCTTCACAGGTTTCATTAAATAGAGAAATACAAACTAGGTCGACTCAATCAACACAGTTGACAAAATTTGTAAGTGACATTCAAGGCACTTCAACAATAATCTCATATTCTTCAGCATCTTCCAACCCACCAATGTTCCTTCCTCTCTTTCTCTTTTATTTTAGTTATTCTTTAGAATTCTATTTTTCAAAGTTTGTAGTCTTTAAAACTACCCACATACAACAAACTAGGTCCACTTGATCAACTTAGTTCTTTATTCTATCTTATATCTGAAAGACTAGGTCAACACTATTGACATAGTTCTTAAAAGACCCTTACTTCAATAGTACAATAGCAACACAATTGACTCTATTCTATAATGTCTACATACACTATCATCTAAATTGACACTGTACTATATTTCAAATTGGAATTAACATCTATATGCTAGTAATTACTTCACACTTTCACTTTTAGTTATTTTCATGCTTATATTAGATCACATAGTCTAATTGGGTGGCTTTCAATATACCATTTAGTTGTACTATTTTTTTCTTTCTTGTACACATTACCAAATCACATAATTTCAAAATACATTTAAAACAATTGTCTACCCAAGACCTACCTAATTAGATTCATCACCAAGGGGGAAGCCAACTTAGTTTTCTAGTCAAGTATAAATACATGGTTAATGATATATATTGGTAAATCATCCAACACCCTTATCTCTGTGGGATTGTGAATTGAGGAGGTAGGCCCCAATACCAAGTCAGTACCATTATCAAAATAGATCTCTTTCTACCAAAATGTCCTGTAACCATCCATAGATTAATTTATAGTTCCTTATTTTTTAGCCAACTTTCCCATCACACTCAAAATAACACTTTATAATAATCTAACACTCACGATGATGATTTAGTTAGCATTTATTTTTCAATTGATTGTTTGCTCTTTGCTCATCGTATGTTACGTATTGCAAAAACTTATATTGGTCAACGTTGGTGCAAGGTTTTATGTTATATGCCTCAATTAGATCATTCTCATTGACCCAATTGATTATATGTTTCCTTCCATTTCTTGTTTTCAAAGTACATTAAAAAAAATTCTATGTTTTCAGTACATTATCATTCTATTCGACATAGTCTCTTACAGACTGTATGTTTCCCCTACCTACAGTACTGAGTTAACCTGGTCGACTTAATATTATTTTTTACCTCTCAAGATATAATACTAAGTTGACATTGTCTTCTTTATATCTTTATCAGTCTATTCTATATCCTAGATTACAATACTAATTTGACCCTATTTTTAGTACTAGGTCAACCTAATCGACTCTATACTTTTATTTGTATCCTTCCCATCTCTGTGCTTTTACAACTATATTGTGTTTGGTTGTTTAGTCTTATTTCATAATGATGACATATTTTTAGCCTTCGCTTAGTAAATAACATTTTATAATCAAGGATTTAGATCATAACCTCACTTATTTTATTACTTCAGATGAAACTATTCACTCTCTTCCTTGATCTTTTCCTAATCCAAAACCAATCACTACACAATGCAATATAGTTGATGTCTTTCATCCTACTCCTCTCAATACCAATGTTTGGAGTCTTCCTCCCAATATCAATGTTGGGAATCCTCCACCTAATACCCTTCCTCCCACCAACACTATTAATCCCTCTCCTAACAACACTAATACCCCACCTTAAAATATTGATGCATAAATCGACACAACTCAAATTCTTTATCAAATAGTTTAACAAATGAACATCATGCAAATAACTAATCATTCCGAAATGATGCACATGCAACAACATTTATTACACATGACTAGTTGACCATCTCAAGTCATCATGTCTCAACCAAATCAAAATTTTGTCCCTCTTTCTTTTAGAGATGCCAATGGTAATATCATCCGTCAACCTCTAATGGAAAAAAAATGCTTCAACATCTTCAAAATAAACCTTTAACCCCATTCATTGCATCCATAGATATTGGAAACATTTCTTAAATGATCATATATGATGGGACTAAGGACCCTACTATCTTTCTTAAGTCTTTTGGTAATCTCTATAAGGAATTGGCCCAAATTAACACCTTTGCTACCACCAAGATCTTAACCAAAATTTATGTTGGTGATGCACTTGAATGGTGCAATCAACTTCCTAAACATTCCATATTATAACTATAAGATTTATTTAACACTCTAGTGAAAGAATTCCAACATGATGACCTTCTTGAAAATTACCGTAGCCATTTCATCAATGCCTAACAACTTCTTAATAAATCTGCTCACACTTTCATCAAATGATGGAAGTCTCTAGCTCACAAATTTAACCATAACATGAATGATGATACTCTTTTAAAATTATTTTTTGTTGCTCTAAAATCTCCCCTTCAATATGATATTCAAATATTTTTCCTTAAAACTTTAGAAGAAGCCTTAGACCAAGCAAAAAGGTAAGACTTTCTTATGATTTGATTTGAAACACCTCAAACAATTACTAAAGAACCTTTCCAATAATTTCTCATTACATTGATTCATCCATGCCTCCCCAACTTAAAATGGAGCATCTAATTCAACCAATTTTAACCTAACTCGCCCTCCCTTGAGTCTAGAATGATTTAAGGAGAAATTGCCACCCTTTAAACCCATGAGCTTTGATCCTTCCAACTCTCCTCCAAAATGGTATAATCTTGATAAGTTTTATTGGTGGAATGCTATTATAGGTCATTATCATGAGTCTTGTCATGATCTTCACCAATTTTTTCTTGATTCCTTACTTGGTCCACATTTCAATCTTAATACTCTAACAAAACAATGTAATCAAGACTATCTTAAAGCCTCTCAAATTCAATCTCAAGAATCACAATCACATCAACATCAACTACGTAATGAGCAACAATAATTATCCCATACCTACACCTCCTCCACTAATATTGTTCAAACCACAGTTGATCCTTCTTCCTACACCAGTAAGGAAATGATAGTTAACATGAACAACTTTAACCATATCATTGCATCCATTGAACCTCAACCTCTTAGGTCACATGAACTAAAGGATTACCTAGTTCAAATGCCTACTCAAAATTATATCATACATGGTCCTCCTTTACATCCTTTACTTCCTCATACCTCTTTTACACATCATATGTCACATTCAACATCCTTAAAATATAACAAACCAACACATTTAGCTATCTCCAAATGCACTTACCAATCCAATGCAAATCATTTTAATGATTCAATGTTACCTCTCTCCACCTCACATATTGGGGCATCTTGTGGTGCTCATCCACATGTCCCTTAAGACCTTAGGTCATCTTATGATGCCCATCCCTACATCCACGTACCCATTAGGGCATCTTACGATGCCTACTCTTATTCTGTAATGCATCACAATAAACAAATTTAACTTCAAAAAACCTTTTGAAACTTATATACTTGTATTTCACATGCTCATCTTTGATAAAGACGTTAGCATAGATTTTACTTATTATTTTTTATCTCATGTTTCTTTGTTTTTGTGCACTTTACCTCTTTTAGTCACACTTCATTAGCATCATTGTCACCTTTGGTTATTTAGTTTTCTTACACATTATATTTAGTATTTGTTTTCATTTTGGTTCTTATATATCTCTTTCATTTTTGTCTTTTTATGTCATTATTTGCCTTAGTAGATTATGATTATTTTTATCCTTATTCAACATTCAGCTCATTGGTGTTCACCTTGTGAGTTTCAGTGTAAGACCAAGGATAGGACTTGGCCTTCCTCACAAATTACCACATTAAAACATCTTTAAATCACTTTTTAGGATGAATACTACATTCATTGGTGCTTGTGCTAGATCTATTATCGGTTATTATGGCTTCTTCATGACATGACTATCATAAAAATATCACTCTCCCTTTATTTCCACTATCATAAGCATGTTCACCTTTGATGCTCTTGCATCAATAAATATTATGAGGTTTGGGTTCCTTAATACCTTTTCAATGTCTATATTGATGCAGTCATGGTTAGGGGTCTCAATGAAGAGATGCCTTGGAACACACAATCTTTATAATTACATAGTAGAATAATTCAAAATAAATAACTTGATTCTTTATTATTTCAATAACTGGAAAATTAGCTTGCACATAACACACATCACAACAACAACAATATCAAATAAGATGTGTTACAACATTTGATATGCAACATTGTCCTTGATAAATCACATCCTTTGCAAGAATAACCATCTCTCATAATATTACATATGATCCTTAATCTCATTGATAAATTGACTCAAGCATAAGGGCTTTTTTATATAGGTATAAACCTACCTACTTATATTGATGTTATCAACAACCCACTACAAGAATTTAATACAAGACACAATTGAAAGGATTCATAACACATCACTATATGTTATAATCATTAAATAATTAATACATGTTTAACACTAATTTTGGATGTGGATCCTCTTGGGATAGATAGGGTTAAGAATATACAAATGATAGGGCACAAGGATAAATATCAAATCTACAATAGACCAATTAAATACTAAACTTAGATACACAATATACTAAATTTATGAACTGGGATAAACTATTAATGAAAAGTACAACTATGTTAGGTATAAAAAATAAAATAAAATAAGGTACTTAACTAAATCTGATGCTAATACAGATCTAGATATAAAACACATTGAAAATAGTTGAGAAGGATATTCTCGAACTATCATCAGATTTTGAGTCTGATAATTCTATCTCCCTAGACAGTAACATCAAACTAGGATGGTTGTATCGACATTATTGTTTGGGTTTGATGCTAGTGTCTTATACTAAATATATATTGAAATAGGATGTGACTACCTAGATGTTTCTAGGTTTGTCTCTAATTTCACTTTAGTGTATTCAGATCTGGGTTATGGATAATCGCTCCTTATGAAATGATAAAACTCTAACTTTCCATCTTTAATATGATCTTGGAGAAAATGAATTAGAGGGCACACATTGTCAAGTTCACCCCAATCACCTCATTATCAAAGAGAATTACCTACATATTCAATACTTCAGAAGAGGGCCTCAAACTCATTTAGTTATCCCTTATGTGTTGGCTTGTGTGTGAATCATGCAGTGTGTGTAAAGCAAGTGCAATAGTGCCCTAGCTTGTAACTTGGCAAATAAGCTCTCATGACTACTCTTTCAATACTTCAAACCTGTAACTAGGTTGTCCCTTTGACTTATATCAGAATAGGGTAGAATAATAAAGTTTTTAATAACTTGAATGCTCTTTTGAATTGGATCTAGGTTTTTTCTAGGTGTAGAATGAATGAGGGTTGATATTGTATCTATACCAATCCTATCAAGAGATAAATTGAATTAAAACACTTAGGCAAACCATTAGAATATGTTTCATTTAAAAATTGGGCAAATTTCATTAGGGTAGGATAACAATGTCGATGTTATTATTTATTCTAGACATTAGTGTCAATGAAGTAGCAAAATAGGTACAGGTTCAGAAGTTGTAGAGGTGTAAGATAAGTACATTGTAAGCATTATGGGTTAGATCAAATGTTTGTGTCATCAATATAAGACAAACTAGACTAAGAGATAGGCCAAGGGGCATAAGCTAGAGTAGATGCGAGGATTGCAAAAGTAAGGAGAGTGTATAACTAAAAGGAATAGACAAGATCTAAGTTTGCAAAGTGTACAAGATTAAGGTGCTACATAATCATAAAATACGTTCTACAATTGCCCCCCATTTAATCTAGTAATGAAATTTATAGTTTAAAGGAAATGAATAAATACTTGGGTATGTATACACACCTTATCTTTGCTTGAGTTGAATTTGAGTCCTTTGTTGGTGACTAACCTACAACCAATAGCATGTTACAATGTAAAATTAGTGCATATAATCTAGTTTAAAAGTACTTGAAATAGATTAAAATGAAAGATCAAAGTTTAAGAGTACACCTATGTGCTGATGTAACTGCCTTATCTATTAACATGTTATTTTGTAAAAGATGTATCATTTTAAGGCTCTAAAATTGATATTAGGATAAATATAGATAAAATTTTAAAGTGCATATAGCCAAGGAGATAAATAGAGAGATATTAAAAGGACATGCCCACAACCTTGGAGTAAAAAGTGAGTTATCACCTAGTAGTTGAGATTAGCTCAACCATGTAACCCAATGATACTTGTAACTTGGTGAGGCTAAATGATCAAGTCCAACCTAAAAACTTGGTGAGATTGAGTGATTTTATCACCTCAATCATACCAAAAGATGAATCAACTATTGAAGTAGATTAACACAAAATAGTTCGTAAAAGTTTGTGGGGCATCAGTACGTGTAATAGTTTTGGAATCTAAAACTAATTTAGATTTTTCAATAGAAGTCACATATTGCACAACATATACACCTTATATATGTCAAATGCTGGAACTATGTATTAAAATGGTACCAATTTATAGAAATCTGACACCACTATGAATTTGAATCATATAACTATGTGCTTTGGCCAATTTAGACAACTGTGTAAGGGTGGAGCACATGCTTCCAAAGCATGCCACCATTATATATGGAGAAATAAAAAAATTGATATAAGTACCAATGTGAAGGATAAATTTTCAAAACATGCCCCCACTATAAATTGGATATGCTAAATATTAAGTGGGTGTGGAAAACATGCTTCTAAAACATGCCCCCACTGAATTTATGAACTAGTATAAGTACCATATACTGAATAAATGTAGAAAACATGCTTCCAAAGAATGCCCCCATTGAGTCTGAGAAATATGCCAAGTGTGGATAACATGATTTATAAGCATTCCCCCACTAATATTCCCCATTTTTGAAGTGAGAGAAAAATAGAAACTGAGAGTTACCTCACCTCAAACGGGTAAGACAACTGTAAAATATGTGAATGTAACCATGTACCATATAGAAGGAACATGTATAGATAAATATATGATTGAAGAACATATAACCAATATGATTACATGTAGATCTAAGATGCATGATAAATATCATCACAATATCTATATAATAATAATACAAGCTCAACAAGCAAGTAAACACACATACAAGAGCATTCAAAACCAAGTCAATAAATAATGGTCAAAAGAGACCGCAAATAAAGAACATGTTTAAATGCCCCACAATCAGAGGGACATGACTTAGTCAAATATCTACAAAGAAATAAATGACATATTCAAATGTCTATATGTAACATCCCCATTGGGATCTACTTAGAATAGTGTAATAATTTTTATTTATTTAATCTATGTATTCTTTTATTAGATTTCACCAAGAGAATATAATTAATGATCTATGTCTAACATACCAAGCATGTTAACTTTTAAAATAAAAATGTAACATCTATTTGTCATTGATCACTATCATCAGATGAAATAAAATATAAATGAGTATAAAAAATAAGTATAGATTTTCAACCATAATTGGTATAAAGATACAACCATTGCTATCAATATAAAATGAGTAAATAATTATATTTCATCAGAGATAATGTTTCAATAATAATAAATGCAATACAAGGTACAAGTTACAATAGATAAAGCTCCATGAAGCATGAATTACCAAACTCCAGTATATATGGTAATATCAAGTGTAGTCTCCAAATAAGTACTATTGTGGGGAGGAAGAACATCATCCAAGTGCTTTTCTACACCCACCACGGACCATCGATCCCCTGCATAATTCTCCATCAGAGAATGGTCCTCCCTTCATGGATGAGTAGATAATGATGGTATGGGAATTCATAGAGACAAGCTAGTACCCGTGTGCTATAAGATTTCTAATACATGATGTGTACCATAAAAAAATACATTCTAACATGATATCACACAAATATGTAAATCATACATATGAAATTATGTCTGACTAAACATTAATTTGGCCAAAGTTTTCAATAGTTATTGATCTCTAGGATCAGTCAAACTCATACACCACTTGATCAAATTACTTTCATATGGTAATGGTGATGCTCGTAAGCTAGTGAAGTTCATCTTATAGTCCATGGTTCATAAGCATAACTACTCAATTACAAATAACTAGTCATAATAATTTCAAAAAATAAAATAACTCATAAACCAAGTTATATCTCGTATGAACATAATCTTTCATTTATATGTCTTGTTATGTTTTTAGGATACTACATTCATATAGTTACAATTTCATGTTCCACATGTTTTTATGACTTATTTTAAACAGTCAATAAAATTAAAGTTATAGACACACGACCCAATACACCAATTTATGTTTTATATTTATATGAATACCTAAGTCCACACACACACACACACACACACACACACACTTATACATATTAACTATGTTCATACTATGTTTCATATATATGTACTGAATAATAAATAAATATTGTATATAAAGGTCAATAGTTATTTATAAATCTAATCAAAAATTTCATATGATTTCCACAATCATTATAAATTTCCTATACATAAAATACATTGATGATATATTATAAGATATTAATATTCTCAGAATATTAATGAACAAAGTATTATGATTGGTAGACTTTTTATATCAATATTCTGCTCTTCTTAAATTAAATCGGCATCTAATTATAACAAACACATAGTTTCTTATAATAGTCTATGCATATATATATATATATAAGTTTGACTTTGTTGACTTATTTTACATAAAACACCTGCACTTAAACATACATTACCAGTCTCTACAAAGAGTTCGAAACAAATATTTCAAGCCAAACATAGCCAAAGCATAAACTTAGTTACTATATTTATAAGTAAATAAACAAAAATTACACATATGTTTCATTATAGTTTTGAATGTCAACATATACACTGTTTTCATATCTTTGCACTGTTCAAATAACTAATTAAACAGAGTCCACTACTATATGTAACTTCTCATGATTTTGCAAAACAAATAAGATCAGTTCGTATACAAACACCCCATTATTTTGATAAAACAAATGAAATCAGTTCATATACAAACACCTCATGATTTTGATAAAATAAATGAAATCAGTTCATATACAAACACCCCATGGTTTTGATAAAACAAATGAAATCAATTTGTATACAAATACCCCATGGTTTTGATAAAATAAATGAACTAGTCATGTATTAAGACATCAAGATTTTCTATATCATTATAAAGCACAATAGAAAACATAGATTACTATTTTGATGAACATTAAACACTCAGTGCATTCTCATTTAGTTCATAGTTTTTAAGACCAGGACTCTCTTTCATTCATAGTTCATTTTATATATGTATATGAGACACTAAATAATTACAAAATTTATACATCCATTTGTTTGTTTTCCCCAATATTACCTCAACTTCAAATTTGTCAAATACATGTAGTTCACTATCATAGTTCTCTATCTAAAGTTCCACAATTTTGACTAGAAATTCATACAGTTCAAATTATATAATCTCATTATTTTAACTAACAAATTCATACAGTTCCCTATTTAAATGTAAATCAAACACCAAACAATTACAATTTTTTTTGTTTAAAACAACTAACATCACTAACCTTCTTGATAGCATCCAGATGAAACTAGATAGACTAAACCTTTCTTTCCCTCTGTTTCACTTTCATCTTTTCTCCCTTCGCTCGGCTTTTTCTTCTCCACTTTCGCTATCTCCTTCTCTCCGCTTCGCACTTCTCCATTCACTTCTCCTCTAGGTGCTCCCACCTTCTCTTATTATTCTTCCTATGCCACCCATCTTCCTTTCTTTTCTCTTTTTTATCGTGCAATGCAAAAGCTTTTCATCTTCTTTAAAGCTTCGTTGTTCATTCCTTAATCATTGATTTATTCTAATTTGGCCCATAATGTTTTAAATCTTTTTTTAATTCATTTTATTTCCTACAATACAATACAATTGGTAATTATAACATAATTACTAATTATAATACAATGCAATATAATTATTTTTATTTATTTTTATTTCTTAATTATAAAAATCCATTACAATACAATTGTTAATTATAACACTCACTTCAAACATCGTCACAGTCTAGGTACTAGAATATTTGACTAGATTTAGTTTCAAAATTAACTTAAGATAACAATATAGTTTCACTACTAACTTAGTATAGATAAACAATCATCATGACTTGATAATATGACTAATATAATGTCAATTATAATCCTTTCAACAATAATTGATATTTCAAACAATTATTATACTGATCCTAATAGTATTATAACAACGTAATTGTTGTGTCATTATTACATTATATAGATTATCTATGTCTTTTATTGTGTATATATATATATATATATATAGTTAAGCCATATAATGATATTCTTGAATATCATAAAGATAACTAGCTAACATTTCAAAGATATGAGGGTTAGTTTATATACAGTAGTAGCATATACTATTTAATCAAATTTATGTTTTTAAAAAACATTAATAATAATGAATACAATGAAATAAATACATAGTAACATTCTACACTAAATATACATATAATATCTACAATAAAATCACACAAGATTAATTTTACATAAGCATTAAACTGAGCGAACACACAACTAACATACATAAATAATTATCTAAATACAAAAAATATAAAAAATGTACTCATACTAAAAATTCAAATTATGCCTATAATGAATGCCATCTAATGGGGTGTGTGCATGAGTTCTAACCATTCCTATGTCATCCCCCAACACCTCTATCTACACTACTCTCTTTGATGATGTTCTCCCTCCATCATGCTCTGAGGGATGAATCTCTTCTGCATCAAACTCACGACAAGAAGGCAGTTAATCCTTAATATCATTACATATATCATAAAATATTGTTGTAATAACAAACCAACATGATCACAATGTAAAGAATATATAATACAACTAACTCATAACAATGCAATCATGAAACCAAAGCAACATACATCTATCCCATAACAACATATGACTTATAACTTAAATAATAAGCCATTCAAACTTCCAATCATAAAAAATTCATCGATAATCAAGTAAATTTGTTTAGTGAAAAATTAGGATGTAACATCTTTCCCCTTTAAAGTTGGTCATCATCTCAATGACACTTATTTAAATATTAGTTCTGTATTAAAACATTGTTTAATAGAAAAATAACATAGAATGAAGTATCAAATCAAGCAAATAAATGTAAAAATTATCTGTAGATCTTATCATAGTCCTCCCAAGTAGCATTATCCTTAAAGTATTGGTACCATAAAACCTTGCACTATGACACCTCTCTATTATTCAAATAAAGTTTTTGAGTGTCAATTACTTTGATTAATTATACCATGACCACTCTAGGATCTAGAACTTGCAAAGCATTCTAATCCAACACATGTGAATGATCAACGATATACTTTTTAATATAAGATACATGAAAAACATTATGCAATAGAGCTAGGTTTGGTGGTAATACAAGCCTATATGATACAAGATTGACCACTTTTAAAATCTTGAAAGGTCTCACATATCTTGATAATTTCTTTTTGACTTCTCAAATTTAATTGAGCTCTTCTATGGCTTAACCTACAAGAGCACTTTATCACCCACTAAAAACTGCTTATATGTTCTCTTCAGATCAATAAGGCTCTAATGCCTATCATTGGCCTAAACTAATCTTTACTTTATTGATCTTAATTGATCTTCTATTTTTGAAAGCATCTTAAGTCCAAAGACTACCCTATCTTTCAACTTATTCTAATTGATTGGTGTCTTGTACCTTTCATACAATACTTCAAATGGTGTTATCTTCAAAGCTGATTGGTATGAGTTATTATAAGTAAACTTAACCAACATGAGATAATATTTACACTTGTATTTCTAATCCATGCAATACATATGAAGAAGATCCTCTAACGCTTTATTAACTCACTTAGTCTGAGCATCAGTCTCTGGAAGGTATGTAGTGTTGAAGTTTAATTGAGTATCCAAAGCTAAATTTAGAGTTACCTAAAATCTAGAAGTCATCATTAGATCTTGATCTAAAATAATCTTATCTATAAATCCATGTAACCAATACACTTTTTTATCAATTTTTTCATAAGAGTATGTGCATCATCTATCAAATTATCTAGTAAAAAATGAGCCACCTAGGTTAGTTTATCAACTACAACCAAGATCATGTCATGCACCTTCCATGATAATAGTAAAACTTGGACAAAGTCCATAATGGTCACTTGCCACTTCTATTGTGGTATGTAATTTGGGTATAATAATCCAATCGAATGCACAAGTTCAAATTTCACATGCTGACATTCTGGACAACGTGACAGAAATTTCACTTCATATTTTTTGATTTTCTTCTAGAAATAAAGTGGTCTAAGCTCTACCATGAGCTTAGTTACTCTTGAATGTCTTGAATATGGGGCATTGTGCATGTCCTTTAGCATTTTGCTCTTTATATTCTCCCTATTTGGTACATACATCATTCCATTATATCATAAAAGACCATCATTCTCTAATATGCATTCTTTATACCTAGGATTCTGAGCATTCTTAGATAATGATTCCCTAACTTGATCATAGAATTTATCTCTTGGTAAGAATTTGATCACTTGATCCTTGAAAGTACTCTTGATAGTAGCCACAATTGTTATGTACCTCCTAAGACTTAGGACACCAACTACTCTATTTTTATTACCTTTAATATAGTTGATATCAAAATCATAATTCGATAAGAAATCTAACCAACATCTCTGATGAACATTCATATTTGATTGGTGAAGATGTACTTGAGTCCTACGTTATTAGTCTTGAAATCAAATGATTTTTTAAATAGATAATGCCTCAAAACTTGTAAAACATGCATAATTACTACAAGTTCTATGTCATGATGGGCATATTTCACCTCATAAAGCTTTAATTTTCTTGATTCATAGGCTACCACTACACTATCCTACATAAGGAATCCTTGTAGTCCATCTCTCGATGCATATGTGATCACTAAAAATTGATCATTGGGATCAAAAAATCTTAACATTGGTGTTGAAGTAAGCTTTCTTTTCAATTCTTGAAAAGCTACTTCACATTTTTTTAACCAAATAAATCTTTGATTCTTATGCTACAGAGAGGTAATTGGATTAACTATCTTAAAAAAATAATGAACTTCCTCTGGTAGCTTACTAATCTCATGAAACTCCTTACCTCATGCACATTCTTTGGTGCTGACCACTCCATAATAGCTCTTATTTTTGTCGGATCTATTGAAATACCATCTATAAAGATAATATGTCTAAGATATTATACTCTCTTTTGGAAAAATGTGCACTTGGATAACTTGGCATATAACTTATGATTTCTCAATCATTGCAAAACTAGTTCTAGATGTTGAAGATGCTCCTCTTCATTCTTAGAGTATATAAGTATGTCATCAAGAAAGACCAAAAAAAATGATCTAGATAATCTTTGATCACATTATTCATGAGATTCATAAATGTTATCAGGGCATTTATCAACCTAAATGGCAACACTATGAATTCATAATTCTCATATCGAGTTTTAAATGCTATTTTTGGAATATCCTCATCCCTTATTCTTAACTGATAATATCCTACTCTAAGATCAATCTTAAAAAATATCATTTCCCCTTGCATCTAATCAAAAAGATCATCTATACGAGATAGTAGATACATGTTTTTAATAGTCGTTGTATTCAATATTCTATAATTTATGCCAAGTCGAAGAGTACCATCCTTCTTCTTGATGAAGACAACTGGTGTACCCCATGGCGATGCACTTGGCTTGATCAACCCTTTTTACAATAATTTTTGAAGTTATGCCTTTAATTCAACTAATTTAGTGGTTGTCATCCTGTATGGTGCCTTAGACTGTGGTTTTGATTTGGGTATGATATCGATAAAGAAATCAAACTCTCATTTAAGAGGCAATCCTGAAAATTCTTTCAAAAATACATCATGAAAATTCTTAGGGAATAGATAATATTTGAGGGACAGTTCCTTAAATTCCTCTATTTCATTTATCTTAACAATAAATGTTTGGCACCCTTTTCCTTGAGCCTTTTGAGTTGTATTACAAAAATCTACCTAAACCTCAACTCTCTTTTCTCACCTTGAATTTGTGTCTAATTTTTAAAATCATCCAAACACTCAATCTTCTTCAGGTAGTGGTTAACTTTGGCTTTATGCTTCGCAAGCTAGTTGACTCCTAGGATCACATCATATGACCTTAGTGGTGCTACATAAGATCCAATACAGTTGTGAATTCAGATAACCTAATCTCTGCTTAAATTAAACACTTGACAACTTTGAATTTTGAATCATTTCTATATTATACTAACCATACATTTGCCCTTAGTCCAAGTATTTTAGATAACTTATTAAGCATTTAGGAGATATAAAACATTATGTATCCCCTGTATCTATCAAAATGGAAACTACATGTTCAAACAAAATACTTGATAGTTCTATGAATGAAACTTGGAATTTGGCTTGCCAATCATCAACTGTTGCATGAATGCATTTTTGAAAATTTCTTTGTTGAGGAGTAGAACCTTTTTTCTTCATCTTATCTTAGGTACACTCATAAGCATAATGGTCACCTCCATAAATGAATCAACCTTCAGAGGGTCCTTTCCTGTCATACTATTAATTTTATTTGAAACTACATTTGAAACCATTATCTAGTCTCTTGTTGTCTGAACTATTATTGAATATAGCATTTTGATTTTTGAACTGACTCTTCAAGTCTTCACCCCTTTGATTTCAATTCTTCTTCTTGAAAGTTGGTTTAAAACTTTCAACTTTTTTTTAAACTTATCCCTGATCTGAATAAGGGATTTCAACTTTTGTTTATACTTCACTACTTTCTCGAATAACTCATCCATGGTAGATGGTCCATGAATGGACACCTCTCCACCAATCTTGGGTTTTAATCCCATGATGAACTTCTTAATTTTGAACATCTCATCTACTTGGTACTGAAATACACACTTCAAAATTTTAGTGAACTACTCCCAGTACTCATTCGTTAATAAGTCTCCTTGCTTTAGATTCTAAAAATCTATAATTTTTTTGTCAAAATATAATTGTGGAATCCACCAAGATCTAAACAATGTCATAAACTACTCCCATGTAGTGGTGTTCGAGTTAAGATTCATTTTCAACTTCTTATTGACCCATCATGTAGCTACTTCACCAACCAACTGGTAAGTTTCCCAAACTACTTTAGTGACTTCGGATTAGTTTTGTATCTCAAAATACTTCTCCATCTCAGTCAAACATGCTTCAACTCTATCACCCAAAATGGTTCCATCGAACTTAGGTGGGTTCATCATCTTCATATCTCTAGCCAACTCTATAGTTATTTGTGCTCTCGCATCTCGAGGGATTTACTACTTAGTGGTATGTTATTAAAGTACATCCTAGTTTACTTTCTCTTCATGACCATGAACTTTCTATTTCAAAGCTAAAATTTAGTCCCTAGTTTCATTCATGGTTGCAAGAATTTGACATAACTTTGATGCTTACTCAACGACAAATTGATTATGATCAAATGGAGGGTTATTATCATTGACATTTGAAAGACCCTCTATGGATAATCTAGTTTATACCATTCACTTTTTTTGTAAACATAAAGATATGAAAATATTAGTGGACTCATTAAATCTTAGAATTTGAGCCATAGTTCTAATACTACATGTAATATCCCCACTAAGATCTACTTAGAATAACATGACAATTTTTTTATTTAATCTACGTATTCTTTTATTATATTTTAGTATGAGAATATAATTAGTGATCCATGTCTAACATACCAAACATGCTAACTTTTAAAATAAATATGTAATATCTATCACTTATCACTATCATCAAATGAAACAAAATATAACTAAATATAAAAAGTAATTATAGATTTCTATTCATAGCTTATAAAAACATACCACTATTGTTAATATATAATGAGTAAATAATTACATTTCATCAAGGATAATTTTTCAATAATAATAAATAAAATAAAAGATATATGATATAAGATACAAGGCTCTACAGAGCACGAGTTTCCAAACTTTAATATCTATGTTAATCTTAAGTGTGGTATCTAAATAAGTACTATTGTGGGGAGGGAAAGCATCATTCGAGCACTTTTTCACACCAATCATAGACCATCAATCCCATTTACAATCTCCTATCAGGGAATGACCCTCCTTTAATGAATGAGTCGATAGTGATAGTGCAGGAATCCAAAGAGACAAGCTAGTACCCGTGTGCTGTAAGATTTTTAATATGTGATGTGTACCATATAGAAAATAAGTTCTCACATGATATCATAAAAATATGTAAATCATACATAGAAAATAAAAATGTCTAACTAAACATTACTTTGGCCAAAGTTTTCAATAGTTGTTGATCTTTAGGATCAGTCAAACTCATACACACCATTTGATTGGATTAACTTTATCTAAAATTAGTAATGCTAGTAAGCTAGTAAAGTTTGTCTATGTTTGTGTATGCATTTTTTTCACTGGATTTTGCCTACACAATTGTATTAGCTTACTTAAGGCTCTAGAGGTCATTTGGTTTCACTCCTCTAATCTATATATGCACCTCTCTCCCTTCATATTTCTAATGCGATTAATGTAGTTAATACAATACTAATGCAATATATTGTGGATTGTTTGAGCTATTTAGTTGTGAGCTATGATAGTTTTAAGAGCTGTAAAATTTGAGCCTTTGTATTTTTTAATTCAAGATGATATAAAGTATTTTATTATTTGCTCCAATTGATTTTCAATATTCTATGCATAATTTTATTTATTAGCAACTTCATTGTGATGTGCACTTGCTCAACTCGCGGGATCACTCAATCAAATATGAGAGTTGTGAACTTTGAGATTTTATATTTTTCAATTCAAGATGATATAGATAAAATAATGAAATACTCTATATCATCCTAAATTAAAAAATATAAAGGCTCAAGATTCACATCTCTCACAGCTCTCAAAACTATCATAACTCACAACTAAGTAGCTCAAACAATCCACAATATACTAACTTAATATTGCATTAACTGCATTACAAATATGAAAGGAGAGAGGTACATATATAGGTTAGAGAGGGATTGAAACCAGATGACATCTATAGCTCTAATCAAGCTAATATGCACTTTTTTTCCTTCATATTTACAATACAATTAATAAAATTAATGCAGTACTAATGTAGTATATTGTGGATTGTTTGAGCTACTTAGTTGTGAGCTATGATAATTTTGAGAACTATGAGAGCTGTGAACTTCAATATTTTGTATTTTTTAATTTAAGATGATATAGAGCAAATAATGAAATAATTTATATCATCCTGAATTGAAGAATATAAAGGCTCAAAGTTCACAGCTCTCACAGCTCTCAAAGTTGTCACAACTCACAACTGAGTAGCTCAAATAATCTATAATATACTATCTTAATATTGCATTAACTGCATTACAAATATGAAGGGAGAGAGGTACATATATCTTACACTAACACCCTCTATAAGTTTATCTTAGGTGGGCGATGATACAAAAAATGGTTCTCAATAACAAGCCTTGATGAGTCATCCATGTACAATGAACTTCCCCCACAAAAGATAAGTAGACCCCCCACAAAAGAGAGTATGCCCCCCCATAATAGAGAGATAAGTAAATAAGGAGCTAAGAAGCCCATTTGAAATATGAGATCTTTCTGTAGTGATAGTAGATGCTCGACATTGAATGCTGAAGATGATCCAATTATGTTGAACAACATTCATCCCCTTAAGAAAAAATAAAACTATAGAAGACTGCAAATAA
The DNA here is from genome assembly GCA_037957365.1 of Torreya grandis. NCBI lineage: Eukaryota > Viridiplantae > Streptophyta > Pinopsida > Cupressales > Taxaceae > Torreya > Torreya grandis. Next base: position 6,877,200 of record JARHVA010000100.1, on the reverse strand, counting down.
TCTCCCCATTTCATAAAAGAATATGAGGGAAGAAAGATAATCAAATGTGCATCCAAAAACTTCTTAAATATCACCATGTCCATAGGTGAAGATGCCACAATCCAAATAGGTACATGCCTAATCAAAGAATTAGTTGACAAACCAGGACCATGTAGAAATGGATGATGAACAAGATTTAGAGATGATGATGATGAGATAATAGCTATGATGAAGTTGTCATTAGACAAGAGAGAGATAAACACTCAAATGTATCCTCCACGTCTGCAATATGATTCTTCACAAATAAGTCTGAAACATCTATCAAGAGATCATCACTTAATGTTGAAATTGAAAGACTATGTATGTCTTATTGTAAAGAATCATTGAAATCTCTTAATAAAGCAACTCTGATCTCTAAAGTAGCAACAAATGAAAGAGGATATAAAGTGTCCTCAATAATAGATCGGATGCCAATGTATGTCAACCACTTAAACTGATCATCTAATGAAGATGTATCTACATAAGAAGAGGCATCAGGAGTAGGTGCTTAGTCATCCAAGGAAGCATCACTTTCAAATGAAGATCCAATGTCTTCATACAACTGCTGGACGATGGTCTATCTAGTGAAAGGGCACTCAGTATGCTCAATATGATGCATAATATCCTCAAATATAATTAAATATATTAAACCATAGACCATGTCATTATTGTTAAACAATGCATTCTTCTATTCATAGGTAGTTGGTTCAGGGACAAGTCCTAAGAGATAAGGTAGTAGATCTTGCTCTATGCAATGATTCTTTATTCCTTGCTTCTAAGACAAATAGTTCTTTGATGTTAACCTTATAATATATTTATAAAATTAATTATTAATATCCATGATGAAACCCTAATAATAGAAATTTATCTCAATTCATGATTATAATTAACTATTAAATATGTTAACCATGATGCAAAAAGCATGTGTGAAAAAGAGAAGATGTGCAGACAACAACCAACACAATGACAACCCCCTTTTCACTAGTTAGGGAGCCACCCAAATTTTGATATTTTATAAAGTAGTGCATTTTACAAGAAACATTAGTCCAATGCATGGGAAATAAAAAATAAACACTTTTACAAAAGATGGCACTCAATTTTGAGTGAACAATTGCAAGATATCAATAAAATAATTTCTTATAAATAGGCCTATGACTAAAAACTTGCATTTGAAACTTAAAAAAAGTACCCTTGGAAGAGATAAATTGTCTTCCAACCACTTGTTAGAATCAGAATAAAATGCCAAAATTTTTCAAAGTAATTACAAGTCTTAACCAATCCTTCTACCACTCATGTGTGTATTTTAATAAAAGGTATTCCACTTGAAAACAAAATAATTAAAAAAAAACTATTTTAAATACATTAAAACACGCTGATTTTTATCTTAGGGTAGAAATTTAATGTTTTTAGACTTTTTCAAAGAGAAGAAAAAGGCTAAGCACTGCCATGGGAAAAACTCTAGCTAGAAGGAAGCTTATAATGAAAGTTCATGCCCCAAATGAAGCACCAAACTTACAAGTAAGACTTCAAAATGACTATTGGGCTATTTTTTTTTGAATGCCATCCTAATCTAAAGGATTTAATAGCAAAATATTATGCTCAGGTCTGTTTCTTGTCTAAAGAAAGTAAGAATGACGCTCAGATCTAAAATAATGAAGTTTTAGGGTATTAAAAATGGTACCTCAACTCAAAAAATATAATTTTTGATGTTATAAAACCCTTAGATTAGCCAAAAATGCCTTAGATCAACAAAAAATACCTTGGATCAGCAAAAAAATGTCTTGGATTAGGAAAAAACTACTTAGATTAGCCAAAAAATGCCTTGAATCAATTAAAAAACATCTTGGATCAGCCAAAAAATACAGATTTGAATTTGTTCAAATGCTAAAAAAATTTCCATGCTAGGAGTATACCAAACTAGAGCTTCACGTAGTCACAAAGAAGCCCCAAAAAAGTGATAATGGCTGCCAATGAACCAGATCTATAAAAAAATGACTCCACCAAAGACGAGAACTCTAATAAATTTGAATATTTATCTCAACAATTCTTATGATAATACAATATCAAATCTTAGGATTTCATAAAAAAATATCAAAAACCAACCAATCAGACAATCATGAACATAGGTTGGGGCTCTGATACCATAAAAGAGTTACAACTATGATCATAAATCAACGAATGCATATGATGGAGTGATCTCACGAGTTGAGCAAGTGCACATCACAATGAAGCTGTTAATAAATGAAATCATGCTTAAAATATTGCAAATAAATGAGATCAAATAATGAAATACTATATATCACCCTGAATTGAACAATACAAAGGCTCAAAATTCACAAATCTCATAACTTGCAAAGCTGTCATAGCTCACAACTAAGTAGCTCAAACAATCCATAGTATACTACCTTAGTACTGCATTAATTACATTAAAAATATGAAAGGAAAGAGGTGCATATATATGTTGGAGAAGGAGTGAAAGCAAATGACATCTAGAGCTCTAAGCAAGCTAATACAATTGTGTAGAAAAATCTAGTAGAAAAAAAGCTTACACCAACAGTCTCACTGCTTAATTAATACTAGCAATATGAGATTTGGTTAATATAAATATAACCAACAGATTCATAAAGATTACTTCCAATAGTAGACATAAAACATGCTAAATACATGAATAACCAAAATACATATATTTAGTCCATCAAACATATGAATAAATCTTTACTATATTAATTATCATATAAGTAATAAATATAACAAGTACAATTGATACCAATAAGGTATTATATATATATATATATATATATATAGACTAAAAATTCTAATTTTTTAAAGTAGATTCAAATATAATACATTATGTGATGAACAATAATATCATAGTCCATTGTTCATAAGCACACTACTCAATTACAAACAACTAATCACAATTTCAAAGAATCAAATAACTCATAAACTAAGTTATATCTCATATGAACATAATTTTTTATTTATACATCTTGTTATATTTTTAGGAGACTGCATTCATATAGTTATAGTTTCATGTTCCTTGGATTCTTATGACTTATATTTAATAGTCAATAAAACTAAAGTTATAGGCACACAATCCAATACACTAATTTATGTTATATATTTGTATGAATACCTAAGCCTATATATAGATATATTTCTTATATATATGCCCTTGTACATATTAACTATGTTCATACTATGTTTCATATATAAGTACTTGAAAATAAATAAACACTATATATAAAGGTCAATAATCATTTATAATTTTAATCAAAGACTTCATATGATTTTCATAATCATTATAACTTTTCTATACACAAAATATATTGACAATCTATTATAAGATATTAACATTCTTGAAATATTAATGAACATAGTAGTATAATCAGTAGACTTTTTATATCCATATTTTGCTCTTCTTAAATCACATCACCTTCTAATTATAACAAACACTAACATAATTTCTTATAACAATCTATGCATATTATTATATATATTGTTACAAGTTTGAATCCATTGACTTGTTTTATATAAAACTCTTGCACTTTAATATACATTACTAGCCTCTACAAAGAGTTTAAAACACATACTTCAACCTAAACATAGCCAAAACACAAAGCTACTATATTTATAAGTAAATAAACACAACTTACACATATGTTTCATCATAGTTTTGAATATCAACATATACACCATTTGCATAGATTTGCACTGTTCAAATAACTAATTAAACATAGTCCACTCCTATATGTAACTTCGCACAATTTTGCAAAACAAATGAGATTAGTTCATATACAAACATCCCACGGTTCTGATAAAACAAATGAAATCAGTTTGTATATAAACAACCCATGATTTTGATAAAACAAATGAAATCAGTTCGTATACAAACACCCCACAGTTTTGATAAAACAAATGAAATCAACTCGTATACAAACACCCCATGATTTTGATAAAATAAATAAAATCAGTTTGTATACAAATATCTCATGGTTTTGATAAAACAAATAAAATCAGTTCGTATACAAACACCCCACAATTTTGATAAAATAAATGAATTAGTCATGTATTAAGACACCACAGTTTTTTATCTCATTATAAAACACAATAAAAAAAATTGATCACTATTTTGATGAACATTAAACACTTAGTCCATTATCATTTAGCCACGCAATTTGTCTATAACAAATATATATAGTGTCTATACATATATAGTCTCATAGTTTTGGAACATCAAATATAAACCCAATCTTTATATATAATCATTACTACTATTTGTAGAACAAAACACATTGTATGAATAGATATATATTCATAGTTTTTAAGACCAAAACTCTCATCCATTCATAGTTCATTGTATATTTGTATATTAGACACTAAACAATTACATAATTTATACGTCGATTTATTTGTTTTCCCCAATATTACCCCGACTTCAAATTTATCAAATACAAGTAGTTCTCTATCTAAAGTCCCACAGTTTTGTTTGATAATTCACATAGTTCAAACTATATAATATCATGATTTTAATTGACAAATTCACACAATTCCCTATTTAAATGTAAATCAAACACCAAACAATTACATAATTTTTTTGAGTTTAAAATAAATAACATCACTAATCTTCTTGATAGCGTCTAGATGAAATTAAATAGACTACGCCTTTCTTTCCCCCTGTTCTACTTCCATCTTTTCTCCCTTCACTTGGCTCTTTATTCTCCACTTTTCACTACCTCATTCTATCATCTTCATGTTACTTCATTCACTTCTCCTCTACGCATTCCCACCTTCTCTTATTATTCTTCCTACACCGCTCATCTTCTTTTCTTTCATATTTTTTTTAATCATGCAATGCAAAATCTTGTCATCTTATTTAAAGCTTTGTCTTTCTTTCCTTAATCATTGCTTTATTCTAATTTGCCCTAAAACATGTTTTAAATCTTTGTTTAATTCATTTTATTTCATATAATACATACAATTACTAATTAGAACACAATTGTTAATTATAATACAATACAATACAATTGTTTTATTTATTTTTATTTCTTAATTATAAAAATCCATTATAATACAATTGTTAATTATAACTAACACTTTGAACATTATCACAGCCTAGGTATTATAATATTTGATTAGGTTTAGTTTCAAAATTAGCTAAAGATAATAATATAGTTTTGCTACTAACTTAGTATAGATAAACAATCATCATGACTTAATGATAATATGACTAATATAATGTTAATTATATTTCTTTCAATGATAATTGGTATTTTAGACAATTATTATACCACTCCTAATAGTATTATAACAACGTAATTATTATATCATTATTACGTCATATTGATTATCTATGTCTTTTGTTATCTTTATATATATTAAGGTGGTTAAGTAATATAATGATATTCTCGAATATCATAAATATAACTAGCTAACATTTCATAGACATGAGGGTTAGTCTATATACGATAGTATCAGATACTATTTACTCAAATTTATGTTCTCAAAAAATATTAATAATCATGAATACAATGACATAACACATAGTAACATTATACATTAAAAATATATATAGTATCTACAATGCATTCATACAAGATTAATTTGACATAAACATGAAATTGAGCTAACATACAACTAACATGCATAAACAAATATCTAAATGTAGACAACATAAAAATTGTATTAATGCTAACAATTCAAACTATGCATATAATTAATTCCATCTAACGTGGTATGTGTATGGGTTTTAGTGATTCCTCTATCATCTCCCAACAATTTTATTTGTGCCACCCTTTCTGATGATGCTCTCCCTCCATCATGCTCTAAGGGATGAATCTCTCCTACATCAAACTCATGATAAGAAGGTAGTTAGTCTATAATATCGTGACATATGTCATAAAATATTGTTGTAATAACAAATCAATATGATCACAATGTAAAGAATATATAATACAATTAACTCATAGCAATACAATCATGAAACTAAAGCAACATACATCTATCTCATAACAACATATGATTTACAACTTAGTTAAACAATAATCCAATTAAATTTACAACCATAAAAATCCATGGATAATCAAGTAAATTTTCTTAGTGAGAAATCAGGATGTAACACTATACAACAAGCAATGATATATTCAAATTTTCAAGAAAGCAAACATAGGCACAAGGGATGCATACAATGGAGCATATATAAATGCTCGACCAAAAAAGATGACAACAAGACAAAAAACTTAAGGAAGTGTATAAAGAAAAAGTATAAGAAAATGGCATAAACATATCATAGTAGCTCATGAATCAAATGTGGTATCAAAAAACTCAAGTGCATAACATATCAAGTACCATGTGTATGATATAAGCATGGTTAAGGCATGTGTATGTACATAAGATCCCAATCATGATAATTTAATGTGATCATAAAATGATATAACTTGGAAGTATCAAGATAATATAATATGGATGCCCCCAACAACCTCACGATGTAAGTAGAGGGAAAGTCCAACACTCATAAGGACATAGAATCATGTATTTGTATATGCCTGCATATATGTATGTAAGAGTAACTAATATGCTAGCCCTCAACATGGAACTAACACATAGATGCCAAGGAGGCAATAAATCATGTAGATGCCAAAAATGTTTGTGGATTTTTGAACATTTTTTTTTATTTTTTTCATATTTTTTGAGAGACAAGATCATCCTATGATCTCATTCAAAAGATGATCATAAGTATCTCCCCACTTAGAACCTGGTGTAATAAACTAGTGGTATTGCTAAAGATCATGTATAGGTGCAATATATGTCATTTTAGTATATATGATGCTTGACTTATGTATAATAGAACTTTGAGGTCATGAAGTACCAATATAAGGAATAGGGGTTTGTGGAACCCATCTCTATGTACTTTGTGGTTTCTTTAGAATAACAATATTAGGAACATGTGTAGGTGCTCTAGTTATTTGAATATAGTGCATAAAAGATGAGGATTACGTGGAACCCACTATCTATCTCCAATATAAAGGTCTCTCAAGTATTGTCCACCTAGTAAAGGGGATTGTCTGTTGCTTACCCTTTTATGGTGGATTAAGGCTTGATAATTAACTACCTAGGTATAAATTGCTCTTGTTTAATAAGTTGTTCATATGGAACACTGGAAACTATAATTATCGAATTTGTATGAATGTACTTAACACACCCACACACTGTAGAAGTTACTATGCAAAGAGTATGTATTTAAGATCATCCCAACAACATGTCAAAAAAACCCATAGGAGGTATAAGTGAGAAAGTAGTAACCATATGTGTGGGGCTGACCTATAAAGGTAAATCAATCTTTCCAAGAACCTTCTGGGAGGTCCCATTGAATGCTCTAATTGATTTAGTAGAAGGATGTAATCATGATGAGTATAACCCAAATACGTAAATAATGTCATGGTGCACATATTTTCTCTTGAACCATTATCAATCATAACACTGTGTATGGGTGTTTATCAAGGTATGCTCAAATAAATAGAGAATCAAGATCAAAGTCATCATCATTAATTTTAATATCATCAAAGGATATGGTAGGTCCATAAGAGGTACATGTCTTGTGTAAGTTATAATAACCCCATCTAGTGGGTGCCCATAATGTGATGGAGGAGGATGTGAATTATATGTCATTAGGACTTATGGTTCCTTCTTATAATGGTCTTGTAAATGATTGTTAAATATCTTCTGCTTAAGGTGATCACTAGATTGTGAACTTGATTCATTTAGAGGGTCATCAAATGTAATATTTTGATCATCGATGAGGTCTTAGATCTTATGCTTCAAGGTAAAACATTTGCTCTTAGGATGCCCAAGGCCTTGGTGATAGTAATAATAAGCATTTTCATCATATCCTTTGGGTAGATCTCTATTTATATCAACCTATTTAAGATGGAAATATATAAGATGACACTTTATCAACTGCGAGAGTAATGAATCAGGAGGCACAAGTAAATGTGTAAATTGTCTCCTTGATGCATTAGATAAAACAAGCTGATTACACTATTGTGAAACTACATTAACCATGGTAGTGGTTTCATTTTTAGGCTCAAGAGGTTTTACCTTATAACTTGGTTTGATCATAAATTTAGTACTAGACGTGGACATAGTTGATTTTTTTGTTACAAACTTGAGACTATTCAATGAAATAAGCTTCATTTCATGGTCCCATACAATATGGCATAAGTCATCAAAAGATTGGAACTTCTTGAAAATAATGGACGCTATAAAGGACCAAGAAAATTTTGCTTTAATATGTCTTACAACTCATTATTGGCAATAGGATTGGTCATTTTAACCAACATTGTCTTGAACCTCAAGACATATTCACTGATAGGTTCAATGGTTCCTTGTTTGATCTTTGCAATTTGAGAATATCAAACCTTTTCAATAATGTTAATATAAAAGTGTGCCAAAAGCTGATCTTTAAGACATTTTAATGCTTTCACAAATTGGAGATGTAGGTCATAAAATCACCTCAAATCATAGTCCTTGAGGCTTCTTAAAAATAATTTGGTCAAAATTTTATCATTAGAGGTATAATCAAGGCATGTCATAAATAAAGATCAAAGATGTTGCTCTAGATCACCCTTACCATCGTAAAATGTGAACCTAGGTGCAATAGAATCAGTTGGAAAAAGGTGTAAATATATCTATAGTGAAATAAGGTTATGCAACACATCTTGCGAGTTAATGGCATGTGAAGACTTTGAATCCTTTTGTTTAATGTTTTTAGCCTTATCCTCTAAGTTTTTGATAACTCAGAGAAGAGATTAAACTATAGACCCATTGGGATTTAAATTAGCCATTTGAGTAGTTACCAAAGTTGATGTAAAAATGGTTTGAATAGGTATTGAACCTAATATTTGAGTTGAAACCATTGGTAAATACATGGTAGATGTAGCAATAGTGTTTTTAGAAAACAAAAGTTGCAATACATATCTCGTGTCCCCATTAAAAGTATTAAGTTGTAATGTGTTCAAGGGCAGGGTTGTTGGTATATTGGGATGACCCTTAACTCTAATAACATGATTAATAGATGGACCTACTTGGTCATCTATACTCTTTGCATTTTTAGTTTCTAACATAGTTTTTAGGATTTCATTAAGATCTTCAAGTTTTTTACAAATATGTTCACAAAATAATGCAATTGTTTGCACTTGCTAATGGTCTATTTGCTCATGTTTATTGGTTTTATTAGACTCATAATTTTCATTATCAAAATCTTCTTATATGATAACCTCATCAGTATGTTTTTCATTCTAAACATTGGTATCATCAAGAAAATTATGGCCTTGTTAGTCATAAACACAAAAAAATTAGATGGGACCTTGTTGTAAAGTTATTTGCTAACTTTTATGTTGAAAATGATGGCCTTATTAGGTATAAACACAAACAAATTGTATGTAAACCTAGAGAATTGTGAAGTCAAATTATGAATTAATTGCATACAACACCTCATTATGCTCATTTGGTAGTCATGAAGATGACACAAGAGTTAAAAAGGTACTATTTTTAGCCTGGAATGAAACATGATGTGTTTGATTTATGGCTAAATGTTTAGAATGTCAATGTGTTAAAGTTTAACATTGCTACCCTGGAGGTCTGTTGTATCCTCATGAAGTACCAAGAGACAAGTGGGATATAATCTCACTTTATTTTATTTTTGGGCTGCCTAAATCTCGTAACAAACATGATACCATTATTGTGGTAATTTATAAGTTGACCAAGGTTAGTCATTTTATTGCTATTAATTTAATTGATGATGCTTCCATGTTTACAAAAAGATTTGTAAGAGAATTTATTTGGTTACATGGCATGCTAGAAATGATCATCCTGATAGAGATAAACTTTTCACATTAAGGTTTTAGCAAACTTTGACTATAATATTTAGAATACACTTGAATTTTAGTTCTACGTACTGCCTAAAAATGGATGGTCAAACTAAAAGACTAAATCAAGTGGTTGAGGACATGTTGAGAATGTACGTTATGGACCAAAAAACTAAATGGGGATGTTTTCTCCATTTAGTTGAGTTTGATTATAACAGCACATATCATTATATAATTAAAATGACTTCCTTTAAAGCTCTATATGGGCCTAAGTGTGGAACTCCACTTGGATGGGATAACTTAGAGAACAAGGTTGTTTATGGATTTGATGTACTTCAAAAATATGATAAATAGATGGTACTCATTCATCAAAATTTAAAAACTACTTCTGATGGGAAAAAGAGTTATGTATATTAGAAAAGAACACCTCCAAAATTTAATTTGGGTGATAAGGTCTTTTTGTGAGTTTGATATCAAAAAGGTTCCATCAAGTTTGAGAATTCATCTAAATTAGCTCCATGTTTTGTTAGACCTTTTAACATCATCAAAAAGATTAGTCATGTTGCCTATCAACTATCCTTTGCTCTTCTATCTAGGATTCATGATGTTTCCTTTTTGTTTTGTCAAGAAAATACATATCTAATCATGCTCATATTTTGGATTGGAAAAACTCAGGTTATAGAAGAGGGAAAGATGAAATTGGAACCAGTGAGGATCCTAGACCATCACATCATTAGGCTATAAAGTAGATAAATTTAGCAGTTTTTGGTCTAATGGGATCCACTTAGTTACAGGAATGCTACATGGGATACAAGAGTCTTTTTAGACAAAATTATTCCTGACTATTTGATTAATCACTGGGATCACTCCTTTTTAAGTGGGAGAGGATGTCATAACTTAGTTTGGAACCATTTAAAAATTGTGGATTATTGATATTGACATTTAATTAACATGTTATATGTTGTTTTGATTATATTATTATCATATCATGGGCACGATTTAGATGCTCTGATTTTTTAGTTGATTACATCATTATTATGAGATTGACTATGTTTATAATGTTTTATCTCAGTTTGTTAACTATTTATGATCATTGGATGTTATAATTGGTTTAGATACTACTGATGTCTTCATTTTATGATTTTAGGAATTACAATGATCTAGGTTTGACCAATGAGAAATGAGATACATGAGTTTCTAAAAATAATCATTGTTTGTTTAGTCAATTTGTTGGTTGTTGACTATTGACTACACTTTATTCATTTAGTCCTTGGGTTGAATGTAGAGGTCAAATATTGTTTTAATCATAATTAATTCATAATTTTAATTTAATTATTTATTAAGTCTACTTAATTTTATTATTTGACTTTATATTGGTTAGTCGTAATTGGTTGTAATTATTATTGGAATCGATTTTAACTAGACTCATAAGGTGGAAATGATTTTGACTAGACCTGTACTTGCATAGGTTCTACTTCATGTGATATCGATACATGCTAGAACTTGTATTGTCTTCTATAGTTGTTTCATCATCATTGTAGTGCTTATTTCATGACTATCACCTTTCATAAGGTCTTGGCTTCAGTTTTTTAAATTCATTATTTATTGTCTTGTGGTGATAATATGACTAGTTTTGGTTAGATGGATCTTAGTCCATCGACTTACATTATTTGATTATCATTTGAGAATTAAGAATGATGAGTTTTTGGACCCATAGCCATCATATGCATGGCAATGATGTATTCATGGTTGACTTAGGATTTAGGTTGATGGCTTTTGTTTTGAAGATGGTTCTAGTTTAGTCGTTTATTGGTTTGGTTGTTAGTGAGAGTTGTGTAGGCTTAGCATGAACCCTAATAACCACTTCAAAATTTGTGGAAGCTTGTTCATTACCAGTAATCAATGGAACTTTGATGGCTTGTCTAGGATTGTCAAGGTGGAGACTGTTAGTGAGAAGACTATAATTTCTACGGGAAGAAATGGGGGATGTGGGGGAACAAATATTGCCCCTATTTTGTTGCACCATGACCTGAGCTATTATACTTCAGCTACATACTTTAAATGGGTCTTAATCTCTCTTTTCCATAGGAGAGAGGCACAAATATTGTGTGAAAAAATAGGGAAAAGGAGGAGGAACTCTTTCATGTGGAAATTGAGGAATAACTAGATTGTAATACTTCAACCAAGTTATGTATTGGTTTTTGTGTTACTTATTTTGAATAAGGGCATTGTAAGAAATGTTAATGCTTGAAGAATTTGAAGTTTTGTTCATAATATGTTTTGCATGTACATTTTAGCAATGCCATTTTATTCATTATACTAGGCTATGTTGAAAATGTTGTTTGATATTTTAGTTTTTTGGGTTTTTTTATTATGTTTCAAACCCAGTTTGTTTATTGAACACTAAGTGTTCATGGCATAAATGTTCATGAATAGATATGAAAACTATCATGCATGGCATAAACACTTAGGGTTTGTGTGAAAATGCTTGGTGTATGTGGTTTTTATTTCTAGGTTTGGCATGTGGTTATAGAAACTTGGAACTCATTGCCACCACCCTGCGATCCAGGACCACCATCAAACTGATGGATGGGGTCTAGGGCCACTAATAGGGGGATCACAGGGATAGCGAGGTGGGATTTTACCACTTTTCATTTTATTTTGTTCACTTATGCATGGCCTTCATGATGGTTTTTGGTTATGAAAAAATGTTGGAATGAATCTTTGGAGTTGAGCTCATTGATATCATGCCTAGTTGTGATATGTTACTTGCATTCTCTACATTCATTTTTTTTATATCACATAGTTAATACTTTGATCTTTGTTTATAAATTTTTTATGTGGTTTGAGCTGATACCCTTGAATCCATACTTGATTGTGCAAGTCTTTAAATGATAAATGTATAAGGATTTATTAGAGAATATTATCACTCTTTGTATTGAACCCTTTTATGATTGTGGTGATTGTAGACTCTCCCTATTTGAGCTTTTAGATTCCATTCATTTTATTACCATTATTTGTGGAAATTGTTGGTTGTATATTGTAATTATGTTGAATCAAGTTTGGGTATGTGGAAGGTTTGTTGTTTGAGTCAAAGTATTTTCATTTGGGATTAATAGTTATAGAATATATAAAGGATATGATGATTGTCTTGTGTTAGACTTATTTGGTCTTTATGATTGATTAAAAACTCTTTGTGCTAGATTACAAGCTGTGAATGTTTAGCCCATGTCTTTACTTGTCATTGATTGTTGTAATAAATCATTGGAAAAATTTATAAAAATTGTAGTAGCATGGATTGTAATTATTGGTAATGATTGTTCATTGGAATCTTGTTTGACATTATGATTATTGAATCCCTATTAGTTATGAATCTAAGTTTTTATGACTTTGAATATGTCACAATGAAAACTTGGGATAATTTATTGATTGATTGTAATTGCATTTAGATGATATTCTTGTGACCCATTTCAAATGGAAACTATAGTGATTTTAATGGTTTACTTGGGTTGATTTGAAAGAGTTTGTTTTATTGATTGAGTATTGGGAATGAACATGCCTTATATAAAAGGATGAAATATGTTGATTAGATATTAAATCTATTTAGTTAATTTCACATTTCATTCATAGTTATTTAATACATATTCTTATAAGGATTGCTCAAAGTAAAAGATGATTGTGCATTGATTGTTAATGGTTTACCATGATCGATGTTGTATAAGTCATCTACAGACTTCATAAACTAGATTGTTTTAGTTTATATGTGGATGTGGTTAAATAAATTTTAAATGTGTGAATGTCTCACTTGTATTGTATAAGACTTATCGAATGTTTAGTTAGAATGAAAGGAAATAAAGAATGTGGAAATCATAGTTGTTCTTGGAATAAATTGGAAGTAAAGTTGATTTTCTTATTTTAGTATTTTATTTACTAAATGCATCTAATCTGGAGATTATTTGGGTTATACCCGTATTTCAAGTTTGGTTCATGATAATTGAATACATTATTTTTGCACGATAAAGGTGTTGTCTTGGTAAACACTTAATGGTGCAATTGTGTATTTGAAATGATGTTTTCCAAAAGTTTGGTTTAATAAGCATGGTTATTATTTTGATTAAATGTTGTTTGACTTGTCCTTCTCCCTTTCAATGCCATAATTTAGAGGAAACTATGAATTCTAATGTTCTATATTCAGATCACATTTCACTATTTTGAATTTACACATTTATATTAATTGCATAAGCTTATTTATGCAATGAATGTATTAAGTAATGTGAGATTTAACTAAATAAGTGGTTTACCTCATTTTACTAAGATTGACTCTATGACTTAAGGATAGACAAAAATGAGATTTAGGGAAATGATTATCTCATTCTCGTAAAAGAGTCTTCATTATATACTTCCTAATTGGAGTAGTTTGCTTTAAATTACATATTTTAAATGTTCTTGATTTCATGAGGTTGTTCTATTTTAGCACTTGTATATGAATAATTATTAGAGGAAAATTAATAACATTACCTTAGATGGAATTTATCCAAACGAGATGCACAATAATGAAGGGTTAATTTATGAGTTTTGTTATTAAGAGGTTTCAAAGGTTATGAATATTATGATGGAAATATAGATGCATGTTATTTAGTGTCATGACCTAAAGACCAAAGTGGATTTAATTGAGTTTGGTATCATCAAATGTAATTCATTCATTTACTTCTTATGGCATGAACTATTTTGGCTAATAACTCTAATCCAGTAAAACATGTGTTATTCTTGAGTTATGCCTAATGAAGAAGTAACTATTATGTTGCTTTGTGATTATGACAACATGAAAGTAAGTTGATGAACTTAATTCGATGAAATGTATGCATCATTGATTGTAAATGTAATTGGTACATGGATAATAATGTTGTGCATTAGGTGTAAAATTAGCTAATGCTTCTTTACAAGTAATTTTTACAATTATGTTTTATATGTATTGTGGTTTATATGCTTGATCGAGAATATTCCTTAATGATCTAAGGAATTTTATTAATATTTAGATTGCTTTGTTAGTAATGTTTAAATGTTAATAAAATAATGACTAGTGGAATATGGAAATCCCCTATACCTTAATTGATTTATGTAAATTGCTTCTACAAAAATAAATTCATTCAAGGTTAAGTCTTGTTAACTTGGTCTTATGATAAATACAACCTTGTGAAAATAACCAAGTCATAATTTATAAGGGTAAGATGTATGCTTATACATCTCAAAATTTATATCCTACAAGGGATGAATAAATTTCTTATAGGTCCCAATCGAGAAGACCTAACTTTAGGGGAGTTGTATTTTACAATCCTCTTGGTGGTCTATTGTTAAATCATGTCTAAGTTTAATTACAAACTTATGGTGTAATTCAATAAGAATTAGTGTGTTATTACAATTTTGGAATTACAATGTGAACATTATCTTGATTTTTAATATTATGATTCAGAAGTGGATTAGTAAAGAATTTTAAATGTTGTTTTGGTTCTGTAATAGATTCATTCAATATAGTATTGTAACCTTCCAATTGAATACCATTACTATCAATTAAATCTCTCAATCTTACGTTTCAATGAAAAACATTTGTTGGTAGTATGACCTAAAGTCTAAGATAATCACAATATGCATTCACATCATAATTTTTAGGCTAATACCAAGATAAGTCAAAATCACATTATGGAGGTAAATAGATAATATTGCACTCAAGTAATGATTTAAGAACTTGGTGGTGACTCTCAGCTAATTATGTAAATGGTCTTCACTCTTGAGATGTAAGGATAAACTTGCCTGGTGGTCAAGATATTATGTTAACTACATTATTGATCTCATTCTTAGCTTGAAAAGTAATAGTATCATTAGCCTCAACATTGAGTGTTTTTTTTACCTTGATATTTAGATCCACTCAATGCCCTATATTTAAGCATATTGACCTCTATAAGCTTGATGTCAAAGCTCCTAACCATATGCAAAATTCATCGAATGGTTGATATGTGTTAAAAAATAGTTTTTCCTTGATAGGTTGAATCAAAAATTGAGATAAAATACTTTTTAATTCATTATCAGTTAATGTAAGAGACATATGTGTAAGCATTATTTTGATTTTAAGCTCATATTCTATAATAGGCTCATAAGTCTTGTAACCTTTTGGCTAATGTTGTTGAAAAATGAGCTAACAAACTATCAACCAAAGAATTGAAGTAATGCATAGAACGTAATGGTAGGGTGTAAAACTGATCCAAGGTATAATCCTTAATAATTTGAGGTAAGAAATTAGTTAAAAATATATCATTTTGTGCAAAGTCAAGACACGAAACATAAAATTATTTGATATGTTCTGAAGGATCATTCTTCCTTTCGAATAAATTAAACATGGGTAAAATAAATCTAGTAGGAAAAGGGTAGAAAAGGACCTGATAAGCTAATGGATTAATTAATATAACATGAAAAGTCATTGCATGGCTTGATCATTAAGATCTTTATGAAAGTTATTGAATTTGTACTTGCATATCTTGAATAGTTTATTGAAGGAGTACATATTGAGAAGTAGTAGAAATAAGTTGTGTAGGAACAAATACTCTATTTTTTGAGATAAACCATGACCAAAATATGGAGATTGAGATGCAAGTCAAGAAATTAAATAAGGCAAAAAAAGGCATTAAACTGAAAAGGAAAAGATAAATTACCCTGATTATAAGTAAGAGGTGAAGGCACACGTGTAGAATCAATAGTAGTAGTAGTCTTGGTACCTAATGTAAAAGGAGATCCTCTAGTAGGTGGAATAGAAGCATTCAAAGTTTCATTTTCAACACGTGCTTGTTTAGATACACATTCCTTAGCTAAACTATTATTATTTCTTTCCTTCATATAAACATAAATCATGGCATAAATTGCATTAGGAAATGATGGAATAATAAAATAAATTTATCTCATTTTTACTCATAATATTAATTTTTGAAATATAATCATTCCCAGTGCTATAATTAGTAGCATTAACATCACAAGAATTATCATTTACAACATTTGCATTTTCATCAATCACATTTGAAATATTTGAATCATCATCAATACAATGAGCATGATTGTCATCAATATTCACCATTTTATTTTTCAAACAAGTGATAGTCGAAAATAAAAGAATTTAAACTAAATCAATATGTTTACCACAAAATCTATCACTTCACCTAACAAATGTCTTAGATCTAGCTTTATTAATTGGCATAAGTTAGAACCATATAGAACATGCAATAAACTAGGTCTAATGATATCACAATGAGAAATAAAAACCTTTGATAAATACAATCTGAAAAACAACAATAACAAACCCTATATGGAAAGCGAGCATGAAACCATAAGGTTGAAGTGTTATAAAGGATTTAACCATATTTTTTTATGTTAAAGGTACATAAGTGTACAAAAAAATAATACATAAAATGATGGCACAAAGGTAAATCAGGTGTAAATATTGTAAATATGTGAAATATAGTAAATAAAGATGTACATGTGTGCCAAAATAGGGACTATAAATGAAAACATCTTCATCAATTGATAATTGGAAATAAAGATAGAGATGCATACCTAATTCTAACTCAACGAGATTATGATGCAAACTGATAATAATGGAAAGTAGGTTATAGAAAAATGTAAAAGAACATCAAAAAATTAGACACTGACTAGATTCATATGACATTAAATATCTTGGACCATAATCATACGACATGAAAGTGGTTGTCCTCCAAAAAATCATCAAATTGTTAAAAAATGATTGCATAAATTTTTGTGGTCTAATTTTTTTTTAACCCCTTTGTTAGTAGCAGATGCCTAGAAACCCCTTTTAAATAATAAAAATTACTTATCCTTCACTTGAACTCAAGTAAAAACTAAGAAGGAATTAAAAACATTGGTGTTTTGGTAGAGGGGACTATCTTAGTGAATCCTTGTCTTACCCTTTGCAACAAATTA
Source organism: Torreya grandis (assembly GCA_037957365.1). Lineage (NCBI taxonomy): Eukaryota > Viridiplantae > Streptophyta > Pinopsida > Cupressales > Taxaceae > Torreya > Torreya grandis. Next base: position 6,859,336 of record JARHVA010000100.1, on the reverse strand, counting down.
ATAGTTTGACACTCAACACTCATACATGTCATCAATAATATTTGTGCACCCAAATCCTACCCAGTATGAGATGTGGGTCCATAAAATAAAACTATAGGCTATTTTACTAAATGCAATCTTTCTCTTGGTATAAGTATGCAACCATGAGTATTTGGTAGATAGAGAGTGTAAGGGAAGATTGAAAGAATAAGTGTGTAATAGATATGATAATTGTGCATGATATTAGATTACAAATGAATTAAGGTACATGTATACATATAATTATATTTGAATTCAAATTTTGAAACATTCGCGTATAATCAATCTTGAAAAATTATGAAATTCGAAAATAGAAACACAAAAAAACATGGAATGATGGAATAAAGGACCTAAAACTGACATGACCAAAATCACACAACATAATAGTGGTCATGACCATACTCATACCATACAAATATGTTAAATTTGACCAAAACTCAAGAAACATAGATCAATGAGTTTGCAAGAGTGTCTTTGAGTATTATGAGGCAAACAAATAACAAATCTAAACATGTTCAAGAACAAGTAATGATAGTGAAATAATATGAAGGGTTCAATGTGGATGGAAAGCGCACCAATAAGAGCTTAATGTAATCCAATGTTCCAAGTGTATGAAATCAATATAACAACATTACAAGTATCATACTTGTACCAAAATTAGGTGTCTACAACATGGTGTTCAACTTCAGGGCCATATGAATTGGTTGAAGATTGGAGATACAGTTTCCAAATAACTCTTCACTCTCATCTGGTCTCAAAGGTAATGGATAAGGTTGAAACCATTTTTGAGGCCAACCAATGACTTACTAAACATTTATACATTCTAAAATAATTTTTGGCCCGCTATCATGGAGTTTTTATTGCCCAACCAACCTCTTTAGTCTATGAGGAAGACTACAAACAATGCCTGTAGGTGTTGCCTCATAAAGTTTATAATGCACAAATGGTTTTTTGAGATCACCTCCTCTCTATAAAATACCTTCATGAGAATTTATCATATATGTCCAATGATAAGGATCCTTATAATTAGGATTTCCCCTTTAAATTTTATCAAATCCTCTAAGACATGTCGTGCCCTGATTTTCATCAAGTTTATCTCAAAGTTGTTAATACCAATTTTTGGGCACAATAATAGATCAAGGAAACATTAATTTTATGTTAAAGACTAGTGATCGAAAGCTAATTACCAATTGACATCTGATCACTCTCTTAATGTGTCATGTTGAAATAATGCCAAAGCGATTTTTTTATGTTTGAGATACTTGTTGCCTCTCATTGTTTGGATTGAGTAAACCAACTTCATTTAAAAAATATACATTTTGTAAAATTTCATTGCATATTAGGAAGGCATGGTCTCAAAAAAATGCCTTATTTGTCAAAATTGACTTTGTAAAGGCCTACAAAAAAATTACTTGCCTGTCATCACTTCTCTACTTCAAGCTCTTAGTTTTGGCTCCATGCTTATTGATTTGGTTAACATACATTTGCAAGATATTTATGTTGGTATCACCATAAATGGTACCCAATCTTAAAATTTTATGTTCTTTATGTCTATCATGCAAGGTTGTTTGCTAGCTCCTTCCCTCTATGCTATTATAGCCAACAATTTCTACTATCTCTTGGCTGAATGCGTTGTTAGAGGTTTGCTTAAAGGTACAAATCTCCCTCATTACAATCAACAATTATTCAATGGGAATTTTATAGATGACTCATTCAATATTCTTATAAAAAAATAAGCATTTTTAACTCGTGCCATGGAGTACCTCGATATTTCTTATCTTGTTTTAAGTTCATCTATTAAATCGAGTAAAACTCAACATTATAGACATTTAGTCACATCCATACCCCAATCATTGGAGGGTTTCAAGTGGGAATGGATTCTTCCTAGGGGTAAACTCAAAAGTATTGGCATTTCATTTTCCATTCAAGCAACACCCTTAGACATGTGGAAGTATGTGGTACAAAGGGTGGAAATAAAAATTGTGTTTTGGGTGAAAATATTTTTCCCTATCTAGTAAGTTCTATGTATGCTCTAAAGTGCTTATAACTATCCATGTTTATTACTCCTTCTGTTGGTCACCCTCTAAGGTTGATCATTCAAAATGGGAGTGACTCCTTAAGGACTTCTTTTAGGCTAGTTTTGAAGACTCTAAGGGATTATGTAGAGTTTCATGGGATATTTTCTATAGACTTATTGTTGTGAAATTTTACATTTTGAGACAACACCCCCAATTACTCTCCTAAAATAAATTGTAGATGTTTCAAAGATAGACAATAATTTATTTTGAAAAAGAGACACTAACTTTACAACCCAAAGAGTAAGGCTTGATGATTATTCAATGATCCATTTAAAAATATGGTCTACTAGGAACACTTTTCAATGTGAAATTAAAGTACATGATGAGGGTTTAAATATTATGAACATATGGATAGTTCCAATCTTCAAATATTTATAGAACTCAATGAGCATACAATAAAATGGCAATTTACTATATGTTTCAATAACTATTCATCATAGAACATCATAATAGGTCAATATTCTAACCATATTGCATCTGTAATAAAATGTTGTATTGAGGATGATATGGAAGTTGAAGTCAAACTAGATGGATCACAACATCCAAAACATGAAGGTAAAGCAAAGAGAGAAGGATGATCATTTTATTCATGCGACTTATTTATATAATGAGGATTCTAGAATTGATAGCCTTGAGCCATTAAGTTGAGTTGAAAAAGGTCAGTTGCTTCTATTAAAAGGTGATCATGAAAAATTATCTAGTACATTCAATATCATGCTAGATAGACAACTTAATAATATTCTTTCACTTCTTGGTCAAGCATGTGTGCAATTCAATCATGGGTGATATATTGAATCATTGGAGTTGTATAAGAAAGCTTTATGAGTTCATCCTAAGTGCCTTGCAATAGCAAGATTCAATTTCATCTTGTCTCATTACGAATGTGGTTAGATTAAGAAAGTCAAACAAGCATTTGAGCATGTTCTACAACTGAATAATGGAAATATTGAAGCATGGGTTGTACTTGGAATAATGGACTTGAAGTTAATGAAAAATAAGGTATTGATGAAGTAAATATGGAATTCACAAGTTCATCTTGTATCTTGGGAGGTCAAAGGTCCATGTGGAAATGCACAATTGTCTTTTAAAATATAAAAAAAATAGATTTAAGAAAGCCTCAATAGTTTTAAAATTATTTCAAGCAACATTCATAGTGCTATTTTATATTATGTGGCATTTCAACACTCATCTTTACATCTGTGGGTTTCTCAATGCATTTTTGCATGTAAAAGACTTCTTCCAAGTCTGCCATCCTCCTAATCAATCCTTTTCTAGCTTCATGTGGTGTTTTCTCCATGCAAATCCATTTCAAAAGAGGTATAAGTTGTTTTAAGAGGTTTTTGAGTTGTTTCAAAGAGCATTTCAAGGTGGTTTGAGGTGATGCAACATGGTTTGAAGAATTCCAAGTAGTTTTTAAAGATTATTATGTGGTATTAGATTTTGGCAGCTTTCTTGTCTTTATTTCACATGTTGTGGGTTCTCTAAACTCAATTTACATGTAAAATGCCTCTCACAAACCCACCATCCCCATGCAATATCCAAGCAACACCTCCTCATTATTCCATGTGGTTTAGATGAGACAAAGGTTGTTATGAATGAATAGAATGTGGCATTAGAGTCCATGTAAAGTTGCTTCAAAGGAAGAGCAAGCCCATTTCAACAAAGATAAAGGCTATTTTCAAGTGAGTAATTTGTGTTTTTTGCATGTTGAAACATGGTTTTTAAGAATAAAACATGGTATTGCACTTTGCATTGATATATAGTCATTTTGATGGTATTGGTAACCTTTTAAACAAATTATCATTCTTCCACTTAGTCATTTTTAGTCCCTAAGGTAGTTTTCAAAGTGAGTAAAGTGGTTTAAGGCTTTAAAATGTGGTTTTGTATGTGTTGGGTGTGAAGTCACTATTCAAAGTCACTATTCGTATGGTGAGGTGGAAATCATTATTCATGTGATGAGGTGGTAGTTACTATTCACTATGGTGAGGTGACATGTACTATTCATGTTGAGGTGCCATGTGGGGCATGGTACTCCACCAAGGCACATGTGTTTACCTTTAGTGGTGGATGTGGGTAGGTGTGATTGACACTAGTACATGTGGGGCACATTTCTATGGACGCTCCATTATCTTAGTGTCTATCTAAATACATGAGATGATTTAACATCTTATGACTTTAGTGGTTGAGTGGAGGACAAAGATAAATTATCACATAATGGTGGTGGTGGTGTCTTTTTTGTCTAAATTTATTCCACTATGTTTTGGACTTTACAAAAGTGGTAGAAATTACTTTGTGGATCACTTATGCACCCACTTAGAATGTGGTGTCATATTTACTCTACCCTCTTTATTTATCTCTCCCTCTTCTCTCTCTATTGTAAATGCTATAAAAGCATGACTCTTCTCTTGTATTTTGTATCCTTTCATTCTTTAAAGAAGAGAGGTGAAGATTAGTTAAGTCTTTGTATGCCAGCTTGGTTGTAAGCTTAACATAGGTGCACAGAAGAAAGGAAGTTGAGATAAAGGAGAGAGTTGTGATAGGGTGTTGTCATTTGTTATTCTCCTTATTGTTGCTGGTAATAAAAGGCAAGACAAATTTCTCTGGTGGATCTAGCCCATTGGGTGAACCATGTTATATTGTTGTCTCTTGTATTATGCGTGTTTTGATTTATTTTTTGTAAGCTATTTATTTCCATTTCATAGCTTCTCTTGATTACAATTTTGGGGATATTTCTGTTATTGATTATCCCAACAACAAGTTGTAGTTTTGAGAATATAAAATGTGGTATTGAGTCTATGTGGCCCTTTTAATGCCAAATTACATGTTTTAGCCTTTACAAACATTTTTTGCATAAAAAATGCCTCTCATAATCCCACTTTTAGCATGCAACTCATTTTAAGAAGTATCAAAGTAGTTATAAGATGTTCTAAACATGGTTTTGAAGTGATATAAGGCATTTTTTGGTAGTAACAAGATACCAACTCTCTTTTGCAACTTTTTCAATTGTAGTTTGCATGTTGTGGCTTTTGAAGACTCTTTTTGCAACCAAAACACTTTCTCCAAGCCCACCAACCTACTTATTAAGCATGCACAACCTTTTCAAACATCTCTAAGGTAGTTTTAAGTTATTAAGGTGGTTTTAAGAATGTAAAACATGATATTGGAAGTGAATAATTAAATCCAAATCCTTCTTGGAAGTCTTCATAACTTTCCTTTGCAAGTTGTGTGTTTCACAACTCCATTTTGCATGTAAAAAACATCTACAAAGGCTATCAACCTTTTAGTATTTATTTTTCAAGACTTCCTTGTACCATTCAAGCTTCATACAACCGTTATCCTTCCTTCATTACATGTGATCATTTCAATAAGTCTCTAAAGGTGATTTTGACGATGTATAACAGTTTTGGCAGCATAAATGAGTTCTAAATCATTCACTGTAGCTTCCTGATCCATTATTTGTATGAAATTGGTTTTGAATGAAAAAAAGGTGGTTTCTCATTGCATGCATACATGTATAATGTTCTAAGATGTTTCAACACTATTTTGAAGACAATTAAGTGGTTTTGGTGGCATAAATAGGTTCTAAGTTGATCACTACAACTTTTGTAATTCTTGTTTGCATTTTGCACTTTATTTAAGCTTATTATTACATGATAACTTGATTTTGAAAGCCACCAAATTTTGAAAACTCTTAAATAAACATTTTTCATGAAAGGAGTTATGAGACAGATAAATAGAAGTTCACAATTTGTTGGCATTTATAATATAGACAATCTGATTCATAGTGCTTTGGAACGTGATATCATGTTTATCTTCTTCAAAATATTCTCATAGTTTAAGACAAATATTAAATGCACATAGAGGTATTCATAAAATCATTTGATCTAAAAGACAATGATCTATCTCATAGTTACTTTTTTCTCCTAAAAAAGCTACAAGAATTGACAATTGTAAACGATCCAAAATGAGCTAACAAGAAACTGATTGTAAAACTGTGAAATCCCACACAATGCAAAGCAAGTATTGAAATATTGAGTTGGTGAAGATAAGAGCTAGGGGAATTCACAAATGATTGAAACTCAATATAGAGCCCATTGAAATTCGTTGAAGCTCATTTTGAGCTAAACATCATATTCATGCATTTTAATCATCACAACAACTCAATCTCCATTTCAAATTGATTCATGACTCTGAGGTATCTTGAAGACATCAAATGGATAGAAAAATATTCTCATGCATTCCATCAATCAAGCAAATAAATATGTAGAGTAATTAAAGTAAGTGATATGGCCTAATAGTGCATGTTCATTTCTCACATGATTGAGATAGGTGAACTAGCTATTAGTTGGCTAGATTAAAACATATGAATGTGTAATTCATTCTAGTTATGAGAGCTATGCAAGATATTTAAAGATTTTAAATGTATAAGCTCAAATCAACACAAAAATAGGATTCATAAATAGTTACAGTGGTTGAACAAGGTCCTTCTTAGCAAAAAGACTTGTCTTCTTCTTGATAACCACTAAAAGTCTCTTTTCCTCTAACTTTTTATTTCTACCTTGCACTTTTTGTAATCACTTAAAAAGGTTATGTTTTGCTTTCTTAAGTTGTAAATGAAAAAGTAATAGTAAAATAGAAATGTTTTACCAAAAAGGTGGTTATGTAGGTGGTTATTGAGTGGTTACACCCTCATAGCCTGTACATAGGATGATTGTCATTGTGAAATGGTTCATAAATTATTCTACTCAGAGCTTAGGAGGAAAGAATGACTACATATTTATACAAGTTGTTTATTTTTGAAGTGTGTGGTGAATTCAAAGTAGACAAACTATAAGATGAATATATTACTTCATAGGTTTTAATTATTTCTTGTTTGTAATATATGTTTTACATTCCATAAATGAAGAAATATATAAAAATATATGCTTTCTAGATTACGTGTAAACACTCTTATTTTTTCAAACTTTTTGTTGAAAACCCTATAACATAGACTTCGTTCTATAAATAACTAATCTTGTTTGAACAAAGACATTGAGCTTTTGGGTAATCATTCATATTATTTTTCTTGTGTTGTTATTCACAATATTAAAAGGAAGATTCTAATCCAGACTATTTGATGCTAAATGAAACCTTGTCCAAAAGGAGGAAAGTAAGACTTTGTGTTCATTTCTAGCCTAAAATATAGAAGTGTTCTATACTTTGTGTCTCAAAACCTCTCTAGTGATTTCTTCATTCCCTTATTTAAAGCATGTTTTTCTCACCCTTTTTGTGAATACAGGTTTTCATTGTTGAACTATCCAACTCATTCTATTAATATAGGTAACCTAAGTGGTTATATGTGTTTAATTTATTGTAAGTTTTCCATTCTCTTATCCATTTCTTTATATTTTCTCTTCATCCCTAGTTTTCCCCCTTTCTTCCATTTTTGTTACCTTTCGTACGTTCTGGTTAAAAGTACCAAGAACCCAAAAACCCCATCATAAGAGGGAGTTACCCCTCTCAAATTTAGAGGAAAATCATGCTTAAAATTTTTGTTTATTTAATGTTACGAGTTTCATGTCACATCCAATTGGGCGAGTCACAAAAATAATTCGAGTAAGCACTGCAACATAAAATATTGCCCACAAGACCTAAAAGGGTTGGAGGACAAGGTCTTCTCAACATTGAAATTCAAGGCTCATATATTTGTATCAAAGGATTATTTGAGATTTTGAAGGAGATGAGGCATGAATGTATCTTATTTGCAGTTTCATATCTTAGGGCACTCCATATGCAATGAAATTATGGTAATGCCTAAGTTTGCATCTTATCCTCATTATCCTTATGCTAATTAATATACTTGACACCTTTATTGTTAAAATATAGAAGGCATGGGAACTACTTAAACCTAATATCATTTAGCATGGGGATGGTTTTAGGTCTAGACTCTCAATTAATGGTCATTACCTTTAGTGGTCCCCATCTCTTAATTACTATGATGGTCATTTCAGCATGGTCCTATGAGGGAAAAGGTGGCAGGCCCCTCAAAAGATGGATTAAGGTTATTTATGACCTATTTTTAAAACACTCCAAGAATTAACTCCCCTAGCCTAATTTAAAAGAATAGTTTCAACTAAAAAATGGTGATCTTGAGTCGATCACTAAAATCCAAAGGGCAATCCCCGAGGAACACCTCCATATGACAAGTGTAAAAATACTATCCAAGTAGTGGATGGACTTGAAGTAGCCTATTGAGACTCCCTGTCATCAGTAAAAACCTTGAATCAACTATCAAATTTTATCTCCTCAACATATTTAATTTAAAAAATTAATGCTCAATGAAAGCTACATTTGTGCATCCTTTAACATGGTTTTCCTATTGGAGATTAGATTATGCACTTAGGGTTCCTCACCTTATATGTCCCTCACCTCATAAACATGAGTCTATGAAACACTTTTTTTGGTTTTGTAAGCATACTTAGTTAGTTGGGAGATGGATTCATACCATTTCAACCCTTTTTTCTATAACTTTTCATATGGAAAATGGTGTTTTTTGGGGATTCAACCATGTTACACAATATTTTTTAAATCTATTTTAGATTGACGATAACCCTAAATAAGATAAAAACTAATATAAAATTAATATAATAGTGTATAACAATTAAGTACAATTTTGAATGAAAAGGACTAAAATTGAATTGACACTCTAGCTTACTAAATATGGAAAGTACAACAAAGGGATAGGATACTTAGTTGTTGACTACTTTATGGAGAATTGAGACTATAGGCAAGCCACATGAAAGATGGAAAATTGGACTACAAGTCACTTAGATTAGAATATGGACCTATGCATGTGCCCAGATGATATTGCCAACTCAAATTGATACCGTCAAATGTTATATTTCTATCTGACATTTTTGTCTATACAAAATTTGCTTATTTATTTTGATATAGGTAGGGGCACCTACTTGTATTTCAAAAATTTATGTGATTCCAAGGTCTGATTATGTATGCGAATCATAGAAATTGATCTCATTCACTTGAAACCATAGGTCCACTTGCAATGATAGAATTAGGTATATAAAAGGGGAAGAAAGGTGGGTTAAGTTAACCCCAACCACTCTCTATTGAATGATTGAGATTTTTCTACGTATCTAATACTCTGAATAGGGAGGTAAAAATGCATGTAGTTCTCCTTGATAGGTGTATGCATGCAATTAGTAATTTTTGAATATTTGTAACCTATGATTTAGCTTCCAACACTTCAAAAATGAAAACTGTGGATTGGATTTGAGGTGCTTTAGACTTGGCTAAGATCTTCTCTTTGTGATTGATTGGAAAATTGAGAAGAATAGCGTAGTCCCTTTGAATGTGTAGGAGTGTATAGATGTATGTTAGATAAGTTATAAATGATTAATAATATGAGACTTACTTTTATTTGTATGCAACTCTTTAGGTAATTTTTCATGCCATCGACATGTTAGGGTGTGGAGCTAAAAGCTTCAACTGTTGCAGACATGGAGAGGTTGCTGAGTTTCAGAAGTATCAGCGTCGGCAGTATGACCGACGTCGGTCAGATACAGTGCAGAAGACAACCGGTGTCGGTAGAGAGTCGGCCGACGTCGGTCTCCTGTGGCGGTTCCAGAACTGCTGTTGACGAATAGTCAGTTAAGTGAAGCGAGTGTTTGCATGTTTAAGGGCTAATTATAGTCACGAGCTGCATGTCTAATTATTGTAATTAGAGTTCTATTTTTGTATGCATGGGATCCTATTTAAAGACCCATGAGGCATGTATTGTAAATCAAGCAGGCAAGTAAAATCATTGAAGCATTGAAGCAAGGTCAAGGAGATCTACAGGTGTAAGGCCAAGGAGATCAGCTGAAGCATTCAAGGAGGGGATAGCAACTCAGGTTGTTGAGTTGGTTGTGGTTGAGCTAAGAGAGAGAGAGAGAAGAAGGTCTTGAGGTGTGGCAAGCCTTTGAGGTGGAAGAAGAAGTGGCATCTTTTTTATTGTATTTTATTCTAAGAGTATTTAATACAAGATTGTGTATTGTCTCTCAAATTCTTTGCTGTCTCAAGTTTCTAGTTACTTAATCATTCTGGTATAATTTCATGTTTAATTGCTTATAAGAAAAGTAATCAATTGTGCTTCTGTTGGATAGGGGTTCCTAACAGTTGGTATCAGAGCTACGGTTTGCAGGGAGCAGGTTATTGTTTGATTACAGGTCATTCTCAGGGGTTTCTAATTGAGTGGGAGTTCAGCAATGGCAGAAGAAAGTAAGCTATGAATGGAGAAGTTTAACGGCAAGAATTATCAACATTGGAGGATGTAGATAGAGGATTATCTGTATCAGAAGGATTTGTACTTACCGTTGGGTGGGGTTGCATGCAAGCCCATAGATATGAAGGATGAAGAATGGAATGTTCTTGATCGGAAGGCTCTGGGATCCATAAGGTTGAGCTTTGCATCGTCTGTGATTTCCAACTTATCACAGTGCAAGACAACGGAAGAGTTGATAAAATCTTTGGCGAATTTATATGAAAAGCCCTCGGCTTCTAATAAGGTATTTCTTATGAAGCAGCTATTTACTTTGCAAATGTAGGAATGTGGATTGGTACATACTCATCTTAGTGATTTCCATGGTTTGGTAAACCAGTTAGCTTCAGTCAATATTATTTTTGATGATGAAGTAAAGGCTCTCTTGATTTTATGATCTTTACTTGAAAGTTGGGATAGTTTGGTTATGGTAGTAAGTAATTCTGCATCTGCTTCTAAAATCTTAAAAGTTGATGATGTTGTGAGTGTGATCTTGAATGAAGAAATATGTAGGAGAAGCACAAGTGAATCATCAGGGAATGCTCTAAGTACAGAAAGTAGGGGAAGGCAAAGAGAGAAGATAGAGCAAGGGAAATCAAGGTCGAAGGTGGGAAGGAGATCTGAATCCAGAGGTATTACCTGCTGGTTTTGTGGAAAGAGAGGACACACAAAGAAAGAGTGTTGGTTGAGGGATAAAGAGAATCAACATGAAGGTAATGAAGAAGCAAAGGATGCAAATATTGTGGTACAGGACGCTCTCATACTTTCTTTGGATAGTCATATAGAATCATGGGTTTTAGATTCTGGTTCTTCTTTTCATGCATCCCCAAACAGAGATTTGTTCCATGAGTATGTCCAGGGAGACTTTGGAGTGCTTTATTTAGGGGATGGTACGCCTTGTCAAATAGTTGGCAAAGGGAAAGTGTAGCTAAAATTGCAGATGGACAACACATGGGTGTTGAAGGAGGTTATGCATGTCCCAGTTCTGAAGCAGAGTTTTGTTTCTTTAGGAAGGTTGGGTGATGAGGGATGCACAATAACCCTCATAGCGGATTCTTGGAAGGTTACCAAGGGTGCACTTGTTTTAGCAAGAGGTAAGAAAGTAGGTACTCTTTATCTATCTACTTGTATTACTGATTCTACTTCTGGTTTATCTACTTTAGCTGTAGATTCGAAGATGTGGCTTAATAGGCTTGGTCACATGAATAAGAAGGGAATGGATGTTCTTGATTCAAAAGGTATGTGTTTAGATTCGGAAAGCATAGATAGAGTTTATTGTAGGAAAAGGAAATTTGATGCTCTTGACAAGAACATGGAAGCCTTGGTGTTTATGGAGGAGATGAAGGATAGAGATCAGTCACAGGGGCTGAATGATTATGAGCAGGGCAGTATGGATAGGTGTTTGATCCAAGATGAGCTCGTGGATGAAGATTTCATCACTTACAGGAACACATAGACACCAACGTCAGTCACTTGGAACTGACGTTGGTCAAGCAGATACCGACATCGGTCATGTGCAGACCAGCAGGGTCGGTAGAGTCGGGTAGAGAAGTCCAACGTCAGTCATGCAGGGACCGACGTCGGTAGAGGGGACATCGGCGTCAGCCAGGGAAATGACATCGACAGTCAGGGTCAGTGTAGGGAACTGACATCGGTCGGAGCAGACTGGGAGATGGCTGAGATCGATCACTAGAACAGATGTTGGGCAGATAGCAAGCTGTCAAGGAGTCTCAAATGCCCATATGGAGGTCAGAAAGGGTAAGTGAACCTCATATTCATTGTTCACCTTCTTTATATTGCTTATTGATGGTCAAGAACTAGGAAGATGTGAAGAAGCAATGCATGTAGAATCCAGAAACAGTGGTAACTTGGCATGGATGAGGAGTGTGAGTCCTTGGAGAAGAACCAAATAGGTATTTGTTGGTGGAGTTGTCAGCTGGAAGAAAGCACTGGATGAGGGATGGGTTCCCAAGTTAGAGAAGAGAGTGGATGGACACGTGAGATAGAAGGCTATGGTATATGGTCTTGATTAGGCTGCATGACAATGGAGGTTTGACCATTGTATTTTTCTTTACCAGGTTGGATAATATTAGCTACATTATCATGTTACTATATTGTGTGCTTGTTGTAGGGTTACATATACAGGGAGTTTCTGAGCTAAGGTTAAAGTTAGTTTAGAAGTATGTCATGAAGAATTTGGGAGCAGCAAAATTCTTTTGGCACAAGTGACAGGTATAGCATCACAAGTTTTCTGGTGGTTGGTCTTCAAGAGTGACTTTGAAGAGGGATACAGAGCCAAGGGAACAAAGTAGATGGTGTACAGGTACAGGTATAGTTGCAGCTATTTATCTCCAAGTGGGAGATTGTTAGGGTGTGGAGCTAAAAGCTTCAACTGTTGCAGACATGGAGAGGTTGCTGAGTTTCAGAAGTACCGGCATCGGCAGTATGACCGACGTCGGTCAGATACAGTGCAAAAGGCAATCAGCATCGGCAGAGAGTCAGCCGATGTCAGTCAACACCAGACAGACAGGGACCGACGTCAGTTGCCTGTGGCGGTTCCAAAACTACTGTTGATGAACAGTCAGTTAAGTGAAGCGAGTGTTTGCATGTTTAAGGGCTAATTATAGTCACGAGCTGTGTGTCTAATTATTGTAATTAGAGTTCTATTTTTGTATGCATGGGATCCTATTTAAAGACCCATGAGCCATGTATTGTAAATCAAGCAGGCAAGTAAAAGCATTGAAGCATTGAAGCAAGGTTAAGGAGATCTACAGGTGTAAGGTCAAGGAGATCAGCTGAAGCATTCAAGGAGGGGATAGCAACTCAGGTTGTTGAGTTGGTTGTGGTTGAGCTAAGAGAGAGAGAAGAAGGTCTTGAGGTGTGGCAAGCCTTTGAGGTGGAAGAAGAAGTGGCATCTTCTTTATTGTATTTTCTTCTAATAGTATTTAATACAAGATTGTGTATTGTCTCTCAAATTCTTTGCTGTCTCAAGTTTCTAGTTACTTAATCATTTTGGTATAATTCGGTGTTTAATTGCTTATAAGAAAAGTAATCAATTGTGCTTCCGTTGGATAGGGGTTCCTAACAATATTAGATAAGTTATAGATGATTAATAATATGAGACTTACTTTTAATGTGTAGAAGTGTATAGATGTATGTTAGATAAGTTATAAATGATTAATAATATGAGACTTACTTTTATTTGTATGCAACTCTTTAGGTAATTTTTCATGCCATCGACATGCTAGGCGAATGTGTAAACCCATAAGAATGATTTGAATTTGAAAATTTTGATGTTATTTAGTGCATATTGAAACTATCAGACTTAGTTGTTATTGTCAGATGGTGTGTTCTAAGTTTGATATTATTATCTAAGAGACAAGAACACTAGTATGATGATCTAGAGATGTCTGAGTAGGATAAATAATTGGTTTGACACAAATTTTAGGAATTCTTATAGGTGACTGATAATGTAATATCCTCTAACTAATCTAATGGTTTCCATGTGCACTACCAACAACAACCAGTTGTAACATATGTATTTATTATTATAATAAAGACAATTACCAATTCAATTATGAGTTGCTAAAGGAATAATAGATAGAATGATGAAATCATAGGAAAAATAGAACTTGTAGCAGTTGGGTGAGAAGCAATCACAACAGTTATCGACACCATTGTTAGATGAAATCATTGTACATTAAAGTAACAACATTGAGGGAATCACTACACATTAGAGTAAACAACATTAAAGAATCATAGTAGCATTTGGGATTAATAACATTTAGTTGATTCATTTATTAATTTAAAAGCATTCCTTGGTTTGGTTAAATGGAAAGTCACCACCCTTGACGAGACACAACTCTTGATGATCAAATTTGAAGGTATTTATATTCATTGATTGGGAGAAGTGAATCATTAATCAATCATGAAATCAATTTAAATAACATGTGCAAGCAAAAATGTGTAAATCTATTAAGGATGGAAACTCTTAATTGATTAAAATCGATATGAGGATAAAACCCCTTATAATCGAGCCCAAGGATGAAAACCCTTGTGGTTGATCATTGTAATATTTGGAAGTTTGAAATCTAAAATAACAATTATAATTTTTTGTAATTATTTTAATCTATTATAAAATATTATTTCAAAAGGAATTCCTAAAAATCCAAATTCTTGGAAAATATTCCAATTTGGGATATTACAGTGGTATCAGAACTTTCCATCCTACTAGCCTATGGAATAAAAGAAGAAATTAAACTAAAGAGGTAAGCTAACCAATAGGAGAAATGAGAATTGATGTTAATCAGTGAGATAAATTTATCTAAGGCCAAGAACAATTGGTAAACACAATGGCATAAATGGCCGTTACCATAAAAATGATGATTGATTTTAGTACACAAAAAACACTAAAAATACCATCTATTATTCCTCATTCGAAGAAAAATGATCATGTACCTTCATGGAATCCATCATTTCATTCTGACCATGACAATTTTGATCTATTGGATGACAATGAATGCAGACATCACAAGCCATACAACATTGATAGCTTCAGATTGTAGGTACAAGAAGTCATGAAAAAGTAGGCTATAGGAGACCGGACAAAGGTTGCTAAGATAAAGTCATGTACTTCACCCTCTCCCAATTCCTCCAAGAAGATTTTACCTCCTATTCCTTCCAAATCTTTAGGTTCATTAAGAAATCCACCACGAGCAGGTGTTTGTGGTTCTGATCCTACTTCTAGTTCACCCAAAAATGATAAAGCATTTAACAAGTATGAGAAGGAATGTCTTGATAAGGAAACATTTTGTGAACAACAACAAAGGGCCAAAGTTTGTCTACACCATTTTGCTCACCAACCAGAAAAGATGTGGTAGTAAATCCTGTTGATGAAATAAAATTTGTAGATAAGATTTCCTATGACAAAAGACAAGGTCTTGCGGGTAAGGATGGCATTAGGTTCAAGTTATCTCGACCTACGCTATACTATGAAAGAAGTTATGGATATGAAGAAGATGTTGAAAAAGAAATAGACTCGCTAGATTCAAAATTAGTAAGATCTAAGTGTGCGGATAATGGTCTTTCTAAAGTAGCAATGATGCATCAAAGA
Organism: Torreya grandis; assembly: GCA_037957365.1. NCBI lineage: Eukaryota > Viridiplantae > Streptophyta > Pinopsida > Cupressales > Taxaceae > Torreya > Torreya grandis. Next base: position 6,843,831 of record JARHVA010000100.1, on the reverse strand, counting down.
GATATAGTAGAATGCTTTCAAAACTTAAGGAAAAGATCCAATTTTGAAGGAATAAAAAATTTATCAGACTTTTTGCTCATGTGTTTTCCAAACTGTGGAAATTCTTATTTCTTACTAATACAGTTAGATATGGATTTCAATCCTCTTTTTACCCTTTTGGAGTCCAAGCAAGAATCAACTAGTTAATCTAGTCTGTTGATGGGTCCTATCCACATTTTTTGTTTCAACAAGATGGACATTAGAAGAATGCAAATGGTAGAAGATGAGATGAATTTGAGTCTCCATTTTTGGAGAAAGAGATAATTGGAGGTTTATATTTACTTTCAAAATCAGGACCTACTTATGATGCATTTATAGATTCTGTCATTCAGGGACAAAGGTGCTTGCAATCAGGATTTTCATCTTTAGCAGATGATGTATTTGAGTTTGACAAGGGGATGCCATTATCTTAGTATTTACCAAAGCAGATTAATTCATTGTCCTCAACTAAAACTTCACGACCAAGTCATCTAGGTGTTGTGCAGGGTATTCAACAAGGAGGGAAGTTTGGTATGTCATCTACATGGGTTGGTAACTCTTAGTTTTGTCTAATTAATAATATTATTTTTTTGATGAAATCCTACCTTATAATAGTAGGTTGATATCTGAACCAAATCATAATAATGTATGACATACTAGCTCCAATCTCTTAACTGGTGGACACAATTATCGAGTATCTACAACCATACCCTACCTCGTAAGAAGCCAATCCTTTCATAAACTATCATCCACAAAGAATTATTCTAATCGAGAGCTCACTTTCTCAAAGTCTCTATTGCATCTAGGAGACACCATAATTTATCTTGCAATAGACAAAGATCATCTAAGAAAAATAATAGATTTTTCAAAGGATGGGTTTTCATCATATTTTAGTAATCAGCTAACCTATGTAGCTTCTTCACTCAAAATTTCTCAAGCACATAGGAGTCCCATTCAACATTCAAGGTTTTTTCTTGTTAAGACTTCACCAAGTGGTCAAACATCAACTATATTCAAAAGTCCTATAATTGATGTGTGCATGATCCTTCCAAAATGTCAAACATTAGACTCTAGAACTCCTGATGGCACAGTGTGTGATGATATTTCAAGACTAAGCAGTAGAAAGTGTTGTCTTTCAGATATTGTGCAACTGCATTCCATTTCATCTTTACAAGGAAAATTAGCTTATGGAACAAAAGTCTTCATTAATGGAGAGTGGGTGGGAATCCATCATGATTTTGTTTCTCTTGTAAAGAAATGGTGCAATCTTCGTTAGAAACAACATATCCATCCTCAAGTTGAAATTAAAAAGGATGACAAGTAAAATGAGTTCCACATTTTTTCTGATGCAGGAAGAGTTTTGAGACCTTTTATTATAATGAGGAATAAAGGGTTATGCATATCTAAACAACAGTTTGAAATTTTTATGAAAAGTCACAACCCTTTCAAGTATCTTATGATAAGGGGCATTGTAGAAATATTAAATGCTGAAAAAGAAGTAGATGTATAAATAACTTGAGGGATTGACATTTTACAAATGGTTGAAAAAAAACCCAGACTATCCCCAATTTAATTATTGTGAGTTTAATTCAATCTTTTATTTAAGCCTGAATGCTAGCATCATACCCTTTACAAACTATAATCTTGCAAGTAGAACACTTCTCCAATCAGAGAAACACTTGAGGCAAGCAATAGGATATTATGCTTCAAATCTACGCTCGAAGTATGACACTGGTTGTCACCAATTATTTTATCCTCAAATACCTTTGTTTAAAACTATGTTTTATGAGTGTCTCAACATGGTAGAACTTTATAAAGATCAAAATCTTGTTGTGGTGGTCATTGTTCATTATGGATACAACCAAGTATACTCATTGGTTATAAATCGTGCTTTAATAGACCGTGGGCTATTCCCAATCATGCATTTCCATACATTCACCTCTGAGATAGACCATGATAACAGTGACTCTAAAAGTACATCCAAGATAGAAATAAAATTTGGAAAGCCAAAAATAGAGAAGCATAGAGTAGATAAGCTTGATGAGGATGGACTCCTTTATATTGTTGTAGACCTTTATAGCAGTGATGTTTTAATTGGAAAGATGGATTCACGGTCATTTGATTCAAATTCCAGTGTCAAATTGAAGTATACTAAAAAGGGGAGGGTTGATCCTGTTCTGATTGCAAGTAATGGAGAGAAAAGTGATGCTATTTATGTTAGCATCAATCATAATGAGGTTGTTCATGAGGAACTAGTGAGCACTATCATTAAACTTCTATAATAATACATATTGGATGATTCAGTGATGATAGTGGATATCGAGGTAAATTCTCTTCGGGTTTGCTTTCAGCTGAGAAAGGTCAAAAAGTTGTAGGGCTGATAAATGAGGTGGAGTTGATAATTAATGAAGGAAGAATAGTGCACCAAAAATAGGAGAAATTATGCATTGAGTGTGCATTTTTGAAGGCCCAATTAGGAGATTATAATAATACATTATGCTTTTTTAAAGATGTAAAGTTAGATCTAACACCTCTATCAGTAAGCAATGCAATGGGAGTGGAAAGTTGACAAATCAAGTTGCAATGGATTCTTAATATAGGCAAGCGATTGGCCCAACGGTTTGAATAAGTGGCTACTAAAAATAAATTGAAGATGAATATATTAGCTCAAACACAGATGGGAACAGTTGGAGGACTGAATGCTAAAAATGAGAGACTCAAGAATGATATTGAGAAGTTGAGAAGAAATACTATGGAAAAAGAAATAAAACCTCATTTTCACTACAATTCCTTAAGGACAAGCAATTTGAGGAAGGGAGGTCTATAATATCCTCTAACTAATCCCATGGTTTCCATGTGTGTTGCCAAAAGCTGCCAGTTGTAACATATGTATTTATTATTATAATAAAGATAATTACCAACTCAACTATGAGTTTCTAAAGGAATAATAGATAGAATAATGAAATTTCAAGAAAAATAGAACTTGCAATAGTTGGGTGAGAAGCAATTGCAACAGTTATCGAGACCATTGTTAGATGAAATCAAAGTAACAACATTGAGGGAATCGTTGCACATTGAAGTAAACACATTAAAGAATTACAATAGCATTTGGGATTAATAACATTTAGTTAATCCATTTATTAATTTAAAAGCATTCATTGGTTTGATTAAATATAAAGTCACCACCCTTGACAAGGCACAACTCTTGATGATCAAATTTGAAGGTGTTTATATTCATTGAATGGGAGAAGTGAATCATCAATCAATCAATTTAAATAGCATGTGCAAGTAGCAATGTGCAAATCTATTAATAATGAAAACTCTTAATTAATTAAAATCGATACAAGGACAAAACCCCTTGTAATCGAGGCCAAGGACAAAAACCCTTGTGATTGATCATTGTAATATTTGGAAGTTTGAAATCTGAAATAACAATTATAATTTGTTGTAATTATTTTAATTTATTATAAAATATTATTTCAAAAGGAATTCCTAGAAATCCAAATTCTTATAAAATATTCCTATTTGGGATATTACAGATAACAACTTGGGAAGGTTAGACTCGTAGAAGGCATGTGGATGTGAGAGAATGGTGAATGAGAGTAAAGTAAGTATGCATAAGTCATGTAGGGTGAAGGTAATTAAAAACTGATATTACCAAAATTGACATTTCTAAGTATCAATTACTAGATTTTAAAATCTACACGGACAATTAATCAGGCTTATTTTTTCTCTAAAATAATTTTTTAGCTATGGAAAGAAATGAATACTGCTGGTTTTAAGATTAGTTTTTTCACATTGTAATAAAAAATAGGGATTTTTTGGAATTAGTTGTGTAACAAAATTATTTTTTGATGTTTCAGATCTCACTACTAGATCCATCTTTAGAAATAATGTCATCTTTAACCATGTTTATATTGATGGTTATTTTTTAGTTACTGTTTTACCTTTATTTGGATTAATTAAGATATTAATATAATTAAGATAGAACTTTAAATTAAAACTTAGATTATAAGATATGACATTCAAGCATACATCTTAATATAAAAGATTTATAATTGATTCTTTTGATTTGATAAGAAATTATACTATATAAATCATGATGTCTAGTTTTTTTGTTTGACTATTCAATTGTGACTATGTTCTAGAAGTGAAAATCAAGGATAAACATGAATGTGGTTTGTTGGGTCAAAGAACCGATCTACTACCTACACTAGGTTGATTCTGCAGAATCGAGTTAGTTTTGTAGGTCGATACTAAAACTATCTTTACGATCTTGAATCCTAATGACGTATGCATATCTAAAAATTAACCTCTTTGCTTTAAAAACCTATATGTGCTTGTGAGGGATAGAAATGTATAAAAATGAGAGAAGTGTAACAGAATGAGTTAATCCCAATCACCCCTATTTAATGATTAGCTCTTGTGTATGTATCTAATACTCCAAGGAGGGACAACAAGCCACATGTAGTTTTCCCACCTACTATGATTGTGTAATTGTGCTATTTTTTTATATGTATGCAACTAATAATTGGCTTTGGTACTTGACAATACTTGTTTTGACTTAGATTTTGAGTGATTTATAATTTTCTTGTAACTGCTCCTAGTGATATTTATGAAAATTGGGAAGAATATGGCATATTTTCTCAATGTATAATAATATATAGATGTGCAATAAATAAGTTTCAAATCCCTTTTTAAACAAGACCTTGATTTTTTTTATATATAGATCCATATGAATAATTCTTCATGCCATTGAATAATTCCAAATAGCCATTGTTAGGAGCGTGACAATTCTAAGCAATATGGGTTATCATCGAATAGCGATAACAACCATAACATAACTAAACCATGTAAAGGTGGACTGTTATGAGAATATGAAGATGTATGTGTTGGATATTTAACATGTTTAAAGCATTCAATAGAATAAAAAGGTTGACTCTTAAGATAACGCACAAGTGTGAGAGGATGGTGAATTTGGACCTTGTTTAGGTGCTTAAGTTATCCATGGTAAATGTGTGTCAAACTTGTCATTGTCAAGAATTGAAGACCAAATTTTAATATATATAGTTACTAACAAAATGTTTGATCATAAAATTTATCGTGTTTATCATCCATCTCAGTTGGTATAATAATCAACTATAAAAAAATGTGTAATCTAAAAATTACTAAGGCCAAAAAAATGATAGTTTATATTGTATGGGATAAAATAATATATATTTGGTTTCAAAAATAATTTTTAATTATATATTTGGATACCCCTAAAAAAAATTTTTTTTTTTTAAAAATGGCACATCATTTCGAGGTCGTATGCAAAAGTTATGATCATTTTAAGTTGACTGACTCAAATCTTCAGAGTTACTCAGGAGCTAATTGTTGAAGTTTGGAGTTTGACTGTTGAAGTCCGGAGCTTCGCCATGACCATGGAAATGTGAACCATTTTTTAGTGTTTTGGATTATTAATGGTTTATTTCAGTTGCTGGATGGATTCTAAGTGTATGAGAGGTTAAATACATGTTGGTAGAAGGCAGATTTTAAGAGAGAATGGGAAAGAACAACAAATGCAGTGGGATGTAGTTTACTTGGATTCACATAATGTATGGGCAAATTTGAGTCCTTGTTATTATTTTCTCATTGTTTCTTAGTTGTAGGTGATGGAGTGAATACTACATAAATAGAAAAGGTTGAGTTCATTAATTTTCTTTCAAATATTCTAAAGAACATTGCGGAGATCATAATGAATGTATTTTCCTTGTAAGCCCAAGAGGCGTAAAAACTTGTAAATTACAGAACATAGTGGAGATGAGGAAGCATGGCTTCACTCTTACTAGAGTTTTCTCACATTGAGTTTTTCTAGGGTATGTCTTGTGTAAACTCTCTTTATGGTTACTGTGTTTGTTTCATTTACTTGCATATTTATATTCATTGCAACTAGGCTAATACACAAATATTTAAGAGAGCTAAAGATTCAGCCCTATGGTTAAATACATTCACATTTGGCATTGCACCTATATGAAAGTATGTTAATTTCAATCATGAATGGAGTAGAAACATGTTATGAGTGTGGATATATTATTTTATATTTTGTATATGATAGTCTCAAGAGCTAGAATACATATTAAAGGTGTTTTTCTATGGCAAAGAACTTAAGGGAAACACCTTGGATTGAAAGGGTCCATGTTGGTGAAACTTAGTGTGGAATATCCACCTAGTTTATAGATCAGATTGGTATCATAGCAGGTTATCCTTTTTGCCATAAAATGTTTGCTAACATATTTTCATAGATGTTAGTTTGTTTGTGTTCTATTTTGGTGGTTGTGGTGTGACCATTGTGCAGATGTTCCTTTACCCGGATAGTAAAGTGCTATAGGAGAGAGTCTTGATTAATTGGCAACAAGGTGGGTTAAAATTACCACTATTATTATTGTTAGGATGATGCAGACCTCTTGGGAATATGTGAAGTGATGGTTTTCTATAGAAAGTCTTTGATGGTCCAACCATCTAAGGGACATGAAAAAGGATATGGATTTGGCTTGGTAGAAATTACTCTTCCAAAGAAAGAATGGTTAAGAGAATTGCAAAGTGTAGATAAATACATGTTCAACATAGATTTAAGCATAATTTACTTGTGATGATAGGGTATCGCTGTATTTGAGCGAAGAAAAGACTCCAAAAGTAACACTATGAAGCTTGAGGAAGAATGTTTTTACTTGGATATGCCTCTTTTTCTGTTTATTTGAATAATGATATTTCTTTGAGCCATTCATGTGGAACAAAGAAAGTATTTTGTATCTTTGATTATATGTCCTTGATCTTATTGGCTAAAAGGAGTGGGACAAAATTATTTGTACAGATGAAAGAAAGAGCATCAAGAAGGGGAGAGCAAGAAAATCCAAATAGCATTCAAAAGAGTGGGTTAAGGATTCCTCACCACTGAGTTTCTAAATTGTGAGATTGAAAAATTTCAAATTGGAGAGTTGAATACATCAGAACCTAACAAGGGTATTGTCCAAGAGCTGATCAAATTAGAGCCTGAGCATGGTATTGTCCAAAATATAATTAGATTGGACCTTGAATGGGTACTGTCCAAGAGAATGATAAAATAGGTTTTTTACTTGAGTGATAGAAGGTAAATCTTCATCTTCTTTTTATAGCTTTTGTGGGACTCAAAAACCTTACATTTTGGGTGTATGATCAAAATTTTGATCATGTTTATCATCCATCTCAGTTGGTATAATAATTAGCTATTAAAAATGTGTAATCTAGAAAATACTAAGGCCTAAAAAATGTTATTTTATATTATATGGGCTAAAACAACATATATTTGGTTTCAAAAGTAAATTTTAATTATCTATTTGGATTCCCATTGAAAAAATAGGCAAGTTCAAAAAAATGTCATGTCCTTTTGAGCTTGTATGCAAAATTCAAGACCATTTTAAGTTGACCGACTCAAATCTTTAGAGTTAATCGGGAGTCAACTATTGAAGTCCGAAGCTTTGCCGTGACCATAGGAATGTGAACCGGTTTTTGGTTTTTTGGCTTCTTATTGGTTTGTTTTAGTTGCTAGGTGGATTCTAAGTGTATGGGAGGTGAAATACAAGTTTGCAGAAGGCAAATTACAAGTGATAATGGAGAAGAACAACAAGTGCAATGGGATGTAGTTTACTTATATTCACATTAGTATGGACATATTTGAGTCCTTGTTATTATTTCTCATTGTTGCTTAGCTGTAGGTGATAGAGAGAATAGTACATAGCTAAGAAATATTGAGTTTGATATTTTTCTTTCAAATCTTCCAAAGAACATTGCAAAAATCATTATGAGTGTATTTTCCTTATAAGCCTAGGAGACGAAAAAGCTTGTAAACTACAGAACATAGTGGAGATGAGGAAGCATGGATTAACTCTTGCTGGAATTTTTTCACATTAAGTTTCTCTAGGGTATGTCTTGTGTTATCTCTCTTTGTGGTTATTGTATTTATTTCATTTGCTTAAATATTTACATTTTTGCAACTAGGTTAATACACAAACATTTAAGAGAGCTTAAGATTGAAACCTATGGTTAAAGAACTTCACATTTGGTGTTGTACCTCTATGCAAGCATGCTAATTTTAGTCAGGTATGGAGTAGTAGCATGTTACGAGTGTGGATATATTATTTTATATGTTGTATATGACAGTCTTAAGAGCTAGAATACATATTAAAATAACATTTTAGGTGTTTTTCTATGGTAAAGAACTTGAGAGAAACACCTTGGATTGAAAGGGTCCGTGTTGGTGAAACTTAGTGTAGAATATCCACCTAGTTTACGGATCAATGTTAGTAATCTATAATGTTATGCTTTAACCACAGTGCATGTAGAGAAAGCTCATCTAGAGGTGGAACATTAACAGTGCCTTCTAGATCATTTGGGGACTGTCTTGTGTGATGTTAGCAAGGTTCTACCAAATTCTTATTGCCTGTGATATCCTTCACAAGGTCATGGGCATGGGGGTCATGGCAAGTGTCATTCTAGATGCTAACAAAGTTTTTCCACATTCTTAGAAATTTTCACCTAAAAAAGAACAAATAAGAAGAAGACAAGGAAAAAAAACCAATAAAGATGGGAGAGAGCCTATAATTGATATGGACCATACGATGGATCCTCCTAATGGTAGTGGTTAAGGTGACAATCTAGATGACCGTTCACTATCTCAACCCACTTTGATTTATACTATTGCTTAATGGTCTTGTGTTATGTGTTTTGAACACTTGATGGGTATGATATTATGTTGCTTTTGATGCTTTACTTTTTTTGGATTGAAAAGTGGATACTTAAGGAGGTTGTTTAACAAATTTATTCTAATTTTGTTGGAATTGAAGTTAAGTATGGTTAAATGAACTCCTTTCTTGTTCCTCATAATCGATGTGATGTCTTCCTATGGGTTGTGATTCCATTATACTCACAACTGTTTACTTATTTTTTGGGTAAGATTAAAGATGCATTTATTTTTATGATTGGTGAAATGATTTGAATTACTTCCTCAAGACCTCCTCAACCACCCAAAAATTATGATGATTTTGTGGATCAAGTTGTTTCTTTAAGAAGGTTGTTCCTTCTCCTACTAATTTGGGTTATTATCTCCCATAACCCTTTTATCCTAGTCTCTTAAAATAGCTTCAACATGGAGCCAACTCTTAATATTTTTATATATTTGACTTGATAGTCCATGTAATTTGCACATTCAAAGATGAAATACTTTTAATTTCTATTGTGCTTATGGTGTAGAAAAGACATTCTTTCCTCTCATTCTTTCCTAAGAGTCATCCATTTATCTGTCTCACATTTGAGCTTGTGGGAACGAATCCTAATTTGAGCTATGAGTGTCATCTCCCTCCATTTGATTTTAGTTCCCATGTATGCCTTTTTGCAATGCTCATAAGTTGGGGTGAATTTTGTATGATAATATTGTTGTTTTCTACTTATCTTCTTTCTCCACACGACTATTCTAAACTTTTCCTTCACATAATTTTTTATTTCTTTGATATGGTTTGGGTATTCATTTAGGTTGATATCCTATCTACTCATCCATTTGTGGTTTTATTTCATCCACACACTCTTCTTCTTATGTAACATTTCTTCTCTTGAGACCTTAGACCATCTATTGGTGTCCATATTTTTTTTAAGTAGCGTGGTAACTTGGTCATAATAGTTGCCTCTTGCATGTTTTTGTAAAGATTATTTTGTAGGGAAGTAAAGCCTCAATTCTAAAGTTAATTGTGATTAGGCACTTATGGCTCCCACTAACCTATAGTTCAGTGGCAAGTAACCCAATAAGAACCTGATGGTCTTCCAATCCTATAACTCTGCATCGATTTTGAAATGCATGAAGAGCTCTCCATCTACCTTGTATTCTTTTCATTATGTATGTATGTCAACTAAGTTTGTTGTGAAAGTCTAGAGCAAAACATTTATATATTGATAGCAGTTTAAGAGGCTCTCCTTCGAATTTGAAGATGAAATGGTTATATTTCCTTTTTAGAGAGAATATCACAATGTGGTCTCTGCATGTGCACATGTTGCAGCTCTGCAAAAGGGAAAGGAAATCCATGGTTACATAGTCCGAAATAGTTTTGAGTTTCATTCTTCTGTATGCAGTGCCCTTGTAGCAATGTACAGTGCTTGTGGGAGCGTAGCAAACGCTTACAGGGTATTTCACCAAACAGCTGAAAGAGATAGACAGTTGGTCTCGTGGAATGCAATGATTGCAGGTTATAGCCAAAATGGGCACATCAACTATGCACTGAAACTCTTCCGATATATGCAAATGGGGTGTGTGAGACCTGACTCAGTAACCATGGCAAGCATACTCCCTGCTTGTGCTGGATTGGCAGCCTTGAAACAGGGCAAGGAAATTCATGCTTATGTGATTAGAAGTGGTTTTGTCTATGGTGTTCCCGTGCAGAATGCTTTCATAGATACGTATGCTAAATGTGGGAGTATAAGGTATGCACGTCTGGTTTTTGACAACATATCCGAAAGAGATGTGGTATCCTGGACTGTAATGGTGGCAGGCTATGGCATGCATGGCCTTGGTGAAGATGCTGTTTCACTCTTTCGTCAAATGCAACAAGCAGGCATGAAACCAAACCTTGTCACGTTTACTTGCATCATATCTGCATGCAGTCAGACAGGGCTGTTGGTTGAAGGTTCGGAATACTTCAGGTCCATGGCTCGAGATTTTCAAATCAAGCCTAAGCATGGAAACATATGCCTGCATGGCTGATCTTCTTGGTCGTGCTGGTAGGTGGGATGAGGCTCAGAAGATCATTGAAAGCATGCCATTTCAACCTAGTGCTTGTTTATGGGGGACATTACTTAGTGCAAGCAGAATGCATTCCAATATTCAAGTAGGAGAATATGCTGCAAAACAGCTTTATAAATTAGAACCTGAAAATGCTGCCAATTACGTGCTAATGTGGAATATGTATGCAGCAGTTGGCAGATGGAACAATGTAGCAAAGGTGAGAAAAATGATGGAAGAAGCTGGATTGAAGAAACCTCCAGGATGCAGTTGGATCGAGGTTAAGAACAGGGTGCACACATTTGTTCAGGGTGAAGAGTCACTTCCACAGATGCATGAGATATATGCAGTGTTAGACAGCTTAGCTGGGTAGATCAGGAAGTCAGGGCTTGTTCCCAAAACAAACTATTTGCTCTGATCTTGGAAAATTGGAGGAGGCATCAATTATTTGTTGCCACAGTGAGAAGCTGGCCATTGCTTTTGTGCTACTTCAACACGTGTTCTGGGTCATTTTAAATCTTCACGTGATTGCAACTCTGCTGCCAAGTTCATCTCCAAAATTGCTGTGCAAGAAATTATTGGCAGGGATGTCAATCATTTCCATCATTTCATGGATGGACAGTATTCTTGGGATTACCATCTAAATAAGCAACAAAGACCATCTTGCATAACAACAACTTCTGCACAGGGCTTGACCATTCTCTTTATTATGGATATTGCAGTGCTTTATGGAATGTTGAGGAAGAGCAGATCCCTATCACCTGCTACATCATTCATAGATGGACTATCATTGTGCAACTTATTGGGAATGCTGAATTGAACAACGAACATGAGCTACAAGTTCATATTCACTTGTCATCGTAGCTTTGATGTTACATATTGTTTCCCTTAGTTGAATTTGAAAACATACACTCATAGATTGAAGACACAAAACAGTGATGTAGGGATGGTGCAGAAAGTCTAAGAAAGATATCTAATTCTTTCATGAGAAACACGGTCCATATATTTAACCACGAGTCTCAAAACAAAGCTATAATGTGATATATTGTATGAATCCTAATAGATGGATGGTACATGCTGATTATTTTTGAGAGATATTGGTCTTTGATGTTCTGGAAACAATCATTTACAATATCTCATATATGATATAAAATTCAAGTTCCTTGGATGCTGAAATCATCAAATGCATTGTTTTATATGGTTCAAAGGTGTGGGGACTTAGCTTGGGGGCCATTGACTGGACCTATAATGAGAGGGTCTAGACTCTTATGTTAAAACACATGATCCGTTGCAAGCAGACAGTTCCTTAGTGCATTGTACAAGCTGAATTTGCCGCTCAGTCGCTACGCATTGAGACAATCTTTAGGCTTACTTTCTACATCCACAAACTCAGGGCCTTGGAGGACTCAACGTCTGGTCATGAGAGATATCCATATTTAGCAATTTGCTCCTCTTAGAGGATTGCTTCATTGGTCCCCACTAGATGTTGACACTGTTGGTACTTTGAGACTTAGGTTGCTCCTCCTTTCTTTTGGCATCTCTATGGATTGCCTAGCCCCTTTCATGTATTTCCTAGACGCTCCCCCGCTACGCCTCCCCTGCCGCGCCCCACCCCACCCACTGGGTCCCTTCCCACAAAGGACATCATCACTAGAGCTGCCAGAGAGGACATCTACATATAGTATATCCAGGGCGTTTAAATCTCCTCCCTTGAGCCTATACTGTCCCCATTTTTAGCAATATTGATTTGTGAGTTTTTGGCCAGTTTTCGAGTTTTCTCGTAAGCTTCTAGGTGTGTTGGGGAGAACTCCAAACTTATTGGAGGATGCAATTTCAGTATTTATGGGTTTCTATTTGTGGCATTGAGCTTAGTTGGCGTTAAGGATCGCTATGAGACTTTCAGAAGTGTTTTCAGACTCTTAGGGTGTTCTCCAAACTTTTTGGAGAGCACGTCTATATATAGTAAGTCACCCAGTTGGCATCAATCATCATCCCAAATCTTCAGGGTCATGTTGGTATGGTCAAATTTACAATTTGCATCATTTTGGGACTTTCCAACTGGGTGACTTCTATATAATAAATCATCATCCCAAATCTTCAGGATCATGTTGGTATGGTCAAATTTATAATTTGCGTCATTTTGAAACTTTCCATAAATTGGGTGAATTATTTAAATCATTTAATTAATTATTCGTTTAAGTTATCTACAGTTGGGAATATTAAAAAGATAACTTAAGTGTAATAGCTCATTGGAAAGGCAAGGAAAATTATTATTTGATTGTCACATAAAAATGGATGTTGGGCCATGGAGACACAAAGTTAGCAATTAAAAATATAATTTTTATGTGAGGAAGAAATTAAAGGAAAGGTGAAATTATTATTTTATTTCCTTTTGTTGCCCTAAAAGTGTCTTTAAAAGGACTTGAGCTCATTTTGAAGGAATGCTTGATTCTATTTTCTTGTGAAAACTTGAAGCTTTTAGTGACAACAAACTCTAGGACGATAATCCTAAGGGAATTGGTTACGGTGGCGAGACATCTACCCTAGCCGATTTGCAGGTGGATTCATACATGATTCAGTGGTGCATGCACTTGGTTCAAATTTGAAGGGATTTGGAGTAGAAAGATTTATCATTCAATAGGTGAAGATTTGTGCAGGGAGATCTTATTGATAAATTTGTGAGATTTGTATCCAAATACAAATTTATGTGATTATCGTGGAGATATTTGTGATGTGTTGTTTCTTATATTACGGAGAGTTTGGGCCTTAAACCCTAGCGTTAGTCTTGGTTTAGCACCATTTTTGGAAGCCTTGTTTATTTTTGCAGATTGCTACCCCAACCATAGCATACATGAGAGGAATCGCTGGTCCTTTGTGGTAGTGCATGTGTATTAGAAGTGGGACTGCTCCTTGTATGGTGAGGACGTGAGTAAAGGGGAAGTCATGGGTTTTCTTGTGAAGAGCGCAGCTTGTATTTGGAGGTTTGTGGATTTATATTTACTATTTCTTAGCATGAAGCATCAACTCTTGGATGCTAGTCATATTTGATGTTGGTTCTCTTGTGGTATGTAAAGATTCTCATTATTATAATATATTTCACTTCTACCATAATGGTGTAAACATCAAGTTGGGAAAGTTAACTTTTAGATTTTTTCAATATCTTATGCTGCAAACTGTTTGATATATTGCCTCTATTTTTCCATCAGTTTATAAATGTCTTTATGCGTGATTTATATTACCAAAACTGCCAAAAACCAATCTAAACAGCCATGCTGAAAATACACTGATTTTGAAAGAAAGCAAAGTGTTTGATGAAATGTCTGCATGATAGAAATCATAAATTTGTGAAATTTTTGGATAGAGTCTTGGAAGGGTTCTTACAGAGCCGCTGAGCCCCAAGCTTGCTTTTTATACCAAGCATTTCTTACAAGTAGTGAATGGTATTATTTATCACTCTCACTATCTCCAATGCCATTGGTCCCACGTCTTGAGGTTTCCCTTTGGCTAGATGAGAGTTTTTTCTTACCAACTATGGGCCGAAACAAATCACCACTTTCCTTGTCCAGATTGGATCTGTCGTCTTTGCTTTCTCCAGGAGGTAGAGACCGAGGAACACTTCATTTTTAGATGCCCCATTTACTATGAGATCTGGGGAAGATATCACTGCCTCTACAGAAATTCAACCAACATTATATCTATTTTCTTTAGATGTCCAGATCAATGGTGCCTAGCTCTTTATCTTCATGACGCTGTCACTCTCTGACGCATATCTCTACAGGGGGAGCCTGGAGGCTCTAGAGCCCCCATGTTGATCACCTCTTTCTTCAAGCCCATCTAGGCGATTGGCAACACTAAGCGCCTTTTGGACACTGGTACATCACACATCAGAGTTGATAGATCAGTTAGGTGATGCTTCTCTTAGCATATCATTACTACTCAGATTACTTAGATCCTCCAGCTTGCTCTCCCTTGGCACCATGGCTCTGCGTCTTCCCACCGGCGTGGCTCTACCCCTTTCGATGACATGGATCTTCTACTTATCGGCTGCCCCCTTGACTACAAAGTTACACTCACATTATGGGTTTCTTTTGTGCTACGGGAAGTACCTTAGCCATCGATGTTAGAGGAGATTCTAGAGTAAGTGCTTTGCTTCCCTTTTGGATCCCCCAACTGAGCCCCTCTGACATTGGGTACTACTCGACAAACACTATCAAAGCTTTTCATAATGATTGGTGATGGGTCAGACAACCCCTTGACTTCAGGTACAGTCAAAGGTTTTTGACGAGGTCTTCATTGACACATGCTTTTGAGGGCTCTTGTTCACCCTCCATATTTATATTGGTTCCATTACCACCTTTGTTAGTGGCACACTGCTTTACTTTGTCTTTTGTACTTTAGCTTCTTGGATTCTCTTTACTTGAACTTTCTATTGTTTATGGTTGTATTCTCGAGTCCCATTGACCTACTTTTGGTCATCCGTGGATATTAATATAATTTCTTTCTTTCTTTCTAGCATTTTTGACTTGTCTTTGTTGCCCCTTCCATGATCACAAGGTTTGACTGAACCTCCAGGATTTTCGCCCAACATTGAATTTTTTAAAGGCCGAGCCGTGTTTTTGTCTCAAACTTTATTGTCTAATCTGTGTATTTAATGTCTCTCATTTCTAGTTTCTCACTTGTCCACATGTTTGAAAATCTTGTTGAATATTTAGATTCAGAATTATTTTAGTTGTAATACGGATGCATTCGATCAGGATGTTGGCACAAGTTATATTAATGGTCACGGATTAGATCATGTAGCTGGTTTTGGCTTTGAAGGTTTACAAATTGTCATTTAAGAGCCTATAGCCCTACTCCCTAGGGTGTAGAGTTGTAGACGGAGACTTAAATGGTCACACATTTCTAAATATTATATGAAAGAATGATGTATCAGATTTTGAATTACTTTGAACACTGGACATTGAAATTTCCCTTTTTCCCTTTTTGATACCCTGGATAATTTTGCATGTCATATAATTTTGAACCCTTTTCTGAAATTTTTGAAATTCCGAACTTTGGTGCCTGTTTCCCTTCTCAAACGTACTGAAGGTTGGAGTCCCATTCTCTATAGGAAAGAACATTGAAATCACGTCTTTGTTTTGCTCTTTGTTATCATGACCTTTTGGCTGGAGTTGTGGGTGCTCTCCAATCATAGAGGCGTGAGCACATGGTGGGATCTACATGATTGCTATTGCGCAGATGCGACCGTAATTGTTGGATTACTTAAAAGGAGATCATTTGATGTCGTGTCGTTGGATCAATGATCTATAAACCAACTGTTTTTGCAGAAGGATTCTTTAGAACATAATCTTACTCTTTCAATTATTTTCTTTTGAGCAAAATACATAACAAAATTTTGTGGTTGCAGGGATGGCAAATTTTCTTTCTCTAATCCCAATATTTCTCCATTATTAGCATATACCCTTTCAATTTGAATACATTTGTTCACGGTGTTGCATAAAACATAACATCTATTTGACCTTTTCATTTGCAAGTATTGTTTTTATGCAAAGCTTTCCAGTCTTTTTGGGTGATCAAACACTTCAATCTCCTCGTTCACTAACAGCTCCTTATCAGACAATGTACAGTGTCCATTCTAGCTCGAGAATTTCTTGATATGTGGAAATGATGGTAGACTTAACAGTCACCAGAGCCTTCAAAGGCAGAGTGCAACATATTACAACACGTCTGAAGAAGCCTTCCTCCTATTAACAACTCAGTAACAAAAATGCTTGCAAGAGACCGAACATTATGGCAAGAGCATGCATAACATATTGTTGCTTACTGTTTTGAATAACATGAGTTGATCGAACCTCTTCACACACCCAAACATAGCTGATCAGAGTCATTAACGGTGGAGTGCAAATATCAAAATTACGTTACTTAGGGATTGCCATTTGCTAATGGGTATTCCTGAATTCAAATTATGTGGACTATTCATTTCAAGTGGCCAAAAATTTCTACCCCCTCTTTCACTAACAGCTGCCTGATCAGGCAATATACAATTTTCATTTGAGCTTGAGAATTTCTTGGGAAGTGAAAATTATGGTCGACTTTACCTGTAACCTGAGCCTTCAATGGCAGAGTGCAACATATTGTAATAAATACGAAGAATCCTTGCTTGCTATTAACAGCTCCATAACTAAAATACTTGCAAGAGAACGATTTATATGGCCGGAACATGTTGTTGCTCATTGTTTTGAATCAGTTGAGTTGATTGAACCACTTTCCACACCTAAACATCTTAGCTGATCTGAGTCATGAACAGTGGAATACAAATACGAAGTTATGTTGTACTCAGGGACCGCCATTTGGTAATAGGTATTCTCAAGTTCAAATTCCGTGGACTCGTTTCACTTCAGAAAAGAGGCTTGGTTTTGTGGCTTAATGTTCTGTTGCTATCCACTCTCAATCCAAATGGTTGAGAGTTTTCAGGAACTTTTCTCCTAAAAATAGATTTTTTGGCAACATGTTTAATTGGACCAGGTAGATGTGGCTGGGTACGTAAGTTATGTTTAATAAAATACAGCTATTCTTAAGGGCAGTTAACAGCTGTGAATGCACCGAGTGTTTGATTTTCTAGGCATGTATTTAGTTAGTTTAGAGGAATAATTTTTTTTGGAGTCTTCTTTCTGATTCTATTGAGTTTAGCTGGGAATAACGGTTGCTCTATTTTCTTTTCGTCTTGCTGTCTTATTTTTTAGCTGTATGAACTCATTCTGGTTGGTTTGCTGCTGTTTTTTAACAGCTTCATACAGAGCTGCTGAAAGTACCATATGTAGGCATTGGATTCATGTTGCAGGTAGTAGGTTGCATCAGTTAGTATCAAAGCACCATGGCGCAGAGGGGAATGCATCTAAATTGGGCAGGTAGAGGCAGAAGAAATGTTGAGGATGAACTCCTCAAAAGGTTAGAGACCCTTGAGGCTAGGTTGATGCATGAGGACTCAGAAGAAGAACCAAAAGTTCAAAGGGCTCGAGTTGAAGCCATATATCCTATGGAAAGGTTCTTTGAAGCTGTGTCCAAACAAGGTACCAAGGTTAAATTTGATGTCTCTGAATTTAAAGGTGAATTAAATCCAGAAATGTTCATAGATTGAATTCAAGAGTTAAAGAGGTATTTTGAGATGGAGGGGAGTTAGGAGAATGATCCACTAAGGGTCAAATTTGGAGCATTAAAAATGAAGTCTCATGCTGCTATATGGTGGAATAACCTGCAAAACGTTAGAAAAAGGCAAGGGAAGAAGAAAGTCAGAATTTGGCCAAAGATGCTAAAGCATTTAAAAGCTAAATTTATGCCCTTTGATTATCAGCAAAAGCTATTCAAGGAGTTCCAAAATTTAAGCCAGAAAGAGCTATCAGTACAAGGTTATACTAAGCAATTCCTGAGGCTACAAATCAGAACTGATTTGCAAGAAGATGATGAGTAGGCAGTAGCAAGATACATCAAAGGACTTAGGTTCCGACTCCAATATGAGCTGGCCCTACTCAAAGTGAGCACCGTGGATGAGGCATATCTGTATGCTTGGAAGGCAAATGAAAAATTAAATAGGAGGAGCAAGGTGGTGAATAAAAGGGGTGGTAGCAATTTAAATAAAGGAAGAGGAAGTTCTTTCAAAACTACAAAGAAAGAAGAGCAAGAGGAAGGTAAGGAACCAAAGACTGATTATGGTGGTAAAGGAGCTTTTAGATGTTGGGGTAGAGGTAGAGGCGAACAAATGTTTGGTTATTGGAGACCCTTGAGGTGCTACAATTGTGGAGGGCCTCATAAAGCTACCGACTGTCCTGAAAACTCCAGAGTTGACAATGGAGCCATGATGGCTCAAGAGGAACCACAAGCAAAAGAAATTGAAGCAGAGACTCGAGAGAATTTGATGTTGCAAAGAACCATATTGTCAAGAAACAAGGAGACCCAAAAGCTGATTGGAGAAGAGTGTATTCTGAACCAAATGCAAGTGTAAAGAAAAAGTGTGCAAGGTGATTGTAGATGGAGGATCCATAGTTACCAGGGTCGGCCGCATCTGGGCCAAATGCGGAAAAATGTGCATTTTTTTCGGCTCTCGGATTAATACATGCGGGTTCGGAGTCTTCAGACTATTTTTTATTATTAAAAATTTTAAACATTAAAAAAACACAAAACCCTAAAAAGCGCAAGTCATTGAATGCGGAAACCCTAAAAAGGGATGGTCGTTTAACCGCGGGAACCCTAAAAATCTTTATTTATGCGTCGTGAGTACGTAGAAGTAAAACATCATGCAAATCCGACGGTAATTTTCCACCGACTGCGAGTGTAACGCGAAAGGCATGGTGACTGTTAAATTAATATTCAATGTTCATTCCTTACTAGATTAAAATATTTTACACACACACACACACACACACACACACACACACACACACACACACACACATATATATATATTTTTTTTCCAAACCGGATTTTACCGGATTTTTCCGAACCTTTTCAAGAATTCCGCATTTTCGCATTTTTTTGGCCTCCCAAACGCATTCGGATTTCTGAACCTGGTAACTATGGGAGGATCTACTGACAATCTGGTACGTACATAAATGGTGCAAAAAATGCAACTTGCATGTGTTCCAAAATCAAATCCTTCCAAATTTCTTGGTTGAAAAAGGATCATATTGTACTTGTAGATCAATCTTGTCATGTTACCTTCAAAATTGGTCCTTATGAAGACAAGGTGTCATGTGATGTGGTGCCAATGAATGCTTGCCATTTGCTGATGGGAAGACCCTGATAATATGATCGAAAAGTAATCCATCATGGAAAAGAGAACACTTATGAAGTACAACATGAAAGGAAGAGGCACCTTTTAAAACCGTGGAAAGATGAACGGGCATTGAAATATCTCTGGTAGCAATGGGTTATAAAAAATTCTGCAAACAAACTAAAGGAGAACTTTGTTATCTAGTATGCCCTAGAGAAGAAATGGGACATGAAGGGGAACTCCCACAGGAGGTGTAGAAATTGTTGGCAAAGTATTCTGATGTAATTGCAACAGAACTACCAATAGGTTCTCCTCCCACATGAGGCATTTCACAGCATACAGATTTGGTGTTGGGATCAAAACTTCCTAATCAAGCTACACATAGGTCAGCTTGGCAAGAGAATGAGGTGATGAGAAGGCAGATCTCAAAATTGTTAGAGAAAGGGTTCACAAGGGAAAGCACAAGTCCTTGTGCCACACCAACACTCTCACCAAATAAAGGAGGAAAGTGGAGAATGTGTGGGGACTTTAGAGCCATCAATAAGGTCACAATAAAATACCAATATCCATTACCTAGAATGGATGATACATTAGACCACTTTGCTGGTGCTAATATTTTATCCAAAATTGACTTGTGGAGTGGTTACCATTAGATTCACATTTGGAAAGGGGATGAATGGAAGACAACATTCAAGATCAATGATGGGTTGTACAAATGGTTGGGGATGCCATTTGGAATGTCTATTGCCCTTGCCACTTTTATGTGATCTATGAACCAGAAATATAGACCACATATTGGGAAATTTGTTATAATTTATTTTGATGACATTTTGATTTTCAGTAAAAACTTGGAACAACATTCGAGACATTTGACAATAGGTTTTGATACACTTAGAGTGGAAAAGTTGTTTGTAAATCTTGAGAAGTGTTTATTTTGCATAGACAAGTTAGTTTTCTTGGGAAGTGTGAGTTCAATAGATGGAGTGAGCATGGTCCCAAAAACGATCAAGGCTATACTTGATTGACCTATTCCTCAAAGCATGAAAGAGGTGAGGAGCTTTCATGGATTAGTTAGCCTTTATAAGAGATTTATTAGAATTTTTAGGGGCACAAGCGCTCCATTAACCGATTGCACCAAGGGCATGTCCTTTCCATGAACTCAAGCAGTTGAAAGAAGTTTTTGAACAATTTAAATAGGTGGTGACAAAAGCTCCAAATCTTGTCTTACTAGGCTTTGAGAAGATTTTTACCATTGAGTGTGATGCTTCCCTAGTTGCAATTGGAGAAGTGTTGAGTCAAGGAGACAAACTGGTTGCCTGTTTTAGTGAAAAACTCAATGGCCCAAAAAAAATGTATGGTACTTATGATAAGGAATTGTATGCTATTGTTCAGACATTGAAACAATGGAAACACTACCTATTGCATAGAGATTCGTTTTGTTGATAGACAATCAAGCACTAAAATATATAAATTCTCAAGTCGAGTTATCTCATAAGCATGCCAACTGGATCTCATAAGATTGCAAAATTATAAATTTGTAGTGCAACATGTGAGTGCAAAGAACTTTGTGGCTGATGCTTTAAGTAGGAGATGTCACCTACTTGTCACAATGACCAATGAGATTGTTGGGTTTGAAGAAATGGAGGAGGAATATGCTGCTGATCTCTATTTCAGCAAAATTATTAGTACTCTAAAAATTCCAGCAGATGAAGGCAAAGAGTTTTATTACTAATACTTATTGATTGTTGGATTTTTAACAAGGACCTTCAACTTTATATTCCTATTGGGTCTAGGAGGGAAAAGCTGATTAGGGAAATGCATTCAAATGGCTTGGGAGGTCACTTTGGAAGGGACAAAACTTACAGCTTGGTAAGTGAGAAGTTTCTTTAGCCTCAGTTGAGGAAGGACGTCGATAGGTTTTCTTCTACATGCAAAGTTTGCCAAGTTACTAAAGGTGGACAGCAGAATGTTGGGTAGTATAAACCCTTACCAATTCCTAAAGGACTATTGGATTTTTCATTTCCATGGATTTTGTCTTGAGGCTGCCTCGCACTCAGAGGCAATTTTTTGTTGTTGTGGACCTATTCTCTAAAATGACCCACTTTATTTCATGAAAAAAACTACTAATGCAAGTCGCTGATCTATGTTTTAGAGAGATTGTATGCTTACATGGACTGCCCAAGACTATCACAAGTGATCGGAATACAAAATTCCGTAGTCACTTTTGGAGAACTTTGTGGAGAAAGTTTGATAGCAAATTACAATATAGTCCAGCCTATCACCCTCATACGGATGGGCAGACGGAGGTTGTAAACAGAAGCTTGGGA
Organism: Torreya grandis; assembly: GCA_037957365.1. NCBI lineage: Eukaryota > Viridiplantae > Streptophyta > Pinopsida > Cupressales > Taxaceae > Torreya > Torreya grandis. The sequence goes on along the minus strand of JARHVA010000100.1, from coordinate 6,821,936 downwards.
AATTTTCTGAGGTGTCTAGTTGGAAATAACCCAAAACAATGGGATTTAGTCTTGTCACAAGTAGAGTTTACTTTCATTTCCATTATCAATAAGGCTATATGTAAATCTCCTTTTCATATTGTTTTTGGAAATAACCCGAAAGTAATAGTGAATATAGTTGATCTTCTTAAGGGGAAACAAATTAGCCAAGATGCAGTGGATTTTATGACACATATATATGATTTGCAACAAAAAGTTAGGCAAGGGCTGCAAATAACAAATGAGTTGTATAAAGGTTATGTAAACTTGCATCAGAGGGAAAAGGTGTACCAAGAGGGAGAGCTAATCATGCTTTACTTGAGTAAAGAAAGGTTTCCTCAAGTTATTTACAATAAATTGAAGCAAAAGAAAATTGCTATGTACCTAGGGATATGATGTATTGATGTATATTGGTTGATGGAGATGCCGACATGTGGCACACATCCCCTTAGTTAGTTATATGGGTATAATATATTAGGATAATAAAGTAACTTATGGAAGTAGTACATTGGGTAATAGTCGGCCTACATTGGATTAGGAGGTTACCCATCCATGGGTTAGATAGATGTATATATATAGGGGATGAATATCATGGTAAATATATGAAGTAAGCATTGAGTCTTCTATTGTAAGAGGATATTGGAGGGTTGTCCCATCGAAGAGACATTGTGGAGTTATTCCTTCGTAAAGGAGTATTATATGGTGTTTCCTTACCTTAAGGGTATTTCTGCATATATTGTATATCAAATCATTACAAGTGGTATCAGAGCTTCGATTTGGGCAATTTGTGGAGCGAAACCCTAGTTTTTTTTGAATTTTCAATAACTTTTGATTGGTTGCAGATTTTTTCACAAATTTTTTACTGGATATGGATAATATTTCAAATAAGTCACAGTAAAAAAATTGAGATTTTTTTATTTGTTTTGAGGGAGTTATTGCTATTTTAGGGTTTATAATAATTTTACTATATCTTCCGAAATATAAGGAATTTTTATTCGAAATTTTTATTGAAGATGTAAGCAGATATAAGAAAAGTACAGTCAAAAATTCAAAATTTTTCAAGTTGTTTGGAGTGATTTTTTGTGATTTTATGGATCAGTTTTGACATTTTAGGGTTTCATGAACCTTAATTTTTTTTTGTGGATCATGGAGTTGCAAATATTTTCAGGGGAAGATGATATTAATGCTAGAGAATGGTGGCTCCTTTTGGAGAATCATTTTACAAAAACTTTTGGGCAAAGACGATTAACTCCTTTTTTGTCTGGGCCTGCACTAGATTGGTTTGATCAGTTGAGCTGTACAGAAAGGTTTTCTTCATGGAAAGAAATGGAACATATTTTTTTAGATCGATGGGCTATAAAACAAGAAGCAGAAAAAGAAGAATCAGTAGAAGAAGAAGAAGCAGAAAAAAAAGAAGAAATAGAAGAATCATCAGAAGAACAAGAAGTACAAGAAGCAATAGAAGAAGAAGAAGAAGAAGAAGAAGAAGAAAAGAAGGGTTCAAATAATTTGGCTCCAAATAAATCCGAGTCAATTTTTCAATTTCATGGATGCATTAAAAAAAAAAGGTTATTGTGTCCATAAACCCTACCAGTAAGTATAACTTCATCAACATGAATGTGTCGAAGCATCTACATGTTCAAGCAAAGAATATCAAAGAGGTTCAAGTAGATGGTAAGAATATTTCAATGTTTGAAGATCTGAAGCTCATTATGGAAAAATATGTTTTGCATTTAGATTTTTATGCTTTGGATATGGATGATATGGATATAGTTCTTGGATATCCATGGTTAGAGACTTTGGGAACAATGAATATCAATGTTCAAAAAAATTTCATGAAGTTTTGGTATAAGAAAAAGATCACTTTACAAGATATCATAGTGAAAAAGGCAGATGATATAGATAAAGACACACTACAAATGAACAATTCATCTACTCAAGAGACAAAGAAGGAAAAGGTGGAAGAGATAGAAGCAAAGGTGGATAAGGTTAAAGTATTGGAAAAGGTTGAGGTATATAGACACCCACATCATCATGAGAGGAAACAATGATGGAACCAGGTGAGGAAGTGTCATAACAACAATCATTTTGTCTATACAGGAAATAAAATTTCCAATCATTATGGATATGCATGGAATCCAAAGAAAAAATACTATGGCACATGGAATGAATGGGGAAAACACTATGACTATGCATGGAAGAATACCTACTATGGTCATGGTTGGAATCGGAGTAGCGCAACGGAATATGGTACATGGAGTAAAAAGAGGAATAATTATGCTTGGACACCAAAGTAGTATAATTATGATCATGAACGAAATCAGAGGAGCACAATAAAATTTGGAAACAAGCTTGGAGAGCTATCACCTGCGAAGATCACATATGGATGGCTAGATGATCGAGATTGGAGACAAGTGTGCAATGATTTGAAGCACACTCATTATTTGGTTTCTTCCTATGTTTCGGGGAGGAAACATGTCAAGGAGGGAAGGAATGCTATGTACCTAGAGATATGATGTATTGATGTATATGGGTTGATGGAGATGCCGACATGTGACACACATCCCCTTAGTTAGTTATATGGGTATAATATATTAGGATAATAGAGTAACTTATGGAAGTAGTACATTGGGTAATGGTCGGCCTACATTGGATTAGGAGGTTACCCATCCATGGGTTAGATAGATGTATATATATAGGGGATGAATATCATGGTAAATATATGAAGTAAGCATTGAGTCTTCTATTGTAAGAGGATATTGGAGGTTGTCCCCTCGAAGAGACATTGTGGAGTTATTCCTTCCTAAAAGAGTATTATATGGTGTTTCCCCACCTTAAGGGTATTTCTGCATATATTGTATATCAAGATCATTACAAAAATTGGTCCTTGCAAGATTCTCAAAAGGATTATGAGATGTATATTTGATAGACTTCCTTGAAGAATTTGATATCAATCCTATATTTAATGTTGCAGATCTTTATCCATATCATGTAGCATGTAGCCTTGGAAGGAGTTCAAGATGAGAATGTGCTTGGAGAATGCACTACACATTTGCCACAGAAAGAGAGAGCAGATTGAGAAGATAGTGCACACCAAGGCTATTGCTACAAGGTCCAAGAATTATAAAATGTGTTTGGTCAAATGGAAAGGACTACTAGAGCCCGATAACACATGGATCACAGAGGAGGAGCTCATAAAGCTAAAAAACTAAGTTCTGCTGAACCAAGAGGTTTAGAATTTTGAAAGGAGGGGAGGATGATGTACAGCTGTCAATCCAAACAGTTGAGAGTTATTATGGACTGGTTCTCCTAAAAATGGAAATTTGAGATGATGTACAACTGTCAATCCAATGGTTGAGAGTTTTTAGGAACTTGTTCTCCTAAAAGTACAATTTCTAGTAACAACATGTTTGATTGGACTAGGTAGGCGTGGCTGAGTATGTTAGTTATGTCTAATAAAACACTGTTATCTTTAAGGATAGTTGGCAACTATGAATGCATGGGGTGTTTGATTTTGTATGCATATATTTAGCGAGTTTAAAGGAATAAAAAACCTGGAGTCTTCTTCTTGGTTCTATTGAGTTTTTTAAAAATAATTGCTGCTCTAATTTTTTTTTCCTTCCTGCTGTTTTATTTTATAGCTGTGCATATAAAGAACTCATGGTGATTGGTTCACTGCTGTTTTCTAACAGTTTCATACAGAGCTGCTGAAAGTAGCATATGTAGGTATTGAATTTGTGTTACAGGTAGTAGGCTGCATCATTCACATGACTTGAGAGCTATCTACAGAATAGTTATGTACGGTAACTATTCAGTATTCTGCTCTGTATTGCAATAAGAAATAAACCATTGATGTGCATGTCCAGAAATTAGATGATTGACGAGTCTTGTAAAAGATCCCATGATTCTGCTATTTTCTTATAAATGTAAAATATTTGTTTTATGATATATAAATGGAACACTGATTACATTCTTGTCGCTTTTGAATTTGTAAAATCTGTATGTTTACTCTTCTTGTATTCTATGCATGTGCTAAGCTTAGAGGGTCATTACTGTTTACCTTACAAAAAGAGCAAGGATTGTTCGCCTCTGGGACTGATTGGATGACTATGTGATTGTTTATCATATGCCCTGTTTTTCCCAGGACAGATTCTACTTATTTGCAAATTTGCCATACTGAAACAATAGTTGGTAAGATAGCTATGGTGTGAACTTAATCTGTCAACCCACACCTACTGCAATGCAATGAATAGCAGTTTCAAGGTCAGTGAGTAAAATTTGGACTTGGAATTCTATCACAACAGGGCCTCTATGTTGTAGAGCAGCAACAAGAAAATGCAAGGCTTCTTGATGCCAAGGGAGCATGTGTGGTAACCATAGCGATTCTGGAACACCTATGAATTCCCTAATTGTCTAGTCATTCCCTCGATTATCAAGGCATGCAAACTGTCGACTCAATGACCATCCTACCTGTTAGAAAGAATTAGCTTATAGTCCTAGAAGACAGCTACCGCATTTGTGGAAGAGGCTAGTCAGGCTGTGGCATTCTAGTTTGAATCATCAAAATTTCACACACAGAGAAAGATGACTATCATTGATGTTTTCCCATCCACCAGCTAGCCTATCATTTTTTAAAGGCACTTAGACTGAACCATACTCTTGGTTTTTAGCATAGTTACCTAAGTCTCGTGGATGACAAAAAAAATTGCCAGATTTTTGGGGACAATAAGGGACGCCTATTAAAATTAAAATATAAAAATTAATATTTAAATATATTCACTTTATTCAATGAAATTTACGGGTTTAAATTTTATTTAATGTTTCTTAGGGTGGGAGGCTCTATTTTAAAGTAAAAGCATCAAAATGCTGATTAAAAAAAGAATTTTTTTTAAAAATAAATTGGGGATAGTCCCTCCAAGTCCCCAAGTCCCTGAAACATTTGGGATGTCCGGGATGCTATGGGACACATCCTTGCGTAACAGTAGTTTTTAGTATGCTCTACCTTATAAGGAATCAAGTTTATACTGTTAATCCATTCTCATATTGGTGTTCGAAGTAGAAGACAACAAAACTAATAGATAATGTGCTACAGAAACCTGACGACTGACGAGGAATGTGAGGAATATTAAAATGCCTTTGTTATCTTCAAGCTGATTTCTGTCAGATGATAAGAAACTTAGGCTACAAAATAAGAACCATTGTATGATGTGAACAATGATCCAAATTACTTGCTCGATGAGACTGCAAGTGCACAAATCTCAATAACCTTATGTAGATTTTATAGTTTCATTCTTTGGCTCTAATATATATATATATAACATGTGAAACCCCAAGACGCGGCTGAGTGACTTGATAACGCTGAGGGTTGAGCATACATCATGTTGCGTACCAAAAAATATATATATATATTTAGATTTGCTGGTTAATCCTAATAGAACATGGGATTCTATGGCAGTAGTATAAGCAGGAATGCTTGGGTCTAGAATGAATGTCCGGATGGATGAGGAGATGGAATATTGATATATCTTATTGAATTCAATTCAATTGATGAACATCATTAAAAAGAATGCATAAAGGCTAAAATTAAATGGAGAGAGAAAATACTCATTATTCATATAAGAATTAGTTCCCAGTTTGACTGTTTCACATGTGAGATAGGTAGATCGGTGACCACTAAGGAATAATGGAAACAAAAAATATAAATGTTTTAGATCATAGGGGCAATAGAAATAAAGAAGTACTTCATCATAAAATATCCAATCTACAATGATATTTACGTCAAGTACACAAACACTGAGAGTAGATGTTATGTTGGAGCTATTCGAAAAGATGAGATAAAAGCATTGAGGAAGACGTTGAGACAAATCAATAGGAGAAGGAACAGTTTTTTTAAAGAAGCGACCCATCCCTCAATTGTTGGAAATGTGTTATATATTTTCCATGTTTTTTGGGTACCTATGATTTACCTATTGATGTGCCTATATATACTTGCACATACAATAGGGGGAAAATAGAGCTTGGTAGTGCGTTATTGTATCATAAACGGTTAAGTTAATAGAATAAAAGAGTTTTTGTGCTAGGTTTCTTATCGGAAAGGATTTTCCCAAGTGAAATCGTGTGTACTGTGTAATCTTGTGTGTATTCCATTTCTTTTCTCTTGTTTGCTGAAAGATTATGTTAGTATTGTTTCTTTTGTTTTAGTTTATTAGATCTATTTTCTCTTTATTTGGTATTAGACTCAGGGCTTAGCTTTGTGTGAAGAGTTAGGGTTTTTATAACCTCTAATAAAAACTTGTTTGAATAGGAGCTCTGTGTGATAATTTTTTCGAGCAAAGGACAATGACAAGAAGCATAAGGATAGAGATCGAAAAATTCAATGGTCAACATTTTGAGTTGTGGAAGTTCAAGTTGGAAGATCTCCTTGTGGACAAAGCTCAGTGGGTTGTTGTATCAGGGATGCAACCATCAAGTATGAAGTTAGAAGATTGGAAAAAAATCGATAAGGCAAAGAGTTTGATTAGATTGTGTCTGTTAGATTTGGTTTTGTTGAATGTCTCAATGGAGAAAACTTTTAAAGATCTATGGGAGAAGTGGGGGACTTTGTATCAGACAAAGTCTCTATCGAACAAACTATTTCTCCAAAAGAAACTATATTCATTGAAAATAAATGACGGTGACTTTGTAGCTGAACCTTTGAATGCCTTTAATATTGTGGCGAGTCTGTTACTTTCTATTGAAGTTAAAATGGATAATAAAGAATAGTGTATTACTTTGCTTTGTGTTTTGCTAGATTCTTGGGATAATTTATTTATGACAACTACTACGACATCGATATTAAAAATTGAGGACATTGTGGGAGCCTTGTTATTAGAAGAAATGAGACAAAAATTTATCGAGAATTATCAAACAAATGATCTCTTGTTTTTAAGAGGTCGTTCCCAAGGAAAAACTAAAAGAATGTTGGGACAAGCAAAGTTTAGAGATAAATTTAAGACTATAGAAAAAAATAAGAGGACATGTTGGAACTGTGGTAAAATAGGGCATTTCAAAAAAGATTGCAGATTTAAAAATGTTGAAAAAGATGTCATCTGATGATGCCTAGTCTACAAAAGCAAAGCCCTCTAGTGAAGACTTCGGAGATTTATTCTTGGCAATTTCAAACTCCCCTGCATATGATGGTGCATGGTTGATTGACTCAGGGTCCTCTTTTCATATGACCCCTCACAGGGAGTGGTTATGTGAATATGAAAATATCAACGGAGGTGATGTATTTTTAGGAGACAACTTGACCTATAAGATCATAAGGGAGAGTCAACTTGAGGTTTAAAGATGGAAGGGTTAAAACCCTCCCTGATGTTATGCACATTCCAAGTTTGACTAGAGGCCTAATATCTGTAAGATGAATGATGTGGATGTGTAGGTAGTATTTCACAAAGACATTTGCAAGATGGTTCGTGGAGCAATAACACTGGCAAGAGGAGTCCATATAGGGACGTTGTTCAAGCTTGAGACAAACATTGAAAGTGATGAATGTAATAACTCTGTGATTCCTAATGTGAATAATAGATCATATTAAACTCTTACATCTTCTACAAAGAAGAAAATGTTGTGGTAGTGGAGGATGGAACACATTGGAGAGAAAGGCCTTCGAACATTAAAATCCAAAAGAATTGCTGAAAGAATTTTTGACTGCGCATTAGATTTTGATTTTTTTGAGCATTGTGTGTTTGGTAAACAAACTTAAGTGAAATTTCTCAAAAGTGCTACAAGATCAGAAGGAATTTTGTGTTTATGCATAGTGATATGTTTAGATGTGTGAAGGTTCCATCACTAGGAAAATCTCTATATTATGTTTCTTTTAAAGATGAATACTCAAGAAAAACTTAGGTTTATTTTATCAAGGCTAAATATGAGGCTTCTAGTAAGTTTAAGGAGTTTAAGGCTTTTGCTGAAATTTAGACAAAAAAAAGATTAACGTTTTGAAGAGTGACAATGGTGGAGAATATTGCTCTAATGCTTTCAAACAATTTTGTAAGCATTGTGGAATAGAAAGGTAAAAAACAATTCCATACATATCATAGCAGAATGAAATTGCATAAAAAATGAACATGGCTTTGATGTATAAGGTGAGAAGCATGTTTAGTGGTGCGGAATTGGAAAAAAAACTTTAGTTTTTATTTTATTACTACATCACCCACATCAACTCTGGTTGTTAAAACTCCACAAGAAGCATGGATTGGTAAGAAAACCCTCTCTCAAACATCTCAGAGTTTTTGATTGTGATATTTATATGCATATTCCAAATAAAAAAAAGACTACGTTGGGCAACAAATCAGAAAAGTTTATCTTTATTGGATATGGTACGAGTGTAAAATGATATAAGCTATGGAAACTTGAAACAAAGAAGATTGTTTATAGTGTCAATGTTATCTTCAGAGAGGTTAAAGGGGTTTGAAAATAGGGAAGACAACCAAATGATGAACCTAAACATATTTAGTTTGAAGAAGAGGGAGAACAAGTCTCAATACAAAAGATGAACCAGAGCAGTAGTTGCAAGAAGAAAATTTAGATGAAGATTTAGAAGTCGAGGAGGAGAAACTAGAAAATGCAGAACTAGAAACTCCAATCTTGAAAAGATCAGATCAGGGGAGAAGATCCCTTGATAAGTATTATCCCCATGTTTTCTACTTTGCATTTATTTTATCAGTTTTGTTTGTTTCTGACAAAGACCTCAAGATTATAAAGGAAGCTTTCGCCTCAAAAGAAACTAAGTCTTGGAAAAAGGCTACGGAGGAAGAAATGGAGTCTTAGATAAAAATCAAACACTAGACTTGGTAAAATTACCTCTTGGAAGAAACCCTATTAACTACAAATGGGTGTTTAAGAAGTAAACTGCAAATAGAAAAATTGAGAAGTATAAAACTCGTCTGGTAGCAAAGGGATTCTCTTAGGTAGAAGAAATCAATTTTGATGAGATTTTTTCTCTTATTGCTAAATTATATTTAATTAAATTTTTTCTAGTTATTCTTACTGCTTTCGATTTAAAAACAGAGCAAATAAATGTAAAGACAACCCTTCTACATGGTGAACTTGAGGAGGAAATCTACATGACATAACCATAAAGCTTTAAGATAAAAGGACTTGAGGATTTAGTGTGCAGCTTAAAAAAGTATTTGTACTGCTTGAAGCAATGACTGAGAATGTGGATCCGAAAATTTGATAGGATGTGTTTGGAAGAAACAAAATTGATCCTTGTGTTTATTTTAAGCAGAAAGGTGAGAATTTTATTACCATGGTATGGTATGTAGATGACATGCTGTTAATTAGTAATAATAAGAAAATGATCGGCTAAGTTAAGTCTCAATTATCATCTCAATTTGATATGAAGGATCTCGATGGTATAAAATTTATTTAGGACATGAAAATTAAAAGAGATCGGGTAAACAAGAAATTGTAGTTAAATCAGAATAAATACATTGAAATGATACTGCAAAAGTTTAAGATGCAGGGAAACAAGCTTCTCAATACTCATTTTTTGGTTGGTCAAATATTATTTATTGAATAGTGTCTAAAGACACAATAATGAATGGAGGACATGTCTTAATCTTGTATGCTAGTACTGTTGGAAGCTTGATGTATGCAATTGTCTATACTAGACCTGATATTGCTCATGTAGTTGGAGCAATGAGTATATTTATATCAAATACAGAAAAAAAATCGACTACGATAAAGAGGATCTTCAGGTCTTTATGTGAGACGTCTAACAATGCAATTTGCTATCAAGGTAATCATGTTAAAAGCAAAACATTGAATCTACATGGTTTTGTGGATTCAGATTGGGGTGGAGATCTTGATTGTTGAAGATCTACCAGTGGGTATGTGTTTAAATTGTTTGGTATAGCTATAAGTTGGATGAGCAAATGACAGGGTAGTGTTGCAATACCTATCAGACGTTGAGTACATGACAACTACTCAGAGAAGCAAGGAAGCAATTTGGCTTCAAATGTTAATTTACATTGTTGGGATTGTTCAAAAGGCTGTAAAGATAGATTGTGACTCTCAAAGTGCAATTTGTCTAACAAAGAACCCTGAGTATCACTGTAGAACGAAACACATTGATGTGCAATACTATTTTGTAAGGAAAATGGTGGATAAAAAGAAGATACCTGTTAGAAAAGGTAGACACATGCAAAAACATTGTCGATTCGTTGATAAATGTTGAGTATTGAGAATTTTTCTAGGTGCTGAAATCAATGTGCATAACTGCTCTTCACTTTTGAAAGTATAATTGTGTGGCCCCTTATGGAAAGTATTCAACAAATGAGAGATTGTTAGAAATCTCTTGTATATTTTTCATGTTTATTGTGTACCCATGGTTTACCTATTGATGTCCCTATATATACTTGAATGTACAAGAGGGAAAAAATAAAACTTGGTGCATTAGTGTATTGTAAACATTTAAGTTAATATTATTAAAAAGTTTCTATGGCAGGGTTTTTTTTCTTAAAAGGAGTTTTCCTAGGCGAGATCATATGTACTATGTAATTTTGTGTGTATTCCATTTCTTTTCTCTTGTTAGCTGAAAGATTCTATTAATATTGTTTTTCCATTTTAATTTATCAGATCTATTTTCTCTTCAATTTGTGCATCCACAGATAGGTGAGATATCTGTAACAAATTATGGTTCCATAGTTCACTATATCTCATAGGTGTAATTGAAACCATTCAATACAATTCAATTCAAGAAGTTATCGGGCATAGATTGTATGATGAAAAGTTGTAGAAAGACGACTAATGTAAAGATTATATCACTATCTAAAAATTATTCCCACAGGGACTAGGTAGGCTATGAACCATAATCACTACCTTAGCAAGCTATATCATGTTCAAAGCTTTACAACTCTGTCATCTACCTCAAAATTATAGGAATTAGGTCCTTGGTTCGTGACCTTACTAGTTGGGTCTAGTCAATGCGCAAATTTCATGGGTCTCTCGTGTAACTAGTATAAAAATTTGTTCATCCATAATCAATAGTAATTGTGGACCTCTTCCTTGGGAGGAAGAATCGTTGGTTGGGTTCTGATCATTTAACATACAAACACATGAAAGTATGCATAGGGTTATGTTGACCTCTTTGCACCATAAACCTATAGTAGAAAAATTCTAGCTCTTATATATATGAAATGGGATTTAGAATGTGTATAAGAAACAATTTCCCACTCTCATATATGCATATTTTTTATTTTACATTTATTATTGTAAAAGTGTGATACATGATAGAATTCTAATCAACTACATACAATTGTTATTGCCCCGAGTTTCTTTTATTTAATTTCTTAAAATTTATAAATTCAACTATGTTTTATATTTAACATTTTAATTTAAAAATTATTGATTAAATATTAAAACTTTTAAATTTTAGAAATAAAATAAATTAGAGAACATAGAAACATGTTGAGACAAATGTTTTCATTACAGTGGTATTTCATAATACTAAAACATGAAATGACATTGTGTTGTCACATTTCTTGCTACAAGGCCCTCAGTTTAATGGTAATAAGAAAATTCTACATAGAAAATCCTAATGATTAAAACCATTTGATTGATGAAATTTTTAAGAGAGGTAATAACTTGAAAGTATATTCCAGTATCTTAAGATTGTTGGGTTAGTCTCAGAGGAATTAGGTAGAACAGATATCCTTCGGACCTTGGCATTAAGTTAAAGAAGATTAACTATTCATGCATGTGATACCAATAAAATCAAAAGGATCAAAATGTTTATCCTTCAATCAAAAGTTAAGTATATAATTTAGATGAATCAAACCATGAATTTTATTTCTTGTGCAATAATTTTGACACTGGTAGGCGTTCACTTATCAGATTGAGCTTTGCATTTTGTAACTGATCGATGGTCCACAATGGATGTTGGAGAATAAAACATTCACATTTCATTAATTTACCCTACTATGTTAGATATCATTAATTTTTTTGTGCTTAATTTTAATAACTATGTAAAGATACGAAGGTTCGCTTAATGTGTTATTAACCCAAACTAATAGTGGCATTAACAACATATAAAAAAAATCTAATCTATATATGTGCTCGTCATCTATGACAAAAAGTTTGATATTGTGCTAAGAGCAAGTTTAATTGAATATTTTGAGTTGAGGAAATTTCTAGATCTATTTATGGTTTTAGAGAAGGCATTTTGTGGCTAATTGGTTTGGGTTAGCATCAGTGGAAGGTAGGATCTGTACTCTGAATAATTTTTTTTGGCTATGTTTGCATTATTTTTACAATATTATGTTGGTTGACAACATGGAGTCATTTGCTTAAGGTATAAATAGAGCTTTGTTAATGCTCTTTTGTTCAGTGATAAGTCTGTTATGCAAACGTTATTAATTATTTTTGTTTTCACATAATGAAACATCTGTTTTGCTTAATCAATGAGACATTGAAGGCATGGCCTTTTGATAGCTTGACGTGCATATACTAGAGATTGGGAATGCAACCAATATTAGGTGAGTTAAACTCGAATTGATGTCTCTGGTGAGTGGTTTGTAGTGGAAAATATATATGGATAGTTGGATATATTAAGATCACGTTCTTTATATCAAAATCATGCATTAGGATCACCCTATTTTTTCTTTGAATGACTATATGGGTTGTTTGTTGTTCTTTGTGCCTACTCAATACATTTATTTTTCTCATAAACTTTGGTACAAGTCTACAAGGTCATAATTTTATTGTTAATATCAATAGAAGTTGTTTTGTGAGCAACTGTGTGGGCAAGTTTTGATCATGTTCAACATCAGATGAAGGTAAGATATGTCTTCTAAGTAACACAAATAATTTGTTGTGTTTTTATTATTTTTAATACTATTATGTTGTTTGATGGCATGAAATCATTGACTTCTTGTAAACAGAAGTATGTTAATGCCCTTTTGTGTTACCTTGAATTAAATAACTTTAGATTCGGATTGGACATATCGACATCATGTTCTTTAAAATTATCTAACTTGTAAGTTTAACAAAGTAATAGGACAAAATGTCATCATGTTCTTTTTAGGTAGAAAGTGTTTTTGGTTTAGTGTTAACCATTTGGGGGACAAAACTCATGTATTGGCCATTGCATTCTATGTTTTATAGTTTTAGAGAAGGCATTTTGTGAATGTCATTTGTTCTTCTCAAATACTTTTGTTTAGGTTTGCACGATCATGATTTTGTTTCTACTAGAGCCTATCTTATCATTTTTATTTGGTTTGCATTTTGGGATTTATCCAAACTGACTCCAAATTTTTCTCAGGCTGGGAAGGCTTCTTGGTTTAGTTTTAAACATTTGGGGACAAAAATCATACCTTAACATTTGCATTCCCTTTATTTATTTATTTTTTTGATGACTATATGAGTTGTTTACGATTTTCTATGCCTACCCAATATATACCCAACTTAGGGAATTCATTTCTCCTTTTCATTTTTTTTTGTATATACCTATAGGGTCATGATTTTGTTTCTACCAAATACCGATTTTATTGTTTTTCATTTTGGTCTATATTTCGAAATCTTTGTAAATTATCACTAGTTTCTTCTCAAGTAGACAAAAGCATTTTGAGAAACAAAACTCATATATTGTCCTTTGTGTTCTATCAAAGTCCCCTTTTAAGGCCTTTTTTGTAGTATTTTTTCTCTATGGCCATAATGATGTGGTTGTCTGACAAGGCCTTTGCTTGTAGTTAACACTTGATTCAAAAGCAATTAGTTCACTATTATATATATAATAAAATATTATCACATTATAATTATATTATATTACATAATGTTATAAATTTAATATTAATATAAGTATATAGTTATTTAATGTTAGCCCTTATAACATATGATTTCAAAAAAAAAAAAGCCCTGGTTTAATGGTCTTACCATCAAGGCATATAGCTAATCAAATAACAAAAAGACTAACAAACTGAGATTATTACCACTACTTAAGCATTAATCACAAAATATTCACACTGGAAACCCAAAATTACTTTCAACTGCCTTCAAAGTTCAGAAATGATAACTCTCAGAGCCAAACAGAGAGTAAAAAACATGACTACCATTATTCCTCCTTACTGTCTTATATACTTCAAAATTACACAAAAAAATTGAAACCAAACTTAACCTCCTACTTCCTTCCATGGTTTCAATCTCTAAGAATAAAACATCATCAAATTGACTGTACTAGCCAATTAAACCGTAATTGTCCAAGGCCAAAACCATCAAAAAGTCCAAATAAAACCACCAACTGGAACTAGTGATCAACACAAATGAGCCCACATCAAGATAAAATAGAAATCCATCGAAAAGCTCCACTAGAAACAAATTTAATTTCACTAAACTAGATTGTAAAACCATTTCCCCTACAATGGCCATCAAGGCAAACCCCAATTACCTTGATCAGGTCCCCAAGGCACAAAATCCCTAAGGCTCAGGGCAAATAAATAACACTAGTTTTTGTTTAACTCTACAAAGCGAACGGGCCGTCCTCAGAAAAATCCAAAAAAAATGATTTGGGGCCCAATTTGCCACAACCAATATCCGACCAACCCCCAACATTCTCAAGCCCATCATCCATTTCACTCCAACCAAAAGATGACCAGATCGTTGGTGAAAGGAAAGCAATAGGGTTTATTCATGCAATCAACCGATGCTAGCCTCAAACTCCTCAAACCAAACATAACCTTCAATTTCACATTCAAGCTTCCTGGTAGTGAAAAAACCGAAGCACCAACATCACCCACCCCCAACACCAAAGCGGTGACAGGATTTGAATATTTTCCTACCGACTCTAACTTTGCGCCAAACTCATACCTAGCCTCGACTCCCCTCTCAACCGTTGGTTCCTCCAGAACGAAATTAGGCAAAGAGGAACATCAAGGTGGATCTATGAAAGGAGAAAAGGGAACTTATGAGCTTGACACTTGAGGAGAGAATGGCTGCTCTAGCCCTAACTCCCTCTCCACCCACATCCTGTGCCAAAGAGCCACATCACCTTGAAGAGTGTTGTTTTTGAGCATAGCCAAAGCTACATTCCTTCTGAGTTCAGTAAACAGAAAAAGACGCTTTCCCTGCTCCACTTTTGAACCTGTCAAACCTCTAATCTCTTCTAACAAAACTGCGATGGCTTCCTCTAACAGCTCCTAATGATCCTCCTCCTCTGTCTACTCATCATCATACTCACCCTCAAAATCCTCTTCCTCAACACACTCCTGCTCCCTCGCTTCGTCCTCTGCCCTACCTGCGCTCGTCGCGCTCTGTTTCCCCATCACCGTCGAATTCACTCCCAAGTATATTCTTTTAATGTTCTCAAGAAGTATATATTTAATGTTAATAATATCAGTATATAATATATATAATTATATAATATTAAAAATTATAGAAATATATATTCATAATTATAATATTGATAGGTCACTAGTTATTAACATTACGATTCGCTTGATGTGTTATTAACCGATGAGTAACCTTGTTATATGTGTCATACAAAAATGTGTCAAACCAACATAATATTATCCAGTGTTATACTCATATTTTGAGTTCTCTTTACGGATAATGAAAAAATGTTTTGTTTGTTTCCTTTGTTCTTTAAATTTTCAATAAGAAGTTTAATGTTGGTTTGAATGTATCAGGGATAAAAATATTGCACGTAACAAGTTTAATTTGGTGAGAAACTATTTGTGCTTAGAGGAGGGTCGCGCATTGATTTGAATGAAACAAAACCAACTTGGTAAGATGTTACTTTATTGAAAAATTTATTTTTTATTTGGTTTTTTCTTTTAAAATTTGTAGATTAAAATTTAATATCTATTCAGTTGATAAAAATGTCACTTCAAATATCTTATTTATTTTTGTTTAAAATAAGTTTTTTGTTATGTTGTGATTATTTATATTACAATCAACAAATGAGGACCTTAAAAGTAGCAATTAATTTTTTTTTTGTTATTTTTTAAATTATAAGACAATTATGACTAGTCCTGAGAAATGCATGGTATTATTTCTCTAAAATTGAAATCTGTGCACATGCATTTTTGTTGATGCTAGTTATTAGTGTGTGTTGATAGAATTATTTCGAATATGAAACCTCACCGATATATCCCAAGCTAGATGATAGACTTTACTAAAATGAGATTTTTTAAAGTTTCTTTACAAGGCAATTATGCATGTAAACATTAAATTGTTAAATGTATTGATATCAAAAATATTTGATTCGATTTACTAAATATTTAAAATTGATTGAGTCTCAAAGGAAGCTTAAATTACATATTTTATTTATTTTTTAGTTTAAAAATTAATTTTGCATGGTTATAATACCTTTTGAAATTTGAATCTAATATTATATTATGTATTTTTCTGATCAATTAAATTGAATAATTTGCTTAAAATATAATATGTGTATTTATGACCCTTTGATATAGAGAATTAATAGTTAATTAGTTATAATTCAATTAATTTTTTAATCGACAAATTTATATCTTATTAATATAAAAACTATTCAATTGATGAATATGTCCTTATTTATTAAAAGATGAAGTGATTTGCATATGATTCATACTTCCCCTCTAATATTATATCTGATAAAGGAGGATCATTCAAGAACAAGGATGTAGATCAGTTATGTACTGTAGATATAAATAATAATTCAAAATGTTGATTCAAAAAATCATCACATAGTTTATTCTACAAATATCTACACTTGCTTCTTGGACTGTGAAAATACCATCTCTCTCATAAATAATAATTATCACAAATGTTTAAGTATTGTTTTTTTTTTAAATTCTTGAAAAACTTTATTGATGGCTAAAGGTAAAATGAATTTATAAAGGATGGTAAATTTTGTGTAATTAATTTTTAAATCTTCATTGCTTTCCAGTATCTCTATATTTAATTTTAAATATTTTAATTATTATGTTATATTAATATTTTTAATAGTAATGAATCATTGTTTTATTTTAATAATAATGTGAGATTATACATTTTTGAATTGCAATTAATTTGTGATATCTAAGTTGATTGCTAGTAATGTATTTATTTTGAGATATAATATAATGTATAATAGTTTGGTTATATACAATCTAACAAAATTTAGATGAATAGTTAAATCACACATATTATTAATTTTGTTTAATTATTTAATCGATAAAAAATGGAAGTTATATTCTAAATTTTATTTGAAAATTAGATTAATGATATTATAAAAAATGTACACGATCTATTAAATATGATAATGTATTAAAAAGTTGTTTTATAAATTAATTTGAATAATTAATAATGAAAACATTAACTTCGTTTAAAATCAACCCTATTATTATTTTAACGACTTTATTCACTAAAGTTTGAAATGTTATATTTTGATAAACCTATAATTTATGTGAAACCTAGTAGATTGTAAAGTTAATATATTTCGTACTTAGAAATGTATTGTTGCATGTCAAATATAAAAACACTTGTAGCAGATATTAACTTGATAGATGTAATAACTTATTAATAACACCAAACTTTATGTATGAGAGAAGACAAATTTAAGAGGTGGTAATTTGCCATAATGTTTTTGCATTGTTAATTACAAAGACTTTCATTGTGAGAGACAAAAGTTATAGTGAAAGATCGGTTAAAGTATTCCAAATCATGCATTATTTATTTTTCAAAACTTCGTACTGTTGACCCTCTATCTAGAGGCTTTGGTTTGTTTATGATAGTATTCATTATGCTGCAAAATATGAATATGGGTATAAATTAGAAAAATATCACAGTTCTAAACGGTAAGGCAACAAAAAGATTGTCTTCTAGTTGTGCATATAAAATTTGGAGAGTAAAAGAAATAAAATTTTGTTGAAAAAACTTAACAGATATTGATTGTACTTTTTTTTGGAATGTATAGAACATATTTTTAATGTATAGTTTTTTATATTCAAAAAATTAAAATGTAACATTGTAAAGTATATATATTTAATGTAGTATGTATAATGATACTTATGTATTAAAATAAATGTATATTTGTTTGAATCGATACAATTTATTTGTTGTATTTTTTTTGATCTTATTAACACCGATCTTAATGTTTATTTTATAGTTGGGTATTATTTAATTTTCAAATGTTAATTTTTAAGATAACATACTTCTTCGAATATATTTCAATTTTATAAAAGTTTTTCTTTTTAAAGTTACAATTTAAAAATATATATATTAATTTGGATTTATGGATTTTTTTTTTTGGTTTGGTTTAAATATCAACATGATAAGCATTGATATTGGCATGATGGTTACATTTTTAACCAAAAAAAATGTTTCTTCTTTACCCAAAAGAGACATTGAAATAAAACATTTTTTATAAATATTATAGAGATGTCCTATCCACTCGATTTTAAGTGTAGAAATACTCCATTGCATATTTATTTCTGACAGCTTACATTTACAAACAAAACTTTTAGTAATGAAATTTCATACTTTTGTTGCATTCGATGAGATTCAAGAATCACATGTTGTCCATCTTATCAAGTTTCAGTGTAGAAAATTCAAAGATGAAATGTAAGTTGTTTCTTATTTTTTCCCTTATGTATGTAAGTATTGTTTTTCTATTTTATACTTTTCCCAAAATAATCATGTTTTTTATTTTCAAACAAGAATATTGTTTTTCTATTTTATACTTTTCCCAAAATAATCATGTTCTTTATTTTCAAACAAGAATATTGTGATACTAGACCTATAGATTATTGCATCCAAACACAATAAGATTAAGAACCCAACACATATCCCAAACACATACAAGAAAAAATTACAAATAACTTATTTGGAAAGTACAATTTCTTCACAAACTAAAATTAAAACACCAAAAATTATTGGGATGCTTGCCACGGGTAATAATACTCCTAAAACTATTTTCCCTATTAATGAATTAACTACAAGCCAAAAACAATAGCCAATAAAGAAAGAGTGTTAACAAAGATTGGCTTCCGAAATTATGACAATAAGAAAAAACATGGAAGATTGTTTGGATTTGATTTTGTTGATAGTGACAAAAGGAAAATTTGTGTGACATGTTTGATCGAGATTTGAAATGAAGTTTATAAAAACTTGAAAATGAAAAAGATTATGTTTTTATCAAAATGAAATTGTTATAGAAGATATATATATATATATATATATATATATATATATATATATCAATTGTCATTGAAAATAAGTCATTTTGTTGAAAATATTGAAGGTATACCAACACATTAAGTCAATTTCAAGAATATTTTTGAAATTCCACAAATGTAAAATAGAACTCTAGTGAACATTATCATTGTGATCATTTAAATTTTCTCTGTGTCAATAATACATTGAAATGTTGGCTCAAAAGGTAAAAAGAAATCACTTCAAATCAAGGACATGTCAGGAAACAACATTGGCATGACATTGTGGGGTGAACATTATTTAACAAGCATGGAAATAAATGAACTTTTTTGTGGCCTAACTATACCTATTCTTACACTAAAAGTGGCCAAACATAAGATTTCGTTGGAGCAACTATTGAGATTAAATTAGAGTAGTAAATTATTTACTAACCCATGTCATTGCAAAGGTTGAAAATTTCTGCTACTGGCTAATTTCTACAAGCTCAAAAGTTCCTTCAACTTCACTAACAAACAAATATTTTTAGACACCAGGGAACTTCGTTGTTCAACCATCAGTTCCCCGAAAATTCAAAGAAAAATTGAGTGGGATTCAGTGAAAGAAACTGTGACATAAGTACTTATGTATAACTTCTATTACATTTCCTACACTCTTATGGTGGATGAAAGTCCATGTTAAAAAAACAATTTTTGAAAAAGTGAGTTTTATTTGGCATTGTCCTAAATGCGATGTGGACGTTGAAGAATACAATTAAAATTATTCTTTGGTTGGAATTAAGTGATTAGACAAGTTAGCTAAAACCATTGGTTGCCTTTGACAATTTTTTTGAGTTAACAATTGGTGTTCTAGAAAAAGATTTATAATTTCTTAGTGTTGATGATGAAGCTACAAAAGAAATAATTAATCGTGTTATGGGATAAAAATTTATGTTTATAATATCAATCAAGAAAATAAACTATAATGGGGGAATCAAATTAAATATGTCGTCTTCGATGCATAAAACATCTAATAAAATACCCATATAAATTGAAATGATGTTGTTTCATTTGTTATTCTTTTTTCACCATTGATTTGATCATTTAGATACTTGTTTTTAAAATTAGATATTAGTACCACTTATTATGTTTCTTGGTTTTTTTAACGGCACACCTTCTACATTCTTGTGATTATAAGGTTTGGAAGGATTTTTTGTTTTTGTTTTATTTTCTTGATTTTTCTATGTAACTTAGACTTGCATTACATGTTGAAAGACTATTTACATGTTTGGATCTCTAGAAAGTCTATAAATAAATGACAAATATTCATAAGAACAAAACATTTGTTAATATTTTAGAAACAAGGTCTTGTTTACAAATTTGTATAACAAATATAATGCATTATTATTATTTTTCTAAAATTTGCTTTGATAAATAATATTATATTATCAAAAAACATTCCTTTTGTTTTTATAAATGTAATGGCCAGAAAGCATGGTTGTATATTGCAAGTTGCATGATAAATTTTATACCTTTCTAAAATTCTTTGGTGGTAGTGTCAAGTTATCCAATTGATCCATGAAATTCTAGCTTAGTGAAATGACAGGGTCTAAAAAGGCCAAGATAAGCCAACTGTCAAAATCTATTTATTATTTTTCTTAAACAACAAAATAAATACACATTATATAAAGTGTATTTGGACTAATTTTTGAGGTGAATTTAGAATTCTATAGTGGAACAATCAGGTATTTAATGGTAAGCCACATTTAAAATGATATGTGGCAATAATTTTAGTTGTTTTTTTTGCTTGAACACGTTTGTAAGTCTATGTTCAAACTATTGAAGGATTTGGAAAGATGTGAAATTTAAGTACACATGATAAGAATGAAAAATAAATTTTATTTTTATATGTAGAAAATAAATAAATAGCTTACGCTTGAAATAAATAGTATATATAATAATTTATAAATCTTCAGATCAAGTTTTATTTGCCAGAAGGTGATGAACAATCAACAACTAGGTATCTTAATAGGTTACATTTTGGCTTCAAAATTAGTTGGATTTGGTGAAGTTGAATTCGATAATAAAGCATATCAGTATGATTTAAAACTGGAAAATAAGGTAACTATAAAAAAAGAGAAAATAATAATTAAAAATTGTGATAGAGTGTACTTCAATAGATGTGGAATTATCTTCTAAATCTTATTACCGATAGAAAACCTCATGAATACAAGCAAGAGAAAAAGAATTTTAGAGAAAAATCATGTCAAAAAAACAAAGAGTAAAGATGTGGATATCCAAAAAAAAGAACATGGTTTGGTTTTAGAGGAAGAGGATAACTAACATATGGTTTTTGAACACCTTCAAAAATATACATTTGCAATGAGGCATATAAATCCTAATACTACCTTAAACTACTAAAGTTGTAAACTCAAATATGGTGGCTTAATAAGAAGCAAAAGTATAAATAAATAAATAAAGATGATATTGAGGATAACTTAATGATCAAAATAACTTTGGTATTGGAAAACAAGAATACCCATGAAGCTAATTGCAAAAAATGGCATTTTTAAAATAAAGTGTAAGTGCAAAGACAAGGTATATAAGATGATCCTATAAAAAGGTTCTAAATATAATATGGTAGGTATGTAAATGGTACCAAAATTATATATATATTTTTAGTATTCTAAAGTCATATCCTTATATAATTTTTTTGGTTGAATAAATATTATAGTGTAGTTTTATAATTACATTCTTGTTTCTTTTAGTATTAGTTCATGTGATAAGGTGTTATGTGATACACTATTTATTAATATTGATGCTTATAATCATTTATTTGGAATGTCATAGAAATTAACAAATAGATGGGAATCTTTATGGAAAAACTAACACATAAGGTGGAAAAGAATAGTAAAATGCATATATTGAAGCTTTTGAAAGATGAAGGCAACTCCAAAATTATCACTTTGTTGTTTTATTTGTTAGTATTAAAGGGTTTCATATATTGATGTTAAGGGAATTGAGTGCTTCTCATTAAATTAAAAGGAGGAAATCAAAAAAGATGATTTCATGAAATTGGAGGAACAATAAGTTGATCAATAGATGTTAAATTACCAATCATACAAGCGTTGAAAAATAAGAAGATTAATAATGATAGTGTGAAAGAAACTTAAAAAAAAGGGATATCATGAAGATCCATTTGAATTCATAATAATAAAAGAGTTAATATTTTATAAGTTTGAAAAATTAATTATGTCACTTAATTATCAGGATGAAACTGAAGAAGGGATGGATTTAATAGATGCTCCACCAAAAATTGCTCACATTTATGAAGTCAACTTGCTTTTGTTTTCACAGGAAAAAGAGTATTGTAACATGAGCATTCTTGAAGAGTTAAAGGCTATTAAAATAGGGAATAAGAAAAAATATTAATTATTAGAGGATTTATTAGTGACCATTATTCAAAATATCAAATGATAAATATAATTTTTTTCTTGGATAGATATCAAGGTTGATGGGACCCTTACTTGAAAAAAGATTTACTTTTGATCGGAGCAACAACTGTATTTGGAGAACAACCAGAGGCCCAAACCCCTAGGAGCGTAAAAAATGAAGAAACACCAATCAAAGCCAACCAACACTACAAAATAACCTATCAACAAAAAATTAGACACTAAAAAAATAATTTAATAATTCATATCAGAACCTACAAAACAAGTGTAGACCACACTCCTAACTCACTGAATCTAACAAACCTTATAAATCCAAAACAACCAACCCCATAAAAGATCATCCTCGAGCTGCAAGAATATGCTTACCTATGCTAGAAAGCAAGGCTTCCATTGTCCACTGGGTTACACCATCAATGAAATTCATAGCATCCAGTTGCAGTTTTTTGACTTCTATTTTCCTACCTCTTTTACCATTCTTACCAAAGTTAGGTTTTATTAATAGACAAATATTTTGAGAAATGGACAAAATTTCTCTTGAAGTGAGCAACTCTTCTTCTTATACTACTTCTATGCCATCATCTACCTCTACAAGCTCTACATACTGCGAAAAACCATTTGCCTCAAGAGTGATTAGAACCTGTAGCTTTTCATCCCTTCCAAAATAATCTACACTCTGCTTGATAGCTACAAATTAACTCTCTAAATTATGACAAATTGAATCCTCTTTCAAGATGGGCTTCATAACCTGTTTTGAAACAAATTTAGGATAAATTGAGTTAGAGAAATCAGGGACCCTCCCTTTTCCATCAAGGGATCAACCATGGAGGTCCTCAATCCTTCTAAAATAGAAGTTGGTGTAATATGAAGGCTATTCACCAAAACACTACTGGGGTAGCCGATCTTCCTAACCCAATATTTCAACAGGGTGACACCCAAACTCGCTGAAGATTTCCTTGGACACATTGCCTCTTTGTGACCAATTTGATTCCAATTGAAGCATTTGAAAGGCAAACCTTCATAATTAATGAATTGAGACCAAATACCATGAGAGGATCCGATCTTCATAGAGTGAAAAAGTGGTTTATAAAGATTTGCCAACACACAAACCCTAACAAAACATTGTCAATCCACCAAAATTAGATATGTTCTCATAAATGTTGACGCAGTGGATTGCACTCTGGACCGAGCTCCTACCTTCCACACGCAATAATGGAAACTCCCCTCTTGCCTGTGGGCCTAGAAAAATTGGGGGGAGAGTCTCTAGATAAGGGCTAGCTCCCTTCAATGTATCTTTTAGGTCCTGGATTCCCCACTGCTAACAAATAAATGAAAAAAGGGGGGGGGATGAAAAGGGAGAAGGATGCTGAAAATAGAACCTAAACCTAAAATAAAAGGTGATACACCAAAAAAATTGATCCACTTAGCCCGAACATACACTTTTCACCAAGAAGAAGCTGTCATACACTTCATCTGATGTGGGAAACTCTTCTGTATCAGTGAATCAAGGGTTCGTAGAGATACAAGGAGGAAGAACTACCAAAGGTGTTCTGAGACACACTTTGACAGCGTATTCACATGCACCTATATTCCTGCTGTAGACACTTTTGGCTAACCTGCAAAAGAAGAAACTTCACAAGGCACTAGATATGCTGGAATCATTCTGTGAAAGCATAAAAAAAATGACTTAACACAAAAATAAAACATAGACATATGCGTGAGTGCAAGTCCAAATGGAGGTAAAAATTTGCTAAGCCTTGATTCAAGGTAAAATTCGACAGAGTTCTGCCTTACAAACCCCGAGATTTTTTGGGCAGAGCTTTGCGTTATAGGCTGAGAGATCTCCCTTTTCAAAAATGAGAAGTTTACAATATATAGAAAGAGAAGAAGTAAAGGCGCCCCTTTTGAAAAAGACTTTTTGGCACCCTTTGACAAGCTGGCTCTTGTGCGTTTGAGAGCATCGAGAAGAGGAAGTCACTGTTGCTAATGTCATTCTTCTAGAAGAGGCCTGCTAGAACCATGATGTGTAATCACTGATCTTGACTTTGGCATTCAAACATTAATGTGAAAGCATGGGCCACACCTCTTTTTCTACAAATAAGACTGCTCCTTCCAAATATTAACGCAGTTTGTCTGCTCATAAATGCAAAGTGGAAAAAATAGGCCGCATCGCTTACTATTTGCGCCATTTGATGACCACTTGGCGGGCATTATATCAACTACTGGAGTAACTCACCTCCCCTTTGCCACCTGGGCTATTTTTGTCCATTTCTGCACTTTGTCTCTTCTTGGCTTTGTCTTTTCTGGCTCCTTCGGCCCTTGGGGGCTATCTTCTCGGTGGGTTGCTGAGTTCACTGGGCTCTTCTTTAAGCTTTTCAAAATCAACAGCTATTTCACTGCCTTAAATTTGACGTCTGTGCACCTGTCACTGGGTGTTTGAACTTCCAATGGCTAGTTTGTCGTGCTTGATTTTGACATCTTCGGGCCCGTCACCCCTTGGAATTTCTTCGACCTCTTCCTTTTTTTTGGCTTCTTGTTTTGAACCCTCTCGAAGGGAAGGTGACACTTAGATTTGGAGAAGTGTCCTTCATTTTGGCTGAGAGTCCCCCGCAAGGGCACCTACCCTTCGGGGTCCTTCGGCTCCCTTGGTCTTGAAATCCTACAGACAAAATGTCCGAAGGAATTCCTACAGACATTTTGTCCAAAAGATCTCTTCCTTTGTTTTTTCCACTTATTTCTTCGGCTCTTTTCACTAGGCCACTATTCCCGCAGATTTTCTCTCCGCTACTTTTCTCGTGGACAAAAAGTCTGCAAGAATTGTCTCGCTCGTTCCTTTCCCTCGAAGTTTTTTCTCAGGTTTTTTATCTCGCGGCTTCTCCCGCATTTCTTTGAAATTTTTGTCCGAAGGAATTCCTTCGGACAAAAATCCGAAAGAAATGCTCTTGCTTTTGCCTTGTCTTTTCACGAGATTTTCTTCCAAAGAATTTCTTCAAACAAAATGTCTGAAGGAATTCCTTCAGACATTTTGTCCGAAGAAATTCTCTTCTTTGCCTTAAAAATTTTTTTGAAGGAAACTTACCTTTTGGGCTTTCTCTTTGGCCTCTTTGCAAATGTTCCCTACCCTCCACAAGGGCACTTGAGTCCAGAACTGCCCTCCGCAAGGGCACTTGGAACGGTCCATTTTGTGCCTAAGTGTCAAGAACTCGTCCCTGCCTGCTGAGTCCATAGAAAACTTCCCTACAGATTCTGTATAAACACCTGCAAAGTCCGAAGAAATGCCTGCAGAGTCCATAGAAATGCTTGCAGAGTTCTTAGAAATGCCTACAGAGTCTGTAGAAATGCCTGCAGAGTCTGTAGAAACACCTGTAGAGTTCGTAGAAATACCCATAGAGTCTATAGAAAAACCTGCAGAGTCCTTAGAAATTCCCAGACTTGTGCAAAATTAAAAAAATGAACTGGCTCAGAACAATAGGGAAAGAATGGGAGACTAATTTTGGCCTGCAAGACCAAAATGGTCAACAAATTGGCGACTCCCAGGAGAAGTATGCCTGTTATGCTTAGAAACTAGTTGCCTTAAAGTCCATTAGGCATAGAGTCAGAATGCAACTTTGAAGAAAGGTTAACAACATCCTTGAGAGATCCCAGAATCAATCATGAGCTTTTACCCCAAACACAAAGGAAAACACACACAAGGCTAAAAACACTACCTGTGCAAACAACACTTAGGGAAAACAAGAAAGAAAACTGAAAGCAAACTACTATGTACAGCTAACCAGGTATATTTGCCTCCCTCCTGGATCAAAGGGAAAATTTATAAAGTCCCCTTCCTGGCAAGGAAACTTATGGTGCCAGATAAGTGGCTGAATAGAATGGAGACTTGGTGACCTGCTCCTCTTGCCTGCCACCTCGATTGGCTTGCATCCGAGTGGATCAGAGTCAAACATGCTCCCAATGTATATGTACTTTTCTTGTTCTTGGAAGCTTGCTGAATGCTAGTCCTTCATGCTAGTGTGTTTTACCAAAAAATCAATGATTGTTGGCTCATCACCATAAGCCCTTTGATATGTATAGCTCCTTTGCAGTGCATCATGGTTTGACTTGTTCCCTTTTGCTTCATTGAAGACCCTGTCAAACTCATCTTCTGCTCCCTCATGGCCTTCTTGAAGAAGGGTGACTGTTGTGATGTCTGAAATGGAATCACAAACTGATTGTTCATCCCACAAAACATCACCTTTTTGTTCAAAGCTCTCTTCTTCAAGGCTTTCCTCAAGATGGACAAGCCTCTCCTTTTCTTGCTCAAGGATCAGAGTCTCTAGTTGTTCAAAGACATCCTCTTGATCCTCCTCCAACTCAGGCTCCTTGGCATAATCATCCTCCACATCGAGGCAATAGGGAAGTTCATCAAACAAAGGAGGAGAGAGTTCACCATGCTTACGTTCCTCTTCATATTGCTGGAACATCTGCATGTATGCATGCCCTATGTCTTTTCCATTGTCGATGATGTCTTCAAATGGAGCATCGATGATGATTTCTTATTCTTTGACATCCATGATAGCCTCTTGGGAAACTGCAAATTGGATCTTTTCTTCCTCACTCGCCTCCTATAGAACAGGTTCCTCCTTGAGAAGGGGTGAAGTGGAAAAACCATGTGGAAGAGGAGGCAGTCCTTGAGCTAGAATCTAATGATTCTCCTATTTCCACTTGGCTAGCACTTCATCTATATCAGTTGTGGCCTAATAGCTCTCTTGGAGGTGTGTAGATGGAGTGTGTTCAGACATGGAATCTGTTATTTGGTCTGAACCATCCATCACACATTGGCTGAGGAATCTCGCTCTGGACTTCAACTCTGCAATTCTCCTGGCTATATCTTCTTGGAAGAGCCTTTTTTGGAGGTCACAAACATCATCATGATGGGTAGGAGTAGCTTCATTTTCTTCAAGGTTTTGAGCAAAACCTTTCTCCTCCTCTTCCTTCCTGCTCCATGATTCCATTATTTCCTTCGAGCTCATGATCTTGGGATTGGAACTTTTCTCTTGGGAAGAAGCAACAACTTTGTCTTCTTCAAGGTCCCGAGCTAGTTCATGATTTTCCTTCTTCCAACTGGGAATTTGGAGATCATGTTGAAAGAATTGAGGAGGTTGGGGAAGATTTGGGAGGGTCTACTCATGTACAAGAAGAGCTGTCTGAAGAGAGGCATGCTAAAAATCTAGGCGCGCAGGATTAAGAGCAGGATCAATTGATGCATCGAATGAGCTAGAATGAGCAAGTGCCATCTGATAGAAAGGATTCAGTGCACAAGAGGGGGCTTTCTTTAGAATAGGAGGGGGCACGCAAGGCTAACTGTCTTGTATGAATGGATTCTTCCATTTTGCTACCTCCTCCTCCATAGATTGCAAGGCCTGAGCTTGCCTAAACAAACACTCCTCTTTATACATCAACTCCTACTAATATCCATACTGCTCTTCTAGTCTGTCTATCTCCATTACCTGCTTCTCAAACTCCAGCGCTACCTCCCATATGGTTGTAAGACAACTAGGAGAGCTGCTTGAGGGGATTGCATAAGCATTTTGAGCTTGATCGAAGTCATATGAAGGAACGCAAGACCCATGATTCTTAGAAGTGGGATTATACATATAAAAAATGAGATTTCTTGATGGCACCTGTACTGCTTAACCAACTGATTCAACTCGGAGTCGCCATTGGTGTTGATGAAAAGCCTCAAAAGGTTGGTTGGTTAAAGAACACACCAAGCTTCTTCAACTCTTTGAAACAAAACTAGTTCGTCCCATAATCGCCTGATTAAAGGTCAGATGTTGTATTAGTGGTTCGTTCTACTGTAACAGGACCAGCACCAATCATGGAACTTTTTTGAGTGTCCGAACGTGGTCCCATCAAGCGTGCCAAAAATTGTTGACGCAGTGGATTGCACCCTGGATAGGAGGCCGATCTCCTGCCTTCCACACACAATAATGGAAACTCCCCTCTTGCCTGTGGGCCTGGAAAAACTAGGGGGAGAGTCTCTAGATAAGGGTTAGCTCCCTTCGATGTATCTTTTAGGTCTTGGATTCCCTACTGCTAAAAAATAAATGAAAAAAGGGGGGGATGAAAAGGGAGAAGGATGCTAAAAATAGAACCTAAACCTAAACATAAACTAAAAGGTGATATACCAAAAAAGTTGATCCACTCAGCCTGAACATACACTTTTCACCAAGAAGAAGCTGTCATACACTTCAATGATGTGGAAAACTCTTCTGTATTAGTGATTCAGGGTTCCATAGAGATACAGGGAGGAAGAACTACCAAAGGTGTTCTGAGACACACTTTGACAGCCTATTCACATGCGCCTATATTCCTGCTGTAGACACTTCTAGCTAACCTACAAAAGAAAAAACTTCACAAGGCACTAGACATGTTGGAATTGTTCTGTGAAAGCATAAAATAAAATGACTTAACACAAAAATAAAACATAGACATATGCGTGAGTACAAGTTCAAATGGAGGTAAACATTTGCTAAGTCTTGATTCAAGGTAAAATCTGGCAGAGTTCTGCCTTACAAACCTCGAGATTTTTCGGGCAGAGCTTTGCCTTATAGGCTAAGAGATCTCCCTTTTCAAAAATGAGAAGTTTACAATATATAGAAAGAGAAGAAGTAAAGGTTCCCCTTTTGAAAAAGACTTTTTGGCACCCTTTGACAAGCTGGCTCTTGTGCATTTGAGAGCATCGAGAAGAGGAAGTCACTGTTGCTAATGTCATTCTTCTAGAAGAGGTCTGCTAGAACCATGCTGTGTAATCACTGATCTTGACTTTGTGATCCAGGCATCAATTCAGGCGACAATTCGGGTGACAGTTCCACCCCAATTGATGACGGAACTTCCGGGAGCCATAACTTTTGCACCGTAGCTCCAATTGACTCGCCGTTTGAACCGTTGGAAAGCTAGGAACGAGGGGAACATCGTGAAATGGCATGAGCTCCGCTCGATGAAGTTTGACCCCCGAAAACCCAACGGAAGTGCCTCAAATTTCAATTTTAATAGTGCTGTCTAAAAATAGTAAGTTTCTAAAAATAGTAATTTCTTGAATTATGTATTGTTTTAAATATTGGAAGTCGTACCACTTCATCTCCCTCGAGATTGGTGACCTTCCACATCCTTCCCATGCTTTCAAATTGTGTATAAAAGAATAGGTAACCCGAAATGTGAAGACAGACATCTCTTCCCAGAGATAAGCATATTTTTGTATTGCGATTTTGAGTAATACTACATCTCTTCTCAGAGAATTCATTGTTATTGTGTTATTTCTATGTTATTGTGATATTCATCAACCAGAACTTCTGAGTTTTGGATCACTTTGGCATTCAAACATTAATGTGAAAGCATGGGCCACGCCTCTTTTTCTACAAATAAGACTGCTCCTTCCAAATATTAACATAGTTTGTCTGCTCATAAATGCAAAGTGGAAAAAATAGGCCACGTCGCTTACTGTTTGCGCCGTTTGATGACCACTTGGCAGGCATTATGTCAACTATTGGAGTAACTCACCTCCCCTTTGCCACCTGGGCTATTTTTGTCCATTTCTGCACTTTATCTCTTCCTGGCTGTCTTTTTTGGCTCCTTCGGCCCTCGGGGATATCTTCTCGGTGGGTCACTGAGTTCACTGGGCTCTTCTTTAAGCTTTTCAAAGTCAACGGCTATTTCACCACCTTAAATTTGACATCTGCACACCCATCACTGGGCGTTTGAACTTCCAATGGCTAGTTCACCATGCTTGATTTTGACGTCTTCAGGCCCGTCACCCCTTGGAATTTCTTTGGCCTTTTCCTTTCTTTCAGCTTCTTGTTTTGAACCCTCCTGAAGTGAAGGTGACCCTTCAGCTTTGGAGAAGTGTCCTTCATTTTGGCTGAGAGTGCCCCGCAAGGGCATCTGCCCTTTGGGGTCCTTCGGCTCCCTTGGTCTTGAAATCCTTTAGACAAAATGTCTGAAGGAATTCCTTCAGACATTTTGTTTGAAGGATCTCTTCCTTTATATTTTTTTCTTATTTCCTCGGCTCTTTTCACTCGGCCACTTTTCTCACAGATTTTCTCTCAACTACTTTTCTCGTGGACAAAAAGTCTGCAAGAATTGTCTCGCTCGTTCCTTTCCCTCAGAGTTTTTTTTTGAGTTTTTTGTCTCGCAGCTTCTCCTGAATTCCTTCGGACTTTTAGTCCGAAGGAAATCCTTCAGACAAAAGTCTGAAAGAAATGCTCTTGCCTTTGCCTTGTCTTTTCACGAGATTTTCTTTCGAAGAATTTCTTCAGACATTTTTCGAAGGAATTCCTTCGGACATTTTGTCCGAAGAAATTCTCTTCTTTGCCTTAAACAATTTTTTGAAGGAACCTTACCTTTTGGGGCTTTCTCTTTTGCCTCTTTGCAAATGTTCCCTACCCTCTGCAAGGGCACTTGAGTCTAGAATTGCCCTCCGCAAGGGCACCTGGAATGGTCCATTTTGCGCCTAAGTGTCGGGAACTTGTCCCTGCCTGTTGAGTCCATAGAAAGCTTCCTTGCAGAGTCCATAGAAATGCTTGCAGAGTCCGTAGAAACACCTATAGAGTCCGTAGAAAAACCTGTAGAGTCTGTAGAAATTCCCATACTTGTGCAAAATCAAAAAAATGAACTGGTTCAAAACAACAGGGAAAGAAGGGAAGACCGATTTTGGCCTGCAGGACCAAAATGGTCAACAATAAACACACCAATTTTTTTAACCAATTGCTGAAATAGCCCTGGCTCACACATGACTAAAGGAAGATTATAAAGATGAACCCAAATTAGGGCATTACAAATTTTGTTGCGTCAAAAAAGGGATCCCAAGGATAAAGAAACAATCCTTGCTTACCAACAAACTACGGACCATTTTTCCAAACAAAATCCTACTCCTCCACTATTTGAAAGAGGATCAAGAGAAAACCATTAGGAAGCATTGAGATAACAACCTCTTTTAAAGAAGGCTAGGCAAATTTTGGCCATTGCATAATAGCTTCCCAAGGTGGTCATTTCCCCACACATCTACCAATTAAAGATCTAGACCCAGAATCCTTATCAATTGCAGAAATATGCTCATCAAAAAACTCTTAAAATGGGGAATCATCAAAAAAATTCAAACAGATGTCCCCCAAGGAGGATGTATCTAAAGTAGCCTCTTTCTTCCCTCCAACTAAAGACCCCCCACACTGCCATTAGGTGTTACATCCTCCCCCTTGTTGCTCTTGAGAGGCACTGTAAAATTACTTTAGGAACTAGTTGAGGATCACTCTTAGGGTTAACACGAAGAATAAACACCTTACAAAAATCTGAGTAGGAATGAAAAACATTTGAAGCATTCATACACTCAGCATAAAACTAAGATTTAGAGGAAACCCTAGCCACCACTTCTAACCTTGCCCAATGATCTGAAACCCTTGCCCCTCCTTCCCTGTCTTTCTGTCTTTACTTGCACCTCCCACATTAGAAGTTCCTAACCTTCCCTCGCTGTCCTGACCAATGCCATTGCCACATCCACCGCCATTGCCAGTTTTGTCATAGACCATCATCGCACCATGATAAATATAAGTATTACCAAACAAAGATTTGTGAATATGCAAAATAATGATAACATGACCCTAAAATAGGAGGTTCATGATTTTTTGGGCCATGGGAGAATGATGCAACTCACAGTTTATGGTACATAAAGTGGACCTAGGTAACTAAAAACCACTAAATCTAGTATAAGCTATAATTAATAATTAGTTGAGAAATAAAGGGGTGAAACTTGACTTCCCACAATATCACATATTTTTAAAAATGTAATAATTATTAGCAATATATGGTTAAAATGAAATTTATTTTGAGGAAAAAAACATTGTGCAAAATTTTGTTTTAGATAGTAGAACATTGGTGAGTTGTGAATGTTCTGTATTATAGATTGAATAGAATAATTTTAAGAATCTTTTATTAGTTTGCTTGAATTCTTTATTGTTACTTCAAATTTTATTTTACAAGTTGATATGCAAAAAAATTGAGTTAATGGAAAATACATATTAAAGGTGAATTACATCATTATTAAAATAAGTTATTAAATAATATAAAATATAAAAAATTTGAGGAATAAAGATGGACAAAGTTGTTTACATAAATTATATTGGTAAAAAAAAGTCCACCCCCAATCTTCCATACTAGCTTAGATTCTTCTTTGAGATTTCTTATTGAATTTTTTTTCTTACAATTTGATTGAGTAGTTTTCATAAAATTACCTCAAAGTAAAATTAATAATAACATCCCTCTCCATAAGACCCCACATTAATATTAGATTTAATTATTTTGGCTACTTTTTCTAAAAAATATATATTATACATTAAAAAATGGATATATAATTTATATAAAACAAACATTATATATTTTATATGTATAATTGGTTAATATTTTTTAAATAAAAATATTTATATAACTTTCACAAAAAATATGGATTTCCAAATATATATGGAAGCCACAAAATTGAGAATTCAACATTGAAAGCAAAAGATAGTTTCTTTATCAACCTTAATAAATACTAAAAAGATATCGTAAACAATTAATAACTACCTAATATAATTCAATACATTGTCCATAATAAAATCATTAACCTCCTTAGAATCATCTCCAATAACGAATAAATTTAAATAAGACTTTACATAAAAGAAGGAAATGTCCTTAACCTTATATGTTCTTAATTAATATTTTTTCCAGTAATCAAAAATATAATGATCCATCAAAGTAACCCCTTGTTTTAACACAAGTAACCTTAAAACATGATGTACTAATGAAAGCAAAAGCTGGAATTTACACCCATAAACCCTAAAATAACTTTGGATACTTTAAATGATCGTTGTTATAAGAACTAGCAATTGCCTCAAATAACCCCTTGTTTTAATGCTTGATCTAGCACCAACTTCATCATAATATAAAAATAATAATTATAATTTAATATATATTTATATATTATATTGTAAAATATATTAAAATAATATTTTATTTTAACATATGTTATAATATTAATATGATATATAATATTTATAATAATTTTTAGATAATAATATTATTAAAAAATATATTATATTAATATAATATTAAATTAATAATTATAATTTAATATATAAATATATATATATATATATTATATTATTCAATAAATTAATATTAAAATAATATTCTATTTTAATATATCTTATAACATTAATATTATATATTATTAATATATCATTACTATTGTAATATATCCAGTAATATGTAAAACAATACATGGGCAGTTGTCCCTATAGTGTGGTCGTTGAGAAAAAAAAAAACAGGTGGCAATTAACTACTTTGCATGGAATAGACAGCTGCATCGCTGGAGCTTAAGCAGACAGGTGCTGCTCTGTATAGACCTTCATTTCAGCTTACACGACCTCCTCACAGGTACTCTTACCAAATTTTAAAAATATATAATATTGCCATTGCATTCCCTCAACTCAATCATTCTCTCCATATTCCTTTCTAAGTAAAGAGGTCCATGTAAGATCAACGATGCTTGGTGAATTGTGCAGCTAACCATACTTAGATTATATGGTAGATTTGTTTGTCATAACAGACGTCATGTTTAGATTATAAAGTGTTTTTTAAAGCATAAAAGACCATCCCATACAGATGAGTTTGCTTTTTTTATAGGGTGGCTTTGTGAAACATACGAAATCTCACCCACTTCATGCACTTTATCGTGCTTAAACTAAAGGGTAGATTTATGTAACATATGAGACTACTCCATGCACCTGACTGTGGTTAGACTATGAGAAACATGTAGCTTAGATATGGATGGATGGGGAAATTGCAATTATTATCTTGTAACATGTTATATTAACACCAAATTTTAGATGATAGTGAAAAATAGAATATTTTCTCCAAAACATGGAGCCATTACTCCATCAGAGGACTCTTTCTAGCTACATGGAACAATGCAGGCTAGGACTTTGTATTTTTAGCAATGTATTTTTGCTGTCAACATCACAGGGTGCATATCATTATAAAATCTTCTTACATATCTTGATCCTATTTTCAAACACAATAGTTTAGAAGTTCCATTATTAGATAATAATAGAAATTCAGAATCCAATAAACCAAACAATCCACCTATGGTCAAGGATGTTAGAGACAATATTATAATGTGAGTTGGAATGAAGTGTTTATAAATGAAATTAAAGATGAAAATGCTAAGAAAATTGATCTTCTCATAAAATGGAAGAAACCAAAATGAATTTCCAAATGGTAAGCTTGTTTATTGCATTTTATAGCTGAAAGAACTGTAAGGATTCAAAGAAAGAAGGAGCCTTAGAGAGGAGAAGACTTCTCCTTGATTTAAGCTATGATCAAAATTGATTTTTGACTTGTTTTTTTAACTATATTTTTTTCAGATAGTAATATATTTAATTTTTATTTATGATTTTGGATTGATAATTCAGTCATTAGGTTATCATAAATCTCATATATTTGTATTGATGACAAATATTTAGAATTTTATTCAACATATTGGTTTTGTTTATTTATGAAGTGAGTTCTTATTGTATTTTATATTGTATATATAACATTTAAAATATAATTCATAAGACAATTTACCAACATATTATCTTAAATATTCTCAGCAGCACTTTCCAAAAAAAATTAGTAAGAATATGAAACTATAGGCATAAAAAATTATCCTTTAATTTCTTTGTAGCACTAGTTAAGAAAAATATCTTTATCCCATTTCTTCCGCCCCTAACCCCGCGCCCAATCCTGCCCCGTCCCTCCCCCTCCTGCACCTCCCCCCCCATTCAACCTTGTGCCTCCCAACTCAAGTATAAGATCTTGTTAATGAGGCCACTGAAGAGAAATCTTAATTACTCACACCTAATAAACCCAAAAAAGTCTCACTTGTCACCTTATTTGAAATCCCTCATCCTCACCCTTTCCATTGTCCTCATCTTCGTAATAAATTTGTAAACATAATACTCATCCTGATGATATAATTAAAGCAACATTCTCAATACCTAACAAACCTATTGTTAAAATTTTAGACTAGTTTTGGAAAACCCTTAAATTATAACAATAAAATAGCCTAAACCATAAATCTTATAACTTCTCTATTTGCATGTTATATATTAGCGCTATGTAATATCACCTTCAAAAACTAATGCTCTTATCATCTAATTAGATGTTCATAACATAAACCATGATTGGAAAATAATGTACCAATGTAAGTAAAGAAAAGAAAACCATATACTTAAATAGCCATAAAATAAGAAAATACAGGGACAAAAATAAGTTCTTTTTACTTATAAATAACTATAGTTTTCACTATTTTATAGGTTGAACATGCCTAGAACAAAGAAGTGGCACACTACCAATTCTCTTGCCTATGCCAAGCATTTTGTTTTTTTAACATTTACAACAAATATATAGAATATATCAAGGTTATATCATCCATTCAAGAAAAAGTACAAAATCTAAATAATGTAAAACTTTCCTTCTCAGTTTGATTCAAACATATACAAACACATATTAGTTAAGTAGGCACATGGTTTTTTTATAACACAGACAATGAATATATGCAACTCACCACTTTTTTAGACAAAAAATATAATTTATAAAAAACATGCAAAACTCTTATATGAGTATTTTTTAAACAAAAATTCACGCCTATCCTAAGTAACACATGAATTTGTTCAATTATCTCTCTCTCACACACATTATATATGTGTGTGTGTGTGTGTTTTATAATATAGATTTACTCATATAATTTATATATATATATATGAGTAAATCTATATTATATAACACTTCAATATATATATATATATATATATATATATATATATATATATATATATATATATATATATATATATATATATATATATATATATATATATATATATGTATGGGGACATAAAATAAGTGTTCATTACCAAAAAAAACTTACAATTTGAAATAGTTCACAATTCAAAGATAGACATAATGGAGAAATAAAACATGGTGTTTAACCCTTTTTGTGTTAAGGTTTGGGAGAATAACCTAATCAATTAAGGAATAACTTATTATAAAGTAGGATAATATAATAGTTTAGATTCATAATGTTCTAACAAATATACTAAATTTGAAAATATGTGAAATATATAAAAGTATAATGCCAAACAATATTGTGAAAGTAGTAATGTGAAGAAGAAATAATACTTAACTTATGCAATTATGTGCATAAAGATATGATGATTCACCTCAATTTGTTAGATTCTAGAAATTAGCTTTCTATCAGTTGGAACACTAAAGTTGGACTATGGACAGAAAAATCATTGCTTATGTTCAGCTCATAATATAAATCCTTTTATAGAATTGTAAGTTGCACCTGTTAGGGTTCATTTTCTCCTTACAGATTATCTATCATATCGTATGTATAGGTTCCTTGAATTAGTATTTTTCTCAAAACCCTAGATCTTCCAATTCGGTCATGTCACCTTGAAAAATGTGGATTAGTGGGCTCAATTGAAGTTGAGCTAACCTTAAATACCTCTCTATAAATTAGTATTGTCTACATAGCCATATAATCTAAAGAGGGCCTTATATTGATTTAGTTCTTCCCGTTATGTAGGCTTGTGTGTGAACAATTATGTAATATGCTATAGACAAGTGCATCTAGTGATCTAGTTTGTAACTTGAAAAATACTACTCATGGGATACTCTTTAAATGATTTAAACATGTAATAATACTACACCTATGATTGGTTTGGAAACAAGGAAGAATTTGGTAGTATAGCTCAAGATGTATAATGAATAACATTTTATTAGTATTTATACCACTCCTTTTAAAATAATCTCAAGGAAGGATTAAATAATATAAATAGGCTGACCCATACATATTAGTAGATTTGTAATTTGATCATTTGGAAGGTAGGGGACACTAGTGTCGATGCTAATGTCCTAATATATATGCTAGTGTCCTATAGGGTAAAAAGCTATTGAGTATTTGTAATTGTTTGTACAAGATATAAATCAGGTTGTATATAGACTATATGCTACAAGTGATATGTGTCTTAAAAATGTTAAGGTCAAACCATAAGATAATCAATTAGGTATAATCAGATGGTGAATGTTAGCCTTTTGGCAATGGGAAAGTATAAATTGAAGGGTTGATCAATGATTGGTATTTTCCAATTGCATAAGATTAGTATGTCATATAAAATAAAATCTGAGTATTTACATTCCTCCCCAACCCACTTTAATCTAGTAATGCATAAAGATGAAATTACTAGGTTAAAGGAAACAAATGTGCACCTTGGTGTGTACAACACACCTTGATTTTGCTTGAGCCCCATTTAGATTTTTTATTTATGCATTACCTGAAACCAAGAGAATGTTGTAGTGTAATTATTGCATATAATTTTAAAATTGAATAATTTAAATTCTTGAAAGTAAAAAGAGCAAGGAAGGAATACACTTGTGTGTTGATACACCCATGTTACCCATTATTAATTTGCTTTGGTGATGGTGCTTCCTTATTGAATCATTAGAGAGAGGGTTTCACAACTGAACCTTGGAGATGTGAAGAGGGGAATCAAAAGGTGATCATGCCCCCAATCTAGTGCAAGGGTGAGTTGTGTCAAGGCCATTGAGAGCACTAAATCGCAATCACACAAATAAAGTGTATACATAATCTAATTGATTTATCCAAGGTCAAATGGATAACTAGCTCAACCTAAAAATGGGATTATTGTGTAAGTTTTTTAGGGCATTGAGTATCAACCACACTACTCAAGGGATCCAAATGATGTAGATAGGAAAAAAACTCAAAGGTGGGTCTTGTAAAAGTTTGTGCATCAATGAGTGGTGGGAAAGGAATGAACGGTGTTCATGCGCCCTCATCAAATCTATTGTAACTGATGTATAATCTGAATATGTATATGTGATTTGGTACATTTTCATGGCATATGCACCTTTAATGTATCTCAAGTCGAACTATTTGTCAAAATGTAACCCCTGCTCTATAAAATTATATATGATATACGTCTCAAATATGATAAATTTTATCTAAAAAATGTGCAAATCAGTGTTAAATGCATAAGATTATGTACTAAGGATATATTTAAGTTATGTAAATTATATCAAATTTTGCTAATTCTTCTAATTGTGTCTACGTACACTCGTGTCTCTATGGTATGCCCCCACTAATATGCCCCCTTTTTGAGATGAGGGAAATGCAATCTAGTAGTCACCTTATCTAAAAAGGATAAGATAACCATGTCATATTTTGTAGTATTCAAGCATATAATGGTATCATTTCTAAGTAAAGGTATCAATTTAGCTTATAGTATCCAATCACAAAAATCCCTAAGATGCATGATATGGATCATGGAAACATCTATTAGCAACAAGCATAATCTCAACAAACAATCACACACACACATAAGAGCACTTAGTTTCATGTAAAATGGGTCTAAGGAGACCAAAATCAAGGGGAATATTCAGATGAAACACACTCAAGGGGAGGAAATGTTTAAATTTACACACACCAAATAATCAACACTTAGGGGCACTATGGCCAACAAATAAGGAACATGCTCAAATGTTCCAAAGTCAAGGAAAGATAACAAATAATAGGTACACTCACGTAATCCATGTGATAAGATGAATAACTTAAATATATAAGCAACCAACATAAGCATATCATATTAATTCATGCATGCATGTGTTAGTAAAATGTCCTATAGCATAACATATCTAGCACATTATGTAAAATTTAAACATGAGTATAAACATGTGTAAGCATTAGTATATGAGTGCAACATGATAATTCAAAGTGATCATAAAATAATGTAACGTGTATCAATTGTGATCAATGAAGTAGATGCCCCCAATGTAGTGTGTCATGCTAGTGGAGGAAAAAGTTTGACATTTGTATCCGCATGTATCATGTATCTAAAGTATGCAGTTATCACACTCAAGTACACATGAAAAATATGTGTGTATAGAAAATAAATGATATGCTATATACTAATAATAAAGTAAACAACATATATGTAAAATATAGTAAATATGTGTATGCGAAATATTTTGTATTTGTTTGTTTTATTCGATTTTATTTATATTTTCTTTATTTTTTTATTTTTTTATTTTTTAAATTTTAGTGAAGAGATAACTAGTCCCATAAGTCCTCACACTCAAGAGGTAAATGTCTACTTGGTGGCCCTATCAATTCTCATGTTTGCCAAAATTGTGTATGTTGAATCATTGCCACTTCTTTGATATCTTCTAGTAGTTTGATGTTGAAATTCATTACTATTGGTATATCACCACATCCATCATATGGAATGCAAACCTCTATCTAAATTTTGAAAAAAGAGGCATGTATTTTTAGTATCCATTATTGCCTTCATATCACTTAACTAGTGTTGCCCAAAAAATGCACTTTCTGATTCATTATTACTCTTTATACAACTTTAAATATTGTCGTTGTATGGTAGTGAAAGGTGAGTGCCATCTTTATATGCCAAGTAGTACATGTTTTCAAAATAGAAATATCAAATTTTGAATGGTCCCATCCATAGGGATTCAAATTTCCCATGACTTCTTCTTGGTTCTCTCTTTTTATCACAGAGTAGGACCAGGTCACATATTTGTAAATTGTGTTGTCAAGCCTTCTAATCAAACAATTCCTTGACCTTCTCCTAATGAGATGCAATTCTATCAATTATTGTGACTCGTTCTTCTTCTATCTTTGCTAGGTACATGACTCTCTTCTCTAGAGCATATTTAAATTATTCATATTTGATGGCCCATGCTAGCTTCAAAGTTATAAATTCCAAAGAAATAGGAATCATAACATCTCTTCCATAGAGCAGATGAAATGGAAGCATTCTGATTTCTCTTTTTAGTGTGATTCGATCAACCCATAATGCATCATATAGCTTCTTATGCCAATTACTATGATTTTTTTCAACCAACTTGTAGATGATGGTATCTATATTTTTGTTATTAGATTATGTATATTTGTTACCCTAGGGGTAGTAGTCTAAGGAATGTGCAATAGAGATGTCGTACTCCTAACAAAAACCAATCAACTCAATGGAGGATAAATTAGAAGCATTATCCATTAAAATCTTTTGAGGTACATTGAATCTAGCCAAAACATTCTCCTTTAATAAGTTACACATAAATTTAGAAGTGGTGAATCTCATTGGAATGGCTTCCACCCATTTCATGAAGTAATCGGTAGCTTTCAAGACATGGGTATGTCTAGCAATAGAGTGAGGGTTTAGAGTCCCGATCAGGTCTAATCCCCATTTTTAAAATTACTCTTCAATTATCACTAGTCAACGAGGCAATGCCGTGACCTTAGGTTGGCCAATTAAATATTGATAAGCTTCACATTTGGATACCCATTCTTGTGTGTCCTTGAACAACATGGGTTGATAGTAGTGATCATACATAATTTTGAACTTTGTGACTGAAAATAAAAAATGTCCACCACAAGCTTTATCATGAAATGCCTCCAAGATCTTCTTCTATTATTTTTTGTTTACACACATCAGGAAGGTGTCATCCAAAGACTTCTTGAACAAGGTATTATCTCAAATCACATATATAGTTTCCTTTAGATTGATATTTCATCTTTTCTTGGTATTATTATGAGCTCAACATTATCCATATGAGAGTAAGTATGCAATATCAGAATACCATTATTTGATAGAATCAATGAATACCACCAATGGTAACTCTTCTTTCTCTTCTTTATGAGAATCAACACCTTCATATATCAATTGGAAAAGGCCTTGTCCTCTTACTAGCTTAGTGGGTCTGATCTCTAAATCATATTCCTGCACTTTATAAATCTAACCAACTCTTTTTGATCTAAGCTCTTATTGAGTAAGGATTGATTTTACTATTGAATTTCAGACCATTGTGATGGTATGAGAATTTAAGATATAAAATCTGAAATCCTTTAATGATTTGAACACAATGTATGCATGTTTATCTATCAATGAATACTTGAGTTCATGGTCTTTCAGTCCACAACTCATGAAGGCAATATGAGATTCAATCGCCTCTTCATTTTTATGCACCAAAATAGTAGAGAAGGTGTATTTAAAGTAGTAAAAATATGTAATGAAGTCCTTAAAATATGTGTAAGTTAAAACCAATGCTTTGGTAATTGATTATTTGATCTTGTTGAATGATTTATTCCCATCATCATTCCATTTGAAGGAGTTATTCATGCTCATCATTTTTACAATATGCCTGCTAAGTTTAGAAAAGTCAGGAATGAACCTTCTAAGAAAATTGACCTTGTTAATGAATGAGTGAGTGCCTTTTTTTTTGGTTAGTAGGAACAGTTTTTGGATACCCTTTAATCTTTATAGATAAATCTTAGTACCTTATTTATAAACTATGTGGTCTAAAATCTTTCCTTCGGTCATGGTAAAGATATACTTTTTGGGATTCAAAGATATCCCATTAGTGTGACATCTTTCAAATACACTTTTCAGATGTTTGAAATGTTCTTCTCTTTTATTTGAGAATACCATGAGATCATCCAAGTAGATTAATATAATCTTATTCTTCATATCACTGAATTTCAAGTCCATCTCCCTTTGAAATGTTCTCATGTGTTAATGAGGTTGAAGGGCATCCTTCTTTATGCAAAATTTCCCCATGGGTTAGTGAAAGATATTTTTAATTGATCTTTTATAGCCACTTCAACTTGATTATACCTTGAGAAGATGTATAACATAGACATCATTTCAGATTCTATGATAGGCTATAGAATTTGGTCCATGATTGGCAAGGGGTAGTTATCCTTGAGTGAAACTTGGTTGAGATTTCATAATTCTACATAGATACTGACTTCCCCATTCTTCTTTGGAATAGGCTCAATGTTGGCTACCCAAGTTGAATGTTGACTAGGAAAGATAATCCTGGCATCTAACATCTTTTTGATCTCTTTGAAGATAATACCAGTTATATTTGGACTAAAGTGTCTCAATTTATAACTAAATGGATTGACACCAAGTTTTAATGGAATGTTATGTTGCATGCATTTTGGCCTAAAATACTTCAGATCAGTGTAGCACCAAACAAATACATCTTTGTATAGTTTTAAAATGGATATGAACCTTATACACTCTTATTTATAATAACAATTTTTTATATTGACATGCCTCAATTCTTCTTCTGTGCCAATATTTACCTTCTCATATTCAAGGGTTCCTCTAGGATTTACCTAAATCTTTTGTTTGATGTACCTATCATGCTTGTTGAATATCTCCTCTAAAGAAAATAGACCTTTTGGAATCTTATTCCCTTTCAATTATATGATCTTGTCACCAATTAGATCATCTTTTATGTTGGGTGTTTTCAGAATCTATTCCTCTTTGTTTTTTGGAGCAGAATATTTTCTATAGGTAGTAGAGCTTCCATAAAAGTATATATTCCCAAATTTATCCTTTTGCTCCAAGAAATTGATGACCTATTCATCATATTTGAATACTTTCTAATGATCAGAGTTATCTAAAACACTAGGGTGATATACCATTTTAATAACATATTAGTCCTTTCCAATGTTTGGAGGAGGAATCATCAAGGAAGCGGATACGACTAGGGCATTAGTTTTGGAATTTTCTACCCTTGGGACTACATTAATATAAAAATCTTTATAAACTTTGATACAGTCCTAGACCATATTTATATAATGTTTAGGCCTATCATTTTTTACCCGATATTGTCCTTATACCTACTTGACTATCAATTTAACATCACCTTGTAGTTTGAGGTTTTTGATATCCATCTCTTCTGCTACCTGCAATCCTAGAAGCAGTGCTTCATGCTTAGCAGTATTATTTGTCCACTCAATTTAGAGTTTGTATGAGAAAGGAAATGATTCTTTCTAAGTAGATATCAACAATATTCCAACACTTGAACCTATCACTGAGCAAATTACATAAAACTCTAAAGTCCAAATATCATTAGAGTTGTTTTCCATCAGCTCAAGACGTTATATATCTTTTTTAGTCATCATCCTGTAAGTGTCAGGACCTATTTACTCATATAGGATGTCTACCTTGGGATTATTTGAATTTTACACCAAGATCTTTCCTTTTGTATTTGGGAGTAATCTCTCATTACCTCCTTTCATGAGAATCACAACCTACATCTAGTCCAGTTTGATTTCTCCTTCGATGTCTCTATAGAAAGACCTGCTCAAAAGCATTCCATAGCTGGGAGGAATGTTCACCACCAATATGGTCATTTTTAATCTCTTTTGGGGAAAAAAACCAAAGTAACTTGTGTATCCTTTATCTATCAATCAATGTTACTTATTTTACTTCCATGTTAAAATAACAAACATGTGTTTTAGTGCAAGTCAATCACAAGGTGTGTGAAA
The DNA here is from genome assembly GCA_037957365.1 of Torreya grandis. Lineage (NCBI taxonomy): Eukaryota > Viridiplantae > Streptophyta > Pinopsida > Cupressales > Taxaceae > Torreya > Torreya grandis. The sequence continues at coordinate 6,777,915 of JARHVA010000100.1, read as the reverse complement.
ATTTCGCTAGCATGACATTAACTAAATCTCCTAAATAAATTATATAGTTGTTCAACCTAAAACTACCAACAAATAAAGACACATCAGAAAGGTCTAATGGCTACGTTATTTTTCAAATCAAAATCAGTCATCTTGATATGCGCTCCTTGAGGAGGTGTGTTGTAACTTGCTTTTTTGATGAACTTGAATAGTTTGTCCAACTTATCAAGTTGTTCCTAAGATACTCAATTTGATAAATTTGAACCTTATTCCTATTCATATGATTGATTATGTTGAAGGAATAATTTGTAGGTTCTTCATTAGTAGACACATATGGAGAGTTCAAATTACCATACATTTATGGTTGTTTATCTTTTGAGAAATTCGATAAAGGAGTACCTCTATTGATAAAAAATTTGGGAATAGCTACAACGTTATGGGTCTCTTTTACCTTTTACTTATCAGATTATTTATTATTTACAAAAGCTTTGATCTTCTCATTTTGAGCTCAAGTGCACATTGCATATGAATGGCTATTCATATCCTCAAAACTTTCATCATAATCATTACCTTTAGGTTTGTATTAAAAATAACCCACATTGGAGTCACTATCGGCTTCATAAATTTTAGGATCAGAGGTGCGTAAAATACCTTCTTCAAGTGATTCTTCAATAGTGTAGAGTTCCAACATTATGGACATCTTTTGGTATTTGAATCATTATGGTCATTGGTGGCATGAAAAATCCATGCATAGTGAATGATAGTTGGAATCACTTCAATAGCAAGTTGAGGAATTGGAGGATGCATTATAGGCTGAACATTACCATGATATGGAACAAAGGGTCTCCTAGGTACACCCTTGTATGGAACATTTTGTGATTGGGGAATTTGCTTCTTCAAAGACAAGATATCATTTGATAATTTTTGAATCAAAGGATCTGTTGAATTATACTATTTAATTTTAATAGAATCTTTCTTTATTTTCCCATCCATGATCACATCATAGTCAATTTTAGTGGCTTGGGTTTGTGTAGCTACCAACGTTGCAAGGTGATTCCTTCATAGGAAGAACCTTACTTCAGTCACTTGTACATTAAAAAAGAAACATTTTTGATTTTATATTGTAGTCATTTTATGTACCAGCTTATTGAATTGGGATACAAAATATCTCATAGGTTCACGAGACTCTTTTTTGATTTGAGACAATTTTTCCAATAGTGAGTTTTCATTTTAAACATGTTTAAACCATTTTTTAAATTTATCCCTCATTATTTTCCAATCTAGAATGGAAGCAGAGGGCATATGGTGAAACCATTATATGGCTCCTTTGACTAATGTTTCCATGAAAAATCTGAATGAAACATCTTCATGTTTGACACTAATAATACTATAAGTGGAGAAGAGGGATTTTATGTGTTCATCAGGGTGTTGTCTACCATCACCAATAAAATTGGTGAAACTATTTGTTGAACCTTTTGGTAGTTTATGGATTTGAGAGCCCAAAGACAATGGGTTTATATGATCACCCCATGGTACAATAACAACCATTATCTAAAAATTTATTACTCCTAGACTAAATATATTTAGTAGTTATAAAGTTTTGCTTATAGGTTGTACCTTTTTTATTTGTTCAAGAGAAAGTTTGAAACTAGATTGTTCTTGTAGGTCAAAAAATGGATTAAAAATTCCTTTTTTCTTGATAGATATCATGTAAATTTTATCAGTCAGAATGTTGAAATATCTCAAGGAGCTCTGTGGATTGCTTTGATCACTATTATTCCATAAATGAGTGCAACGATTCTTTGAGAAAAACAACACATTTTTCTTCTTCGTCTAACATAGTTGTGGCTCTTTGAAAGTGGGAATTATCCACCCTATTATCCTAGGAAATTATGTTAAATTATAATAAATATTTGATTATGCAGGTTATGTCCAATCAAGGTTTGGTTGGATAATAGGGTTTAGATTTCTAGAGATAGTCATACAAATGAATATAACTAAAATATTATGGGTTGCATGAAAATTACAAAATGTAATCTAATGTAGATGCGAAAAAATTATTGGTGAAATATTCGGTACTTGAGACAAATTAATATTTCACAACAATATGTGAGATAAAAAGTCTATTCTCTGGAGGTTTTATTTATTAAAAGCAGTAAAAACTATTCTATACTATGTACAGTATTTACAAGTTGAATGAAGGGGATTTGGCGACATTCAACTAGAAAAGGAAAAATTGAAAAGAGATGGAAGGTGAAGAATCACAGGCGAATGAGAAAATGTATATTTCATTCAATGAAATAAAATAGAAAGGAAGTACATTACTTTAGGAGATCAAATCAAATACTGCTTGGAACAATGAGTTATGCATTAACATAAGAAACATACATATCCATTAAGGAAAACAAGACACAAAGTTTTGGTGTTTCCTTGGTTCATGGACAAAAGAGTGAGCACAAAGTTTCCTTCTCCCTTTTCAAGATTCACAAATTGCGAACATCTAAAAATCCCATTTACAATAACCGTTTATCATCTTTATGACAAGAGGGAATAGGGTGACCCTTCATATTCAAAATGACTCCCTGGATTCTATTTTTTGTCCTATTATATCTTTTACAATTTTAAATTTAAAAAAAAGGAAAATATGAATTTCCTAAAATATAAGTTACACAAAAATAAAAAATAGAATCTGTAGACTCCAGTAGGGAGCCTTTGTTGGTGCAATGGCTAATGTTAAAGAACCTGGTGTAGCTGAATAACTTTCAGGTAATTCTTTGCCTCGAGTGTCTTTGAATTTTTCTAAATTATTTATTGCTTCTATAACATCATGACCTTTTGGGACTATTACATGCTTACACTATGTAATCCATCTCTCACAGACTAGTTTCATTGCATTTGAAATCTCTCTAGTTCAACTAGATAATTATTCATTTCTTCGATTGAGGCATGGATCTTGTTGATTACAGACATAAAAGTCATATTGAAAGAGATTTATTTGAAGAATTTTTTTTATAACCTTTATGAATTCTACTTTTACTTCATCATTGGTATGCAGGTGATTGCATATTCTTGGAATAGGTTGCAATGAATTTCATCTAAGTTAGAAGAGATCATATTCTGCTTTTCTTTTGCAATATTGTTTTTCTCCTTTAATTATTTTATCACTTGACTTAGAACTTGAATCTTTAGGAGGATGCATTCATACCATTTACAAGAAGTCTCATCTTCTAGTTTCTCAAATATTCAATCTTTGACCATTACATATGTATCAACTTCAATCATTTCATGAATGTCTTATTTTACATTCCCTCATATACTTAGCTTGTTTGTGTGAGATTTGATCTGTTGATTTATGTAAATAAATTCTTTGTCAATTATTGAGAATAACTTCATCACCTCCTCAATGTATTTAATTCCACTTATTAACACTTTATCCACCCAAGCCTCCAAAGTCTTTCCATATGAATTGTATTTGTTGATTGTGGTAATGGATTCCTTGTTTATGCCTGACACTTGAGAAATAACATCAACCTAAGTTGTTGTGGGTGTATCAACAAGATTAATAAGGTATTTGATGTACCCTACTAACTACTTGATTTGATTTTAGAGTTGGTCTTTGGTGAGCTCATCCTATTCTGATCTTTTGATTATTATTTTGGTAGTCTCGCTCAAGTTATGAATGTCACTTTCCTTGGTTGACTCTCTGAGTGATATTATCTTGAGATTATAGTCACTTGTGTTCATCTCTAAGACATCCTTCTCAACATTGGGTTCCAAAATTTTAAGAAATTAAACCCCAAAAGGATCTGACACCAATATGGAAGTAGTTTTAGCCTTCTTAGGAGGATGAGTCTTCAAAATAGTAGCTACGACATTAAAGACTAGGATATCTTCTTCTAACACCCTCTTTCTTTCATTGAGCATTGGTCACATCCATCGAAATGACATAGTATTGAAAAGAGTCATTTAAGTTCCAATTGGAGGAGGTGTGGGCTAATTTAGAGGAGTAGCTACATGGACAGGAGGAACACTTGGGGAGACTAAAGGGGATGAAGGAAGGGCCACATCAACTTCATTTGAAGGTGACTTTTGTGTTGTATTGGTGATAAGAAGAGAGAGATCACCAAGAGGGGTAGGAGAGGATTGCATCATTATAGTTTTCTTTGCTACCTTCTTCTTACCAATTACAAGACTTTCTTCATAAGTTTCTCCTAGTTGTTTATTTTGCTCAGAGTCTTCATCATCACCATATTTAGAAATTGAAGAGATAAGTGTTTCAGTCATCATGTTAGCACTACTCTTTTTTAGATTTGGTGTGGGAGCCTACTTTGGAGGAACTAAAATTTGTCCCTTTCTGTAACTGCCTACTCTAATCATTTTAGCTAAGTTCTTATTGAATCATTTCCTAGTTATGGCCTATACTATCTAGGTGCTCCCATGTACGTATGTTAGTTATTTTATTAACCAATTTATGATGGGAATGGGATTGACTACAACTCTATTTGTGCATTCATGATCAATGAGTTCAATCATGTCATCAACCATGTTATTAAGGACCCATTCTTCAGTGAATGCTTTGATTTGATCAGCAATAATTTGGCTCTAGTCTCATTGGAATACCTCATATTCATCTAAACAATCTACCCAGTAGTCATCCAATTGAGGCACATGTTCATCGGTTAAGCCAATCCCAAGGCACATTTTTACATATCTCTTTTGTCCATAGAGGTCCTATTAGCATATGATCAAAGAGTGAATTGAGAGATGGTTGATTCAATGTCTTAGGCATTAACTATTATTTTGCATGTGAATTACCCTAATCAAATGGGGAACAAGACACCCAATATGTGTTTACTTTTATAGAATTTATGCGTTATACCCAATTGTCTACACAGCTCTATCAATATGATCTTGTTCTTTACTAGTGTTGGAAGCCTCAGTGGATAGCCTTCAAAACCACCAACCTTGATTTAGGTGAACTTATGATATTGAAGGTAATAGCTACCATATTTGTTGATCAAGGTACTTTATTTATCTGAAATTATTCTACCCTAACCTTCATCCATAATTTTTACCACCCTCATGGTGAATGCATCATTCACTCTTATGAAATGTTTATTGAATTCTGTCAGAGTCATCTAAGGAAAACATTAATAGTGATGTGTGGTGGAAGTAATGATTTCATGTTGTGAGAGCCCTAGATAGACCATTTGAGAAGCCAAAGAGTACATGAGGTAGGAGGTCATAAAGAATTATATTGTTGATTACACATTCAATAGTTGGTGATGTAAGGAGTCACTGATCATCTCTCCCCAATTGATGAATTGTTTACCACAGTAAATGATTTTAATTGGCATAAACATCTATGGGTGTAAATTTTTAGTATCTTCATTCCCTGCTACTTGATTCAAGAGGGTGATCATATCTGAGAGCTCCTCTTGAAAATCCATTATGTAAAATTTCTTGGGAAAATTTGAAACCCTTTTTCTCTTATTCTTGAGCCATAAATTATTCATAGCAGTCAAGCATTTATTTGTATATTTGTCCTAGTATTTATGTCCCTTGGAAATGTTCATGCTAAAAACCTCTTTAGGGAATATAATCATCATTTTCATTCCTATTGTTGTACCATCAATTTTGTCCATGAGAGATCCATCGCTTTATTTGATCTCATGAGTTTATGGGTCATAGTGTCTCACATAGGTGAACACTAAGTCAAAAAAATGGACTGAGGTTGGGAAACCTAATAATTGAGGAAGACCACTCTCTACAATCTACATAGCCAATGTGCTTGGATTTTTTGAGTTTAGCATGTGGTAAAATTCCTCCAAGTCTACATGTCTAATTTGGGACTCAACGATCTTAGGGATGTCATTGTCTAATACCAGCTCATAACCCTTGTAATTTAACATCATCTTGGTTGGTTCCAAGTATATGAAAGTGGTTTCACAAGCGAGATCAAGGATTCTAAGCAGTTTTAGGGGTAGAAAATGTTGGATTGGTTGTAAGGAGTATGAAGCAGTGGTCATATGGCAAGCTCTTGGAAATAGTATTTGGTCTCCAAAAGGGATTATTGTAAGTGAGGAGAAACTCTGAAAATGGGGTAAATGGCTAAAGGGTACTACAAATTTTGGAAGAGATGCAAAAAAAATTGGACAATGCTTTGCCAGTAGGGAGATAATAGGGGGCATAATTTTCAACCTCAAAGTAAAATAATTTGAATAAAATAGATCAAATGAGTCTTGTGAGGGAATATATAGGCCTTTGAATGGCTCATCATGTAAATTTAATCCATTGAGGCTACATGCATGCCTGGGAGGGCTAGTGGATTGGTTGAGATGTTTCTTGTGATGCATAGATATATATATAGGTGCATCTACTCACATAGATGTATCTACATGTCCTCACATATACAGGGGTCAACAATCCATATGGGATACCTTTGTTGATGCATGGATGAACAAGCAGATCTTCTCATTCAGACATGTCTATGCATCCTCACGTCCACTAGGGTCGATAATCTAATTGGGATGCCTCCATTAATGCACAGGCGTACATACACATCTATGCATATTCATGCCTATGGGGGTTGGAGAGCTGGACACATCCATTTATAACATGTAAATTTAGGCCATCTAGGGATGTGTGATGTGCACAACATGTCCATGTATTTTGTACATCCTGAAGTTTAGGATACCCAACCCTCACATTGCACGAGACACAAAAATGTACTTGGCATGTTCCACTTTTTTATACTTGGCTAAATTTTAATTTTTTTGCCAATTTTTAACTTCTTACTCAATTATTCGACACAAAGATAAAGGTTTTGTTATGATTCATGACTAAAATTATTGTTGAAAATTTTGGGAACAACATCTAAAATATTCAAGGATTCATGAATCCTTGTAATTTTTAACAATTTTACGAATGTGGTGTTTTCAAAACACCTACCCTTGAACTTTTACCTAGTATTCCTTTTCATGAATCTCAATGCTTTTATTATCCCATCAACTCTACTATAGGTTATAATGGTCAGCCTAAACTAATGAGAAATAGACCGCCTAATATCTTAGATTTTGAAGATGATGAACCTAATGAGATCAATTTGAAAATCAAAACTTTTGATCTCTCTCCTCACATAATCACTCAATCACCTCCTTCTTTACAATCTCAATCTCGTAAAAAATGAATAGATGAAATTCATGTCACTCTTACAAAGACTAAACACTTCGTTCATCATTTTTCTTGGACTGATAAAATTACTGATACTTGTAGTATTAATCTTTATACTCCTGATTATGATGATGGGTACTCTTTAGGTGAACCCTTTTTAGTTGGATTTTGTCAAGCTAAAAATGTAGAGATACTTAGATATTTTGATTCCTTCCAACGTGTTTTAAATTTTATTGATGTAGTTCACTCTCTTTCTATTTTAATTAACATTAATTCTTCTTCACTTGATGTTCACAGGTCTGAGATGGATCACACACGTGCTAATTCTCACTTAGTCATTGTTGAGATTCTTTAGAGTATACTTATTGATCATGCCATGATGGGACCATATTGGCTCACTAGATTCTATGATTCTTCAAGCATGTTCCCTTTTGATATGTCAGCTACATTACACCAACCTACTTTGATATCAACTCTTTATAGCTATTGAACCTAGTCATGATCCTAATAAGAGTTCTCCTTCTATTGGTGACAACATACTCCCATTACCTAAGCTTGATCCTATACCTACATGATGGGTAGATGAGCCATATTGTGAGTTCCATAAGGTTTTCAGCCATTGAGCCAAGGATTACCATGCCCATCAATGATTCTTACCATAATAGTAGGCTTTGAGTTATACTACCACTACAGATAGGCAACCTCCATAGTTGGCTACTTTTACATGCACTTTTTTTTTATGGCACAAGCATGCATTCATCTACTCATTATTGACACCTTAGGCAATAGATTGATATGATTCATCCAAATAAGGTACAATCCACTAATAATAATATACCTCCTCCCAAGGTACTTCTAGATTATATCCCTAAATATGGTTAAATTTATTGTCTTTGGCATCAATGTAACACACATCATATAAATAGATGTAGAGTGTTATGCTAAAACTTTCCTATTTTTCCACAGCCTATGCCATCACCTACTCAGCACCACACCATGGTTCATTCTTGGATAAAGACTCATCCTTCTCCGTAGCCTCCATTTGCTCACAGATCTAAGGATATCAGTCATAATACATCTTTAGTCCCTTGTATTGATTATCCCTTTTAGGATATGCCACATGAGCATCACTCTTCCTCTATCATACCCACTTTCTCCATAGAAATAGTACACCAAGAAGTCTTTACACAACTCTTTGTGAATATTGATGAGACTTTGATAGAGTTATATTATAGTTACACCAGGACATATGTAATGTTATGAATGATGCATGTTGTGATATCTATCAATACTTGTGAACAAATCATGTAGTTTTATTACATTATTTATCACACTTATATATGATTTAGATTTGATATTTTCACTACTACATTGATGGATGCACTATGATACATTTATCTTATGTCTTATTCATTATTTTAGGAAAAATCATGTTACATTGTTACTTAATTTTCACCTATTTTATTTTACCCTCTATTACTGGATGAATTCACTTTACATATATGTTTATGTTAGATCATTGGTATAAATAGAATATATATTCCTATGAAATGGTTATTAACACGCACCCTACACTATCATAGTTTACCTTATTGTCAGCTACCAAACATATTTCTCATTGTACCATTTCCTACACAAATATCTAATTATCCTCATTTTACCCTTTAATCTCCCTTCATATTAAGTACACATATGGTTAGTCATGATATCACACACTTACTTATGGGCAATCCTAACTACTTAGAAGTTGATGGAGTCTCTAATACATTGTATCTTGTAAAAACAATCTAAAGCTTATATGTGTTAGTCACTTTTATTACTTATGTTTGGTCTTCTGAATCTGTATGGAGGAGAAGGAATATAAAAAGCCATAAAATTTTAAAAGCCAAATCATTTAAACAAGGGAAAATGAAAAAAAAGAAATTATAAACTCAAAAATCAAAATCGCACCAAAATATGCTATTCTTATTTTAGCACATCTCCTAATCTAGTTGAATTTCAAACTCCACAACTAGTTGCATGATAGAGTCAAGGTCCATTAGGGTGTGGTAGGATAGTAGACTAAGATAGGAGGTCTCATTCTGATATATAGTGCTACCTAATTTCTCATGAAAGTACCCAATCTTTATAGTAGATTGATGTCTTTGTAAGGGATCCTGAGGAATGAGGAACATGTCATGGGAAGGTAAGCCCATTTTAATTTTCTTATCACCTTCATGAGATGATATAATTACTTAATTGATTAGCCAAAAATTTTGTGCCTACTAGGAAAAGTATCTATTATCCAACAAATCCTTAGCACTTTCCCATTTGCTTCGTATGTCTCATTCCTACTAAAGATTGTTACAACACCTATGTAGTTTTTTTTCATTTCATTTTCTATAATAACATTCCCAATATTCCTCCTTGATGCACTTCGCTTTTTAGCTAGCCATATCTATTTCGTTCTCCTTTTGTGAGTTGTAATATAAGACCTTGGGTAGGACCAAGCCTTCCTCATAAAAATTCTTTTATCTCCTATAACCAATTACCATTTTTTGGGGTTCCCCCTTTGTGAATTATAGTATAAGACCTTGGATAGGACCAAGCCTTCCTCACAAAATATATTTTTCTCTCATAACAAACTACATACCATGTTTCATCACAACAATAACTTTAATCTTTCACACTATTGACTAACACAAACCTTAAGCTTAGTTTATCATTCTTATGCTACTTTTTATTTTCACATATTTATTATATTTTATTTACATATCTTTGTTTGTGTGTTCTTACCTTACATTGAAATTTTAATTTCTTTACATATCTTTGTTTGTAACTTACATTGATATTTTATTATATTTCTTTCTTTACATATCTTTGTTTGTGTGTTCTTACCTTACATTGATATTTTTTTATATTTATTTCACTACATATCTTTGTTTGTGTGTTTAAATTACATTGATAATTATTTTTATTTTTATTTTTATTTCACATATATTTGATTTACATTAATGTTTCTCATTTTCCAAATTTTTGTGTTACATCTCATTAATTTCTTACGTGTTATCTATTTAGTTTTACATTTACACTTTTTCAAAACAAATATTTTCCTTTTAACCATGCATTTGTTCACATCTTATAGAAAATAATAAACATACATAACACATTTTCCAATAGCATATATCAAACATTAACACATGCACTAGAAAGAAAATACACACATCCATAACATCAATGGATCATAACAAAAAATATAGATCTATATATAAATGGAAAAAATTTATAATACAATAAAAAATTATATAATCATAATATAATCTCAGATATATGGTTTTGGTCTACCCTATCCATTTGGTGGTGGATGAGCTATGCTACCCACGAAAGCCTGTGACTACACTCTTCGAATAGATCATTGCAGTGATTATGTCTATGTCTGTAATCCCTCCACATGTCCCTGTAGGTTGGACACCTGGCCCTCCATCTATGCTAGCTACTTGGTGGTATTCAAGTGAGTGTCCCTCTCTTGAGCCATCCCCTATCACGCATGTAACTCTCCCTAACTGACTCCCACTGGTAGCACAACTTGTGTTTCATCTCCTCATCTTTGTAACTTTAACTCACTGACCAATCTAAACCATCTAAAATGATCAGGTATGGAAATCACAATATGAAAAATCATTTATGTTTTGTAATGTTCTGGTAACACACTATCCAATATATCATGATGTGCCACTTGTACCATCACTAACCATATAGTCTCTTCTATTGTAGCATATGTAAATTCCCAACCAAATGAACAACAGATCTCACATGTATATCTATAAAAACATATATCTAGCATATATATATATATATATCTATTCACAAAATAAAAAACATAAAATTACATAAAAACACAATTTGGTCACCAATAGTCTCTCCATTTGCTCGCCAACTGAGCACCTCTTTCAAAGCATGGCTCTGAGGTGATGAAAAACTAGGTTAAAGAACATGAACATGATGAGGTCCACTATTAATCCACCACACTATTAGCCAACTCACCACAATTTTCATCGAGGGATATCCCTAAGGTGGTGCCTATGGTGGATCCTATAATGGTGCTTTTATTTGTAACTTTTACTCTTCATAAACCTATCTCTGTCTTATGTTGTTGTGGTGTTGGCTATGGTGGTCAATGAAATACATGTTGTGCGATAATTGTTATCTCTACCTCTCCTACAATAGCCTCTACATCCCCTCATCATCATTGGCATCATCTTCCCCAAGGTATTTGTTGGCATGACTATACCACAAGCACATCTATAGATACTCCTACACCTTTAATACTTCAACATTCCTTCACATGTCATGCCCAAAATGCAAGCACTACTATAGGAGCCACTTGGTGTGGCAACCCAAAATATCTTGGTAAGTTATCCACATGATGTGGTTCCAACCACCATGGATAGTTCCTTGTAATCCAAGCACAACCATATTCTTACAAAGTATTAGACCATGAATGCCAAGTATCTACCATACCTAGGTACAATTACCAAATAATATCTCTCTGTGTGATCATCTACAACACTAAGGCATGTGGTATAACCCATAATACATGATCATATCTCCACTTCAACACACAAGGTAAAGTATAATCTATCATGTGCGTCAATCCCATAAGTCAATACATTAGAAACCTCTCATAGATCTAACTATTCAACAAAATCATAGGGCCCATAGTCATCTACCCTCATGGTAGGATATCATACAAGTCGTGCAATAACTGCACCCAGATCACTGACCCCAAATCATACATCATGCCCTACTCCAACATGTATTGACATAAGGCAATAACCTATAATGGAACCTTCCCATTTGACTTATGATAGATCACACGAGCTATCATAAAACCAATAATAACCTTCAGGATATATAGAAAGGTCGACACATAAACATCAAACAATCAAATAAGCAAACCCCAAAAATATCTTTAAGAACTAGTCACCCATAAGGCTAAGGCTCATCTCTCGACATCTATCTCAGATGTATCAAAAATCACTAGTGTCCCCAAAACTAGAATTCCCAAAATTGCATGGTCATCCTCCAGGGTGACACCCACCTTAATGTTATCTACATCCACCACCCACCGAAATGTGTTGGTAAGTTTATCACATGCCCCTAAGAATATGGTGACTAACTCAATACTCAGTAGAATACACTGCATCTCCAAAATACCTTCGAAGGCTAGTGTCATTAACTATGCTTGATGCATTGTTGCTAATCTCTCCAATAAATAAAGTAACCAAATTGCATCCACTAATTTCCAGAGTCTCCGTCACCTCTATAAAATATCAAATAACAAAGCATGTATCAAGTATCTATACCAAATAATTATCACCTACACTCTCAAAATCAACAACACAAGCATGTAAATATAAATTAACTACTTCATCAAACTCTTTTATTTTATTTTATATCATTTTATACTACATCGACACATACCCAACTATGTTAACCACTTATATTTTTATACTATATCATCCATGTACCTAACTACATCGGGTAGCCTTACTTTCTACTAAGTCATTCAAGTTCTACACAGTCGACTAGTCTTCTTAACATAGTCAACCACTCACTACAAAGTCAACAACTGGACAAATGTAGTAGGCCATCTTACTTACTAAGCCGATCAACCATAAAAATTACTAGATCATCCAATTTAGACAACATTGGCCAGCTTCTCCTTTTTCAATTAAATCATCCATTCTTAAATGCAGTCGGCCATTTTCATACCAAACAAGATTGGCCCATTGGTACATAGTTGGCCACTTACTAAAACTTGCCTATACAAACTACATCGGGTAGGTCGACCCCATTCAAATTCCATGGTGATTATTAATTAACTCATCATTAATAACCTATACCTAAGTTTTCCATTTTTTATACCTAACCATTATTCGTCATAATACTCTATCCCTCATTTTTCTGGGGCAAATTTTGGTACACAGATTTGCCTTGGCACCTAATTATCCAAATCTGCTTCATTTAACACAAAAAATGCCTAAAATTTATATTAAATACACCCCATACATGGACTAAAATAGTATCAATTGTGATACATCCTCCCACTTATCCTCCTCACATCTATGCCATCATCTCTCCCATCACTCCTCTTGGTCACACAGAGCTTTGGTTTCTCAAATCAGTAAATATTCAAATGAATAGTTAATTGTCCATTATATAATAATAATTAGAAATTTTAAACCTTATTATTTACCAAAAAATTATGTCTTTTTCTCATAAATTTTATTCCATAATTTCTTTTGACAAACAAAAATAAGTCCTGGAATCCTAACAATGTAGATATATGTATTAAACCATATTTTAGCAAAAAATTTGAATTTTATCTTATTTTTAAATCTCCCTCGTGCTTCGTACATTGGATGCCTCTTCCCCCTGCTTCTTATGCAAATTTTATTCCACAACCACAAGGTAAGTGAAGGCCTATAATTTTAAATTATTTACTTTCATTTATTTTCTACTTTCTACTACAATTTTTTAGCTCAATTCTTGTGCACTGATATGTTCTTTTGCAAATCACCATTTTATGTTACACTTTCATGACACATAATGAGCTTCGAGTGGGACATATGTATACATAAAATATTCTTAAACTTTATCATTTACTGGCACTTTCTCTCTTACAGAAACCTATCAAGTTTCAATCTCACTGAGTGCATACCTTAAATATTGCACCAAGAAAGGGGTGGATAGACCTTTGGTGCTTAACAATATTGTTGGTCACTCTATCATTATTTAAACCCACTAAAGGTCACTTTTATCCAACTCCCTAAGTGATTCAAACTCCATTTACACATTTACTTAAGAATTTATCCTTTCAAATAGCCCCTAATTAAGCAAACACCTTCTTTTCCTAATAAATCAATCAAGTTGATCTTTTTAGAAAGGATTAAGTGCGCATTACGAAACTAAATTGACCTGGCTGACTTAGTTCGAGGCCTAACAATATTTTTTTAGCTAACTAGATTAAGAAGGTTGATCTTGTCAATGAAAATTATGGAAGGTGTTAAGGATTATTCATTGCTATATATACAAGGATCGTTTCAATAAAATAAGGGGGAACATTTATTTTTTCATTGTTACAAATCATAATTCTGATAATTCTACACTTGAAGAGTCATTGCTTAGGGTTTTGCCTTGGAAGGAAGATAGTTTGTCTTGTGGGAAAGTCTTGGATGAAAATTTAGAGTCTTTTAGCCTAGAGCTAATTTATATAGTGTGATCCTTACAAAGCCATAATGACCTCTTGCCAAGCACCATTGGGCAAGGGATAGATTGAGGCATGTCGGGTTCAACTGAAGGTAAATATTTCTAAATTTTGCTATTTCATTTGGTACATAGATATTACACAAAGTAATAGGTTGATTATTTTACTCCTTATTTAGTTTACCTATACATTGGCTTGAGTAGAGTTTCTTTTACTTGATTTTTTTGTATGTTTAATTATCCCCCTTTGTGCCACAAATTTTGGTGAGCACTAGATTAGTTTTATTTTATTTCATGTATTATAGACCTAGCTAGGGTTATTGTGTAGTGTTACTTAACTTGAGGCTTTAAAACCCTCTTTTGTAGTGTTGTGTGATAAGAGATCCCTTAGGTAGGTTTAGTGGATCCATATTGGTCATGTCCCCAATATAAATAGCTATGCAATGAGTTTTTTGGTGAGATTACCCTCTCCGAGTTTGAAATTCACTAAATAGGACAAGTCGTAGATATATCATAATCCATTGCATATAGTATTAACTTGGTATTTTTTAATTTATGATTTTTTAATCAATGATTATTAATGCATTAATTTAACAAATGACATGCAACAAACTAGATGCATTTTTTATAATTTAACTATGAGTTTGGTTTTCAATTGTTGACAATATTTATAATTATTTTAAATAGTTATCGTCAATTATCATTAGCTTAGCTTCCTCACCAATTTTTTTAAAAAAATTAAAGACAATCTCACATAATTAAAAATATCCACTTGTTTGATTTTTTATGGAGCAAATTAAAATTAGTGAATTAATTTAAAATCAATTCATACCCACTTTGCATAAACCATTACTCCATCATGCATGTGAATGTACAAAGGAAAAAAAAAGGAAACCCATAACAAAATATATCAATTCAATCATTCAATTAAATGTGTTTTCATTTTTTATCATTTATATTCAAAATATCATTCAACACATTTAAATATTTTATTTTTTACAAAGAAAACATATATTTTTTACAGTTATAAGCATAAATATGTTTTATCAATAATAATTTTGGTGTTGGTGTTGGTGTTGGTGTTGGTGTTGGTATGTGGGAAGAAGGAATAAGATTAAAACATAAATATGATTATGACACAAATTTTTATTCTAAAACTATTATTACTCGTTTAGTTAGGGCTTCATTCCTTCATGTATGGGTGCATGTGTTGGAGGCGACTATAATTACCATGTAGACGATATTTTGACTTATCATGAAGGACTTGATTATAATTGTAATGTAACATCTGGGTTGAAATTCCTATGTACTTTGATCATCATCAATATCTCTTGTGGTAGGGTCCATTTATGAGGCTAATATATAAAAAAAGATTACACATATCCCACATTCCATGAGAAAAATGAATTATTGGTGTTTATAAACACAAAATATCACCATTTATGTTATGTTAAATATAATACATTGTCACTCATAAATCTTGTGCCTTTTATATACCTTTCATATTATGTTGAGTCAAAATCGATTAAGTTACTATGAGTAGTATATATGTTTTAAGCAAATTTGTCTAAATCCCAAAGGTGTTATGTTTTTCAAGTATTTATGTCTACATCACCTTGAAATTAACTATGTTTTTATGTCACTTTAAAATTAATTTTGTCTTTATCTCACTCTGAAATTAAGTAATTATTCACTTATCGAGGTTTCCATTTCACATTGTAATAGGTTTACCATTATATGTTTTTAATGAGTTTTTCTTAAGTCCTAAAGATTTTGGGCTTGTTGAAACTAAGTCCCTATGTATATTAACTAATTTTTTGTGAGTTGATTCATAACTAAATATCAGTAAATTATAAAACGGATATGGTTAGGTTGTATCTTTTTTCTCAATTCATCAAATATTTTTTGCTTATTCTACTTACTTTTCTGACGATGGGTCAAGCATTTGGCTCAAAACATTAAAGTTTTCAAGACTTTCAACATAATTTTCTACCTTTTTATAATTATTTGTGTGTCAAGATTCTATTTCATATTGATTCAAACTCGCTAATATATATTTTACTTAAATTTGTCTAACTCCCTAAGATGTTGGGCTTGCCACTCATAAACTAGCTAAGTCCCCATTTGTTGGGAATATTAATACTTTATGGCATGTGTGTCCCTCCACAAGCATCACTCAAATCCACCTCTTCAACGAAGGTCTTTCAAGTCTATTAGATTCTATTGGACCTCATGAATAACAATTAAAGCCATATAGATTAAGGACTTTGTGGTCCTAATATCCTTCTACAAGTGGCATTCAAGTCCACCCCTTCCACCAAGGTATGTGGGCCTATTGGGACCTATTGGAATGGTCTCCATGAAATCCACATGGATTAATATCTTAAAATTTTGATATTTATATCTCTCCATAACTACCATTCAAGTCTGCCCCTTCTGTCAAGATTTTTCAGGACTATTGTGTTCTATTGGACCTCATGGAGAACCATGAAATCCTTGGGACTAATATTAGGACTTTGTGGTCCTTATCTCCATCCACAAGTGACATTCAAGTCCATCTATTTTGCCAATAATTATTGGATCTATTAAGTTCCATTGGACCTCATGGCTTGCCATGAAATTAACAAGGATTAATATCAATAATTTTAGACCTTATGTCCCTCCATAAACAACATTCAAGAGTATACCCTTTATTGGCCTATTAAGTTCTATTTGGACCTCATGTCCAACCATGAAAGCTATAAGAATTAAGTGACCATCATGGATTCTAACAACTATATATTCATTTGAGTGAAAATTCAAAATTTTAATCAAAATTCTTATTTTTGTCTAATTCTTTTTAAATTTTTAAATTTTAAAATTATCCTAATTTTAATTAGTCAAATTTATTATAAATGTTTCAAGGTCTAAGTTGTCTAATTTAAAATTGAATTTTGGTCACTCATTCATGGCCATCCACCTTAGTGTTGGTCCATTGTCAATTCAATAAAAATCATTTCTTCCCTTCATGTCGTTTTACAGTGTCATGTGTTTCATGTTTTTATCCAATATGAAAAGATTTAACACATCATCCATGTCATGTAGCATCATCGATTTGATAAATATGTTCTTTTTGATGACCGGTGGTGTTTTTCTCATGACTTCGTTATATAACTTTCATTGACCAAAGGTTGTCATAATTTTTAGAAAACTTTATTAGCGAGTTATTTAATGGTTCATAAAAAAACTAATTGAAGATCAATTATATTTTAAAGCGATCTCATTAACTTGTACTACCATAAACACATCAATTGATCAAAAGTATAATCAGATCTAATTCGAAAACTAATATTTATTTCTCTATTAAATTCATTGAAATGATTGTCAGTTAATCGAATCGTAAACACACAAAAAAAACCTGCATTGTGAAGAAATGTTCATAACTAAATCTTTTATAATTCTCTTGCATTCTACCAAAAAGCGCAATCCCCAACTAAAACTATTATTATCTTATAATTTTCCTACAGGGAAAAGAATTGCCATTTTCCAAATGGGACTATGGTTTTGGGTCACAATTTCAAAAGCAACTAGCACATGTAAGTGGTTGAAGATAAAATATAGATTAATGCATGATGTAAGTTGTCTTATGGGGTCAAAATGTATAATTAATAAAAATGAAAATATTAGTTGTAGAAGAAATAAAATGTGTCATGTGTGGTGAGAAATAAATAATTTGTAATTATTAATTTGTGTTTCTTTTTTATTGCATTTATTGGGCATTTTTAATAAGTGATTATGGAAACAATTTAAAGTAGGATTGCACTTCTTTATGTATACCAAGTAGAAAATATACCAAAATTTATGAGATTTAGGTTCACTCCCATATTTTATTTCGAGAAAGTGTTCCTCAATTAATTCAAACATCTAAATGATATTAAATTTTTAATCTTTTAAATTATAATGTAACGATTAAAATGTATGTATTTGTCTGAAACAACTTAAATTCAAATCCCACCAACAATTAAATTACTTATAATGAAAAACATAAAATTGACAAAATAATAAAATGAAAGTCCAATAATTAAAACCAAATTTATATTTCAAATAAGAAAATCAAGTTTTAAGTTAAATTAATGTGAAAGTTAGAATATGAATTAAGTATTGGAGATAGAAATGCAATGTAAAGGACTAGAAAGGTAATGTGAAATGGGGTCTTCTCTCTACCCCTTGAAAGGACGTGAATATTTGCTTGTTTTTTAATTCATGTGTTCTTCATTATATTTGATGGTGGATATAATTTATCTCTCCTTGCAAATTTTTTATTTTTTTTATTTATTTTTTTTATAAAAGAGAAAGTGAATTATCTTTGATTGTATCATGAGTTTCTCAGTAATATCGATTAACATAACATAATGTAGATTTAGCAAAACTTGTCCCATTGAAGCCATCTTTGGCATTTCATATTGATAAAAAAAATACTAAACATATATCATATTATAGTGTAAATGATGATAAGTATTGTGGTTTATTTGAGATATTGGAATAAATATTCAAAATCCTTGTATTTAGAATGTTGTATGTTATTATTATTTAAGTTGACATATTAAATTGTTTAGTTAATATTTATTTATTATTTATTGTATATATATTTTTGTTAACATAAAATATTTGAGTTCATATTTTTAAATAAAATACTAATAAAATCGTATAATTTATTATTACAATTTAAATTTTAGTATAAATTTTTGAGTTCATTTTATTATATTTTATTGTAATATAAGTTGTATCACTTTAAATATTTTTTAAAAATTATTTAAACAAAAAAGTATGTAAATAAATAAATATATTTTTAAAAAGATAGTTGATAAAGTATTTTTTTTTTTTTATAATTTGGTTCGTTATTTAGTTGTATGTATAAATATTTGTTAACTTAATTTACTTAAAATTTATTATTGGAGAAAAAATTTTAAATGCAATATGGGTAAGTTGAAGAAGTTGGATGAGGTCACGCAGGTCCAGGGTAGATTTTAAGTGGACACTTTATCCTAAAAAATGAGAAACTTCCATTTTTATAGATTAATTGAGATGGTTATACTGAAATTTTGAAGATAATATAAGAACATGAATTTTAGCATTTTTAGTCTATTTTCTAAACTCTTATTTTTTAGAAAATGATTAAGTATAAGTAAGTCAAACATCTAAAATTCAAAAAGGAAACTTTGATTTTTAGAAAAATAGAGTAGATAGTTGATCGTGCATCCAATCATTATTTTACTATTATATAGTATTTTTTGAAACCGGTTTGTATAAAGTTAGATAAGATCATCTAGTTTACAACCTATACTTTAGAGAGAAAAAAATAATGCATTTTTTAATAACTTTACAAGTAAATGGACCCTGAAAATGATTTTTAAAAATGGATAATTGACCATGCGCCCCCTGCTCCCAACTACCTAAAAAAATATCAAAAAAGTAGTTCTAATTTTTAATGTGTATAGAATTAGGCATAGTCTACAACCATATATTTTTTTTCACTTTAGTGAACGAAACAAAAGATGCATAAACAAATATAGACATGTATATTTTTGGCATATAGTGGCATTAAAAGACATATTTAGAAATCGACATAGATGGAGACCTTAAAGTAGTCAATAAATTTTAAAAAATAGAAAGATGAGAGTGTGCTTGATGTTATACTCATAATTTCATGAAATGTCATGATAAAATTCATAGTGTTTATAATGCTTGAGTTTGCATTTTGTTATTTTTAGGAAAAAATACAAATTTGGTTATGTGCACAGGTATGAGCCTTAGGTTCAAATATTTGAACCTAAAGCATATAGGAGATATAATGTGTACGCACAAAAGCACATACATGTTATAATGCGTACCCATTACTACCAGTGTGCAATGTGCAAGGGCTATAAATCAAACAATTTGAAGAACCAAAATGCAAGATGGTTGTTTACTAAAATAAATGTTAAGTAAACACAATTTTTACTTTAAACTTATTATAAAAAATATAATAAATTATAGTCACTTTGCATCTTCTAGAATTGGTCTCCCAACTCGAGAATTACAGTTTAGAAGATGATTTTTTAAAATCTAATATGGTCACTACTTAGTCATTTTCAAGATTTCAATATTGAACCTAAGAATTTTAGGGTATAAATTTTGTAACTGATGTCCATTTTTTACAAACATGTAGTCATTTTTTAAGTTTGGGGGCCTTCTAAATTACTTGCTAATATTTTTAGGAGTTCTAGGTTTGTAAAAAATAAATTTAAAAAACCAATGCACACCCAACATTTCTTTTAAGTCAATTTTACTTACGATTAAGTCCCTTATATGCCAAAAATGACACAAGACCACCATAATCATTTATGACCAGGGTAAATGGGATAATTTGGGATGCATTTATGTGCAATCATCCCAATTTCATTTGAATTCAATAAAAAGTAGTGTGCATGGAAAAACGTAGGTCGCATTGTGACCCACACACACTTAACCACCTCTTTATATCACTTTTACTTGTGATAAGGTCCCTTATAGGCTAAAAGTGAGAAAAAACACCATATTTATTAAAACCCAAGGTAAATTCAAACGATTTTAGGCACATTTGTGCATGACCACCCCATTTCTCTTCAAATTCAATTAAAAAAGTGTGATTGTGGTAACGTAAGTTGCATTATGACCCTTTCACATCCAACCACCAATTTATATTGATTTTACTTGCGATTAGTAACCTTATAGACCAAAGTGACACAACAACACCATACATCCATTTGTGACGATGGAAATGAGAATAATTTTGGGCACATGTATGTGTGATCACCTTAATTCACTTTGAATTCAACCAAAAGTGGTGTGATTGTTAATGACATAGACAAGTAATGGATAATCTCTCATGCACCTATTACACCTAGGATTTACAAGGCACCAAAAATTCATAAGGATGGCATACCCTTGAGACCTATTACAAACATGATAAATGCTCCTATTTATAATCTTTTGAAAAACATAATAGCAAAATTAAACAACGTAGTGGGAAATTCATCTTTTATCACCAAAAACAATGAACATTTTGTTTGTAAGATCAAGGAAAGAAAGGCAAATGAGGATGACATTTTGGTTAGTTTTTACATGGTGTCTCTATTTTAAAAAAGTCCACTTGATGAGACTATGGATATCATACGTGAGATTATGAAATCAAAATGATGGATTTAATGGAATTATGTGTAAGGTCCACCTTTTTTACTTTTATAGGAGAATTTTATGAACAAATAGATGGAGTATCAATGGCCTCACCACTGTTTCCTAATTGTGAATTTATTCATGGAACATTTTGAGACTCGAGTGTTTCATGCATACCCTTTAAAACCTTATTGGTGGGATATATTTGTATATGACACCACCGCTAAATGGCCCCATGGAATTGATGATCTTGATATATTCCTAGTACATATAAATGGGAGATCAAACCAAATAAATTTTACTATGGATAAACAAGAGAATAACAATTTACCTTTCCTTGATGTCCTTATCTCAAAAAATAACAAATTAAACTTTATCTCATGAGGTCTATAGGAAGAAAACCCATACAAATTTGTATCTACAAGATAACTCATACCATCATCCACACCATAAAATAACAGTCCTAGACTCTCTAGCCTCAAGGGCTATTAAGAATTCAGATCTAGAGAACCTTAAAAAAAAAAGATCACCTCATTCAAGTCTTAGGGATAAATGGTTATAAAAGGTGGGAGATGTAAAAATATTTTCATAAGATGAGAAATCAAAGGCAAAGAGAGAATAACTATACTTCAGAGACACTCAAGATCACCGTCCCCTATGTTAAAAGCATTTTGTCATATGAGGGACTTAATCGCAAGTGAAATCAACATAAAAGGGTGGTTGGGTGTGTTTGAGTCACCAATATAACTTACATTTCCCCAATCATACCACTTTATCTTGAATTTGAAGTGAATTTTGGTGATCATGGACAAATGTACTTGAAACTGTTTGTATTTCCATGGTCACAACTGGATGTAGTGTTTTTGTGTCTCTTTTGGCCTATAAAGGAACTGATTTCAATTAAAATCATCATAAATTGGTGGTTGGATGTGCAAGGGTCATAATTTGACTTACATTACCACAATCACACCTTTTACCCCAAAATTTTAAGAGAAATAAGGTGATTGTGAACATATGTACCTAAAATTAATTGAATTTACCTTGGTCGTAAGTGAATATGGTGTTTTTATGTCATTATTGGCCTATAAGGGACCTAATCACAAGTAAAATCAGCATAAAGTGGTGGTTGGGTGTGCATGGGTCACCAATGTAACCTATATTTCCACATGCAGACCACTTTGGCATGAATTCAAATATAATTAGGGTGACCACGCATAATTATTCCTCAAATTTCCCCCATTTGCCCTTGTCTCAAATGAGTATGGTGTTGGTGTGTTGTTTTTGGCCTATAATTTACCTAATCATAAGTGAAATTGGCATAAAAGGGTGGGTGGGTGTGCATTAGTTTGTAAAATTTAATTTTAAAAAACCTAGAACTCTTAGAAATGTCAATAACAATTCAGAAGGCCCCAAACTTAAAAAATGATTAGATGTTTGCTCAAAATGGACATTAGTTGCAAAAGTTATGCCCTAATATCCTTAAGTTCAATAATGAAATATTGAAAATGACTAAATATTGACTAGATTAGATTTTCAAAAACTATCTTCCAAATTGTAGCTCCTAGAACTCAAAGACCAATTTTAGAAGATCAAGAGTGATCGTAATTTTTTATATTTACTAAACTAAATTTAAAGTATAAATTGACAATTTACATTTCTTTTAGTAAAGAACCCCTTGCCTTTCAGTTCTTTAACTTGTTTGTTTTATAACCTTTCAACATTCCATATTGATAGTAGCGTGTATACATTATAGTGCATATGTGGTTTTGTGATTTAGGTTGAATATAACTAAACCTAAAGCACGAATGCTCTATAAAGCATATGCATTTTTTAATTTAAGTTTGGATTCAAATAGTGTATTTGTGAAAAATGTCCACTTTTTGATCCCCCAACTTCCTGCACTTACTTATATAAAAATCTTTATTAATTTTATTCAATTAAAATGTATTAAATTTTTCATTAGAAATTGTAATAAATTTTATATAATAATTAAACAATTAAATTTTTAAATTAAAAACATGATAAGAAGCCATAACATGTATGTCGATGCATCTCTACTTTCGATGTATTGGTGAGTTTGTTTAACAAGGTCACACATATATAATGAATATCATACAATATATTTATCATTTAAATTTTAGATTATAATATATAAACAAATTAACTATTTAAAATTTTATTAACATATCAAAAATAATAATTTTGAAAATGAATTTTTATGATCTATCAAAAATAAATAATACATATATATGAGATACATCCATGAATATGAAAATGATTGAATAAAAAAAAATTGTTTAAATTAATTCTAAGAATGCATTATTAAAGTTACAAATAGAACTAGTATAATTTACAATCAAAGAGGTGTGGATAGACGTTAAAATAATTTAAGCATTCCATCAACATTTCAATTAAAATATATAATATTGCAATGTTACACTTTCTCTTTCAAATTTTAAGCCAAGGTATAGAAACCCCAATGCGACATCCTTTAACGAACGGTGAGAAGGTTTCTAAAAGTTGTCAACCAAAAACTCATCACCTATATATGGTTAACATATTGCATGCAAAATTATAAATTTCAAAGCCTTTTTTTTTAATGAAAAACTCTATCATTCATGTGCTCAACAAACTCACAATATTTCATGTAATATGTGAATATATAGTTGATTATGAATCTGGTGATGTTTCCATGAGAGTTGATTATGAATCTGGTGATATTTCCATGAGAGCATTTGCAACTGTCTATATACATCAGTTTCTTAGGGTCAAAATTTCATGTAGTACAACCAATCATACACATACTACACTTATAAATATTGTACAGCTAGCAATATTCAGATGATCAAAATGACTATATATGTGACCACAAAATGGCAAAAGTGACACTATCCTCTATAAAGAAACATTGACATGTGACTGGGTAAAGAAGCCCAAATCACAAGACTCTACTTTAGACTTAGAAATCATGAATCTATCTATAGCCATGATAAAACTGAGTACTTACATCAGACATAGGGAAGGGTGATTATTTTTGCACAACCTACAATTTTTTATTATATGAAGTTTGATGCTTACCATGACACTTGGGTGGTAATGGGAAGCCATCACCACCCACTAACAACTGAATGGAAAATGATTGTAATTTTGTATCCATTCTTATAAGCTCAAGAAAAAAAAGTTGATATTCTGGAATGGTTATCAGTAGATTCATCACGTTTCACTTAAAATCATTCGGTTTTTAAAACTCGTAGATTGGACATCAAAATTATTAAATAAAAATGAGAAGATTGAAGAGTTTTTGTGTATTTTATTTACAATACATATTATCTCATAAATAACACTAGGATGTAACATGCATTTTACTTGGGCTAGTTCATCATCTACATAATGGCTTAGTGTGACATGACAAGGATTATACTTCAAACCACTAGATTTTTCACAGCCACACACCACCAGGGCATCGTAAATATTTTTAAGAAATACCCCAAGATTTGGATGGTTGCTCCACTATGGAATGCTCCAATAGGAAGGATAAAATGACTCCATATTTTATTCACTTGTTGGTTATAATATGAAACCCCTTATATAAATTTGTAACATTTTGTTGAGAAAGGAAGAACATATCTCGCATCTGAAATAGAATGTGGAAAATAATCTAAGTGATATAAGTAAACATATATGTATGAAAATATAAGTGTCTTTCTAATTATTAAAATTTAAAAAATTGTTTGTAACAAGCTTATTGATGTAAGATGAGGAGAACTCTGTAAACTAGTAATATGTTGAATAACATATCACAATGAATTTAAAGAATTGTTCATGTTTTGATTCTGCTTGGAAGTAATTTACAATTAACATTTTCATAAGATTTAATTTGATAAGATTAAATATGTGAATTTTTCACTTTTGCAATCCATTTCACCAACATTAGGGAGAACATCAATAAGCGGTGTGCATTCGATTAAGGAAGCACCAAGGCGACTCAACATTGTGCTAAGGACTTCACATATTTTACAAGTGTTTATTAACGCCACATTATTTTTTAACTTCTAAGCTTTGTTTGAGGAGGGATGTTAGAGTGTAAAAATACATTTTTTTTACACTTTCTATGTATTAGGGTGAGTACCTTATTATGGGTCAACTTAACCTCATTTCATTTATTGATAGATGTATAAATAGAGACAATACCTCTCATCTATTCAATTAAGTCGATTCATTGCATTACATTTTATATTGAATGAATTTTGCTTTGTAAATCGACAACACCATATGTGTGTGTGTGTGTGTGTGTGTGTGTGTGTGTGTGTGTGTGTGTGTGTGTGAATCTTCTTTGCTTGTGGAGTTTTGTATTCATTTGATTGTGGACTTATGTCATTAATATTACAATTATCAAATCTTAGAGTTGTTACTGTGTAAACCTCCCTAGGTTATGATCCTTTTCTAATACAAGAGTTCATAGAGGAGTGGTGATGTTTCATAAGTTGGTAGATATGATTTTTATCTTTTGTAAAGGGTTAATTTTCTAAAGGAGAGTGATCTAGTGATTTTATAAGGAAAATATGTTTTTTTTATTTTAGATCTACATTCCTTGCAGAGTCTGGAAATAGTAGGAACTCGTTAGAAGATATTTGATTCACGAAGCTCTCTTGGCACCAAGATTATCTATATAAGAGCGATTGGATTTTCAAAGGAAGACTTCCTTAGATGTAGCATTTTCTCAATTTGATTATATTTTGGATTACTTTCAAAAACTTAGTAGGGGTTCATTTTTTATTTGTCTTCTGATTCTTGTGTTTGAGCCTCTAAATTATGCATAAAATGTGGGTCTTCGATGAGGGGATCCAAACAATAGCAACATGTCATGTGGTGGATGATAGTGCAACCAAGGGCTTCACGACAGAGTTAATGAGCGCGTGGTGTGTATGACATAAGCTCTAGGGAAAAGTGGAGGGCACCTAAGAGCATGTTGGGAAATTGGGTGCAATTGACATCAAACTCGTGCAATGGCAATGATTTGGGAGAGGTCTACATCAAAACCACATGGTAGTGGTATATGGTTAGTCTTGTGAGTCTAGCTTGCTTGGTGCTTACTTGGCATGTAAGACCCCTAGAGAATTAGGTCGGGTGACTCCCTCTGACTTCCTTAACTTCCTTTTTGGTGTGTGTTGCGAAGTTGTGTGTTGGGTTGGCAACCCCTCATGGCCGATGATGTGGCAAGTAATCGTACTTGGCGGGTGAGTTGGCGACTTTTTTGGTCAGTGACAATGTTGATGTGCCACATGCAATGCTTTGATCGATTCCGCATGGGGCGTACGATATTAAAGGCAAAGAATTTGTCATTCTTAAAATTCCTAAAAATTTTGGGTTAAGGAGGCCAACATGTGCTTGTGTCATTGGACGCTAATTTGTTTATTATTTTTGCCAAACATTTTAGTCATATTTTCTAGCGAAGTCAATAGTGACAAGTGAAAGTGCCTCATCAACTAATCATTCTAAGTGATGCACAATGAGTAAGAAGTAGTTTGTATAGTCAACATACTTGAGAGTGACATGTAGAACACAAGTGATTTCTCTCCAAAATTTAAATTTTATTTTTCTAGTTTTTAATCAAATTTTGCATGCTTTATGGATTTGAACCTAAACTTGAAAAATATTATCACTTTGTCATACAGACACCATTTTATAAAATTTCAAACCATTGGATATGATTTTTTATATCTTCAAAATGGTGTTGCTCGTCTACATTTTAAGGCTTTTATGGTGATCTTAAATGTGATAAACTCTTCTAAATTTCTTAAGTAGGGTAGATTTTTATTCTCTTTATTTCTCCATTCTACTCATCAAGAAAATTCCCAAACATAATGACTTCTAATCACAATGTTTCCAAACTATGTTAATCCAATAAGTCTTAAATTTAATCATGATTACGAAATAAAACCAAATCTAAAAAATAACTTTTAACCAAGATTCACTTATGTACAAACTAAAAAAGATAATCATAATGACCATGCTTATGGGGATCATCACAACAGAAAAAATATCTTGAGTGGATGTATCCTTCTATTGACAACTCAATTCATTAAATTGTTTATTCGAGTCCCATCTTAAAACTGGATTAGAAACTATTAGAACAAGGGTCTTGTTTATTTAGATTAGTATTCAGTCCATCACATTAGAGATATTCTCAGCAATATGGTGCAAGGGGAAGTGGTTGCTCAGGTGGAGATGCCAAGAGAAAACCGTTGTGCCCTTAATCTATAGTGCATACAAGGATATATATGGTTGACTTATGGTTTACATACCTTCATATTATCTTATTGCATTTCTCGATGTTCTTAATATGGTCAGCGTATGGAATAACCATGGCTAAGTAGAGTATATACCGAAGGTAGTGCTTAGTCTTTTATCATCATATTACAAATTATGTTCTTATTATATTATTATGGAGGTTGCCCTTCGAAGTGGCTCAGTCATAATATTCAAGTACTCTGATCTTTCTTCAATTGTTGTTGTGGATCTGCTTATTATGTTCTTAATTTTGTGATATATTATTTTATTATCGTGAATCATCTAAGTAATTTCATTACAAGTGGTATTAGACCTTCGATTTGAGCAAGTTTCTACGACATGGTTTTTTTCGAATGTAGCGTCCTAAGCACCAAAAGGTCGAAAAACATAATATTTGATCCAGAAGGAATTGAATTTTTGTCACCGTAATTTTGTTCATGGACTTTTTTAACAAAAAAGATATATATATATATATATATATTACTAAAAAATTGTAAAAAAAATGTTTGTAAATTTTTTTACCTTGTGCTAATTAGTAGTCATTAGATTCATCTATACAAGAAGATCATAACGTTATAGTCTACCAGTACACTTTTTTGGACCAAAAATTTCTACCCTTGTGCACATTAGTAGTCATTGGATCTATCTTGGCGAGACGATCACAACGGTATCATTTACTGATACAATTTTTTTGGGGTTGCGATCTTCAAAGGATTTGTGTATGGTTGACCTAACACTCATGAATGCAAGAAAGGGCAAGAAATGCCTAAAACTCCTCATAAGGATGACATAGAACATGGTGCAAAAAGATGATCTCGATATGGTTAAAAGAAACATCATAGCGCTGACAGGGGATTTGAATGGATTTTGGAATCAATTGCAACAAATAACTGGGTAATTGGCCAAATTTTTAGCTCAACAATTGAAAAATAAACCTCCACCACTCCAGTTTGGTTGTCCTTTAAATAATCACAACCTCAATTCTGGTACGACATTGTTGTTGTCAAAAGTGGATCTGTGCAATTTTGATGGTAATGATCTACTCACATGGCTTATTCAAATTGAAAAATTATTTGAAATACATCAGAGTCCCTATTCACAAAATGTGGTCATGGCTTTTTTGTATCTAGACCGTGAGCAGTGCATTTGGTATCGTTGGTTATGTGCTCAAAATAAAAATAAAGGTATCCTAGTTTCATGGTCGATATTTTCTAAGGAGTTGCAATTCCATTATTGCAACAATGTCTTTGAAAACTACTTCAATCAACTAGCCAAGTTGCACAAAATTGGGACTATAAAAGATTACATTAATCAATTTCAGAATCTCTCCTTATGTGTGGCAGACTTTGTTGAGAAAAATGGGCCTCAAAGATAGCATCCAATTGGAGGTTCGCAAGTTTCATTCCAGTAATGTATTTAAAGCCATACCAAGGGTATGCATGGCTGAGAAAAAAGAGTTGATCAAACGAAGGTGTTTCACTAATGTTCGTAAAAGCACCTTCCCAACACCACTATTTATGTAGCCTACTAGATTGAAACGTCAACAAATTGAAGAAAAACGTGTAAAAGATTTGTGTTTTGGCTATAATAGCAAATGGAGCAAAGAATATCGATGTACTAAAAAGAAGTTGTTTTACATTCAAGGCGCCAATGAGGAGGAAGATGATGAGAATGTTTGTTATTCTCATGGAAGGCTCTGACATTGTTTTGGGAGTGCAGTGGATCACCACTTTGAGCACTATTGATATGAATTTTCAAGAATTATTCATAAAGTTCCATTTAGAGGGTAGGACCTTTGAACTGCGTGGATTACAAGCTAAATCTCCACAACTGGGTAGTTCCCATTAGATGACAAAGTTTCTCAAAAAATGTGCTGAGAGATTTGTGGCACACTTATTTTCCATAGAGGTTCAACCAAAGAGTACACATCCTAATTTGCAAAGTGTGTTGGATGACCATTCTATTATTTTTGATGATATGTCAAAAGGACTTCCTCCAAATTGTGTGCATGATCATCCCATCAAGGTCATTTCATATTCTAGCAATTGATGATTTGCTAGATAAATTGCATGGTGTTGTTTATTTTACCAAGTTAGACATTCGCTTTGGGTATCATCATTTTTGAATCCACGATGAAGACATACCTAAAACAACTTTCAAAACTCATGAAAGCCATTATGAATTTATGGTCATGTCTTTTGGCCTTACAAATGCACCATCTACATTTCAGAGTTTAATGAATATTATTTTTAGACTATTTTTTAGAAAGTTTGTATTGATATTTTTTTATGATATTCTCATCTTCAGTAAAAATTGGGAAGACCATTTGAAGCATGTGAAAGGAGTACTTCAATTCTGGAACATCAGTTTTATGCCAAACCTTCCAAATGTGCTTTTGGTGTTCAAGAGGTGGAGTACTTGGGTCATTGTTTTACATGCAAGAGTGAAAGTTGATCCTAAAAAAATCCAAGTGATTGTAGAGTGACAGGTTCCCAAGACCCTCAAAAACCTCTGAGGATTTTTGGGGCTAATTGTTTACTATGGCAGGGTTGTCAAAAATTATGGTAGTGTTGTAATGCCACTCACCTTTTTGTTAAAGAAAGACTCCTTCTAGTGGACTTATTTAGCTACCAAGGCGTTTGAACAGTTGAAAATGGTTATGTACACAATTCAATTTTTGGCTACTCATAATTTTTCAAAAAAAAATTGTTTTAGAGTGTGACGCATTAGGTTATGGCATGGGGGTTGTACTCATGCAAGAAGGCAAACCACTGGTATTTGAAAGTCGTCAAATGAAGGGGAAAAAAAGTTCAAACCAATCTACAAAAAAGAGATGATGGTTATTTTGCATGCAGTCAAACAATGGAGACCTTATCTGATGGGTCGTCATTTTCAGGTAAACACTAATCATGATAGCCTCAAATATTTTTTGGAACAACGATTGCCATCTAAATAAAAACAAAAATGAGTTACTAAAGTGTCGGTACGATTTTGAAATAGTCTATAAGAAATAAAAATAGAATGTGGTGGCAGATGCACTACTCGGATAGATGAATCAATTAAGGCATTATTATGTGCAATGACTATTTGACATGCAGATTGGCTAGAGGAAGCAAGATCAGAATGGGAGAATGACGGTGCTACCCATGATTTGATTCAAAATCCTCAGCAAGATTCTAAGGGCACCGAAATCTTTACATAGAAGGCGGATGCATTATGGTATAGAGTATACTTATGTAAGCATTCTCTCCTCAAACATAAAATTCTTTAGAAACTTCATGCATCTCTACTAGGAGGTCACTTAAAATTTTTGAAAACTTATAGAATCGAGCAAAAAGAATTTGGGAACGACTTAAGGGGGATGTCTACAAATACGTCGTTGAAGCATGGTATGTCAATAGAACAAAGGTGAAACCATTAAGACCTTAGGTCTTTTGCAGCCTTTATCCATTCTTAGCCAACGTTTGGAAGAGATTTCGATGGATTTCATTACTGGGTTACCATGGTCTGAAGGTAAAAATGTTATCATGGTTGTGGATCAACTCACCAAATATGCTCATTTTCACTCCTTGTCACAACGATTTGTTGCCAATACAGTAGCTTTTGGCTTTTCTCAATATAGTTCAAAAAATGCATGGTACTCCAAAAATCATTGTAAATGACTAGAATCCCATATTTATTAATAATTTTTTAATTGAATTATTTACATGTTTGGGCACCCAATTGGTTCATAGCTCATTCTATCATCCTCAATTTGATAGACAAACAGAGGCCGTGAACAAATGTATAGAAGGGTATTTTCGTTGTTTTGTTTCTAACAAATAGGACAAATGGATTAATTGACTGTCATTTGTCGAATGGGGGTATAACACTTCTATTCAAGTATTTTGCTCTTTTGCCAATTATTGTTATGGATCTACTTATTATATTCTTAATTATGCGATATATTATTCTATTGTTGTGAATCATCTAAGTAATTGCATTACAAAAACAAGCTCAAGCAAGCAATTTTTCTTTTAGGTTTTAAAATTTTACCACTCCCCTGGTACATCTATTAAGTGTACTTATAAAGGGTTTTGTCAATTAGATATACCTTCTACCATGTACCCAAGACATGATAATATCAATTAAGTTGAAATGAGACATTTTGCTCTAAGAGAACTATTTTATTTTGGCTATCATAGTGTACCCATTTAGGTTTCTCATAATAGTTGAACTTAGTTGATGCAACAAGCACAAATAGATAGTAGAACACGACCTTCCCCTTTCCACAGCCATAAATGCTTTGCTTAGTCATGAGTCATGTATAGGGATTATAAAATTTACTTTTATACATAAATAGAAATCTGTAGCCATATTAAACGGAGAGTTGGAGGAAAATATACTGAAGTATCACATGATACCACTAATCTATCCCTATGATATGGTCATAAGTTAAGCTATCCACAACAAATACAAGAGGTACAATCTTATGATTTAAGGGCAAAGAGGTACAATCCTATGATTTAAGAGCAGAGTCTGAAATAACTTTAACAATTAATGATTTCTAGTATAGCCTTCCCAAGACGTTAAAAGATTGAAGATCAAACCAAAACAAAAAGAGAGTTTGATATAACAAGGGTTGGTATTTCAAGAAAAAACTCTTTCAAGGATAAATAATTCCAGCATAAGGCACAAAATTTAGGCCCATACGATGTCATTTTTGTAAGTTTCCTAATTGATTACCTTATGAAGAAATAGTTCTACATCATCATCGTCATCAATAATACAATAAGAAGATGAAAGATAACCTCTGTATGAATAAGGAGTATCATGATTTAAGCTTCCAAACCCAAATCTTCAATATGCAGAGTTGAGATAGGAAAGAGGTGTATTATTTAAATTTCTAATTATCTTCTCTTTGCCTTTTCTTTACAGTTTTTTCTTTTTCCCTCTTTTAACTTTCTCCCTGCTAGCCTCCGAATTCTCTCTTTTAACCATAGTTTTGATTTGTCTACCCTCATAGTATCATCATGTGGCGAAGTGAAATTTGCTAACCATGCATTTCAACTGCTTGAGAAGAAACTTCCTCATACAACCACCACGTTACCTTAAAGCTCATTCCAAGTTTTAGGACTTTATGTGAAACCTCAAGCCTATTAGATGGTTTCTCTTTTAGAGACGATGATTATGCCAACTTAAAATTTTAACGATGGTATTCTTATCTTTTTTTTAAAGATTTTTCTTAATCTTTAACTTTCTCCCCGCTGCCCTTGGAATTCTCTCTCCTAACCATCTTTTTCTCTCTACCCTCCTAATATCATGATGTGGTGAAATGAATTTTGGTAACCATCCATTTCAATTTCAACTTCATGAGAAGAAACTTTCCAATGCATCCACGTTACAATCCCATAAAGCTCATTCCAAGTTTCAGGACTTTATGTGAATCTCAAGCCTAATATTTCTTCTTTTTGCCTTTCCTGCTGCCCTCCAAATTCTCTAATAACCATAGTTTTGATTTCTCTACCCTCATAGTATCATCATGTGGTGAAATGAATTTTGCTAACCATCCATTTCAACTGCATGTGAAGAGATTTCTTCCATGCATCCACGTTACAATCCCATAAAGCTCATTCCAAGTTCTAACCCTCTTTGTCAACCTCAACCCTATAAGATAGTTTTTTTTTTGTGTGTGTACCTATGATGGCAATTTCAGTAGCTTGTATTGCTGCTTATCTATCACTTATGTATTGACTAAATAAATTTTGCGACTGCATTCTGTAAGCATAGTGAGCAAATTTTGCGATTGCATTTTGAGAATTGTATGGCCGAATAACGAAGAACTGTAGATGTGTATTTATCAACTTATTTCTCAACTTACACAAATCTACTTTCACAAGGGTTTATAAAGATTCAAAAATATCAACCACAAACGCAAGTAAATTAACCAATTTTCAACGCACATCTAGCCTTACCTTGAAATATTTTGTGTATTCTGAAAATAAAATAAGTGGAGGTGATAATGAGAAACTCCATTACTGCCACAGGACGGATACCAGAAGCCCTCTAAGGGAGAGTCTAATTGGACAAAATTGCAACAGTTCAGATATGTCAATTAACCTACTTTCATAATTCAATTGGCTGTCTTGTGGCAGTATAAATTAGAGCTCTTTATAGGGGCAGCCAGACATATTTGTCCAACATTACAAGCAAAACATGTAATCACGTATACTTTTTCCTGAAACATGACTAACATACAGGTAAAGCTACAACGTACTCTGTTGACATTAGCATGATGCCTTAAATTTGGAGACAAGATGGTTTCTCAATGATGGGCACTGTTATACTTGCTGAATAAACTTCGTAAAAAAGGCTATGTTCCTCGAAGCATTCTTTGATAAGGAATCTTGAGATAAATTTAGCTTGGATCCGAGAAAGTTGTATTAACTCTGATAAATTAGTTTCAACCTTAAATTATTAGGCAGGGGGGCTTCACATAGTAATCTTCAAAGTATAGTAGCATAAACATTTAAATACCATCACAAAAATTCGAACTGGATGTTTAATAACTATGCAGCTTCATAGTAGCATAAACATTTAAATACCATCACAAAAATTCTAACTGGATATTTAATAATCATGCAGATTCATAGTACACAATATTATAGTGGAACTGTTCAAATTACGTACGGATCAATTATGTCAATTTATGATCAGAGAAGCTAACACTTGATTTATGTGGGCTACCTCCTCCACCATTGGTGTTTTGGCAATGTACTGACATTTCTTAGAGGTGTTTTGCTGTTTGGACTAAAAAGTAAGAAAGTGAACTTCTACAATAGAAACCTTACTTTCTAAACACCCAGGTCAAGATTGGCCATACATTTATATATTTTCTGGGGGATATGGCTGCAGCTCCTCCAAGTCCAGATATCCATAATATCCCATCCAGCAGTCACCTTCTCAATTTCTCTAATATAAAAAAACAAATCACGTGTCTAGCATGAAATCCATGTTGTGCAGCTCTAAAATTCTGCAAAATTTTGGTTGTAAAAAAAATTATCACACATTTGGAGGCTTGCTAATGAACAAATAAGTATGCTCGCAGTTACCATCTTGTTGGTGCTGAAACTTATTTTTCATGGGTCAGTGCTTCCTTGGTAAGACTTTAGTTTGTCTTTTTTTATTGCACACAGCATTTGTGTTACCAGCAATACAATATCGCTTGTGCATATAAGATTAAACTGCAAATTACTACCAGGCTTTTGAGGTGAGTTAATAATGTGATAAATGTGGAGATGACACAAAATCGATCGCTCAAATCAAATTCCGAAGTCACAGTTTTTTCAAAGAGAAAAAACAATGGATATATTAGGGGTGAAGCAATCAACGAAATTTCTCCATCCCATTCAGAATCTTCACATGAATTACATCAAAATACTATTCATCTCATATGGAATTTTCTGGTTCAGTTCCTATCCAGTCTGAGGTGGAGATATGCCTCTACATGAGTAACGACATAGTTCATATGTCACTGCCAACAAAATGTGTGTACATATTAGGGGTGAAGCAATCGACTAAATTCAAGGAAATGCTAAATTCAAACACAAAATTGCCAGTGTTCATGCATAAGCCCAGAAATCGGAATTTAAAGACTACAAATTCTGATCTGAACCCCTAACGCAAAAGCCAAATAGAAAAATGAACAACAAAATTTATAAGAAACATAAGCGGAACAAGAATACATACATCTATGAATATAAATATGTATATATCCTTGACCAATGTGTGAGTAGCTAACCTTCAGAAGGATAGAAAAGAATTGCCCAAAAAATAGTAGGCCATTAGAGATGGCAGGCATCTGTAACATGGAAGATTACATGTTAATTGGCTGAACAGCCATAAAACACACAAACACCCAAAATAGCAGAATATTACATAACCAAATAAACCTGAAAATTTTCTCTTAGTATGGCATGCACCATTAAATACAGTTTGGTATTATACACAGCCTAGCACCCAAGTTTCTCAAGTAGACGATGGACCTGGTAGGAATGTGATTCCATCTTCCCTACCAAAGCCTACAGAAAATCTAAATGAAGTGTAAGAATCACATGCCTACCAGACAAAAATCCATTGTCTACTTACGAAACCAGATACAAAAGCAGAACTTCTCAAAACTCGTGGCATCATGAAACATCTGAATCAAGTTCAACATCTGCAGGATCTCCAACCCAAAGCCTGCCTTCTCTCCAGGCAAATTTTATTCTCAGTTTTCCATCTGCATCGACCCCAACAATTACTCCTCTACTTGCATAGGTCTCCATGCCCCATCCCCACCTCGGACTAGCAACACTACGTTGCACTCTCACCCGGTCTTCAATCTTGAAAGGTCGGATTCTCTCCATTTCTGAAGGCTTGCAAACCCACAATCTATCTAGAAAACAAAAGGCAACTCGCAAATCCCCATCATCGTCTATCTTGTGAACCACCCCTATACTTTTGTGTGTAACTTCACCCCATTGATGTGTAGGGGTAGGAACTGAAGGCTTTACTTTCACCCAGTCTCCAATGCAGATAGGTTGCTCTTCTATTACCTCCACTTCTGAAGGGTCAAGCATCCAAGGTTTCTGGGAACAAGAAAACGTATAAACACGCAACCTTCCATCAGCGTCAATGGCAGTAACAGTCCCAATGCTGTAATGACCATGGCCTGACCAGCCAAACCTTGGCTGTTTTACTGAGGATTTAACCTGTACCTGCTGGCCAGCTGAGAACGGATTTACCCGTTCAAGTTCATGGGGTAAACCAAGCCATCTTTCCTGCTCACCACAGAACCCAATAAGAATAGTTCTTTCCCCAATGTCTCCATTTTCATATGCTATTCCTTGCACTATGCCAATACTCCCTGGCCTCACTGACCTCCACCCATATTTAGGCTCCACTAAGTCTAACCTTACTTTCACCCAGTCACCCACTTCATACATCTTTTCCTTCTCCAGGTCAGCTGGATCACCTCGCCAAGGCACAGAAAGACCAGAAAATGCTACCCACACCTCTCCATCAGCATGAACACCAATTATTACACCACGAGAGTTAGCAGAAGCGCCTCTCCAACCCCATCTAGGCTCAGTTAGTCCTGGCCGGAGACGAACATGTTGACCAACTTTCAGGCTTGGAACTTTTTCAACCTCTGTATAATGAGTCATCCATCTCCCCTTCCTAAAACAACCTGCAAGCTCTAGGTAACCTGTGTCAGATAAACTGTGAACCACTGCAAAACTATCTTTACCAATTCCATGCCAATCATAGCTTGGTCTGATCCCAAGAGTTGGCCTAAGTCTAACCCAATCACCAACTTCAAAGCCCGACAGCCTTTCTGCATCTCCTGGAGCAACCTTCCAAAGAGCGCTTCTGCCAGCCACTTTCACCTACAGAACAATATATTCTCCTATCAAATAAAGGAATATTCTCAAATGAAATACGCATGACTTCCAAAACACAAAGCAAAAAATCAGTATTAGACGGTGGCTGATTAAAGGAAAAGATAAATGGATTCAATCAAAAACTTACATTCAAAGTGCCATCCATATCTATCCTTGCAATCTTTCCTGTTGTAGCCGATGTTTCACGAGACCATCCTAAACGTG
The DNA here is from genome assembly GCA_037957365.1 of Torreya grandis. Lineage (NCBI taxonomy): Eukaryota > Viridiplantae > Streptophyta > Pinopsida > Cupressales > Taxaceae > Torreya > Torreya grandis. Next base: position 6,740,422 of record JARHVA010000100.1, on the reverse strand, counting down.
GCTCTGTAACAGATGACATAATATGAATTTCATCATCCACCTCGAAAGGTGTAACCTTTTCCATGTCTGTCACGGAGCAAGAGAATGGCTTGCTTCTGAAGCAGAAAGCTACACCCATATCACCATCCTCATCTAAATTGTGAACAATTCCAATGCTGCTTCTTGTGACATCCTCCCATCCGTATTTTGGAGAAGAAACCGATGTTTTTACTCTAACCCAATCACCAACCTGATCTCAGCACAGTTTCAAAAAAAAGCCGAACCAGGGAAAAATAATTTATCTTAATTAGTAAAAGAAAGTAGTAGACGGAAAAAAACAAGAAAGCACATAATCTCAATCATATTCCCTAAAAGCTTCTAAAATGTTTTAACTCCACTCATCACCTGGAAAAATAAAATTTATATGATTAATGATGAGCATGATTCCAAGATAGACATGATAATTGAGGGTCAGTGAAAAGCAAGAACAAATTCTCAAACTCTCTAACATAAGGCATCATTCATGTTAGTTATTTCAGAAAAGCATATAATACCTTAAAATCTTCAGCCTTCTCCATGTCCGATGGATCTGCTTGCCATGAAATGGGACGACCAGTAATATCAATTAGGAGAAGGCCATCACTGCCAATTTCACTTATTCTCCCTACGCTGTGGTGTGTCTCCCCACCCCAAGCATACCTTGGTTCAGCTACAGACCTCTTGACACAAACCCTATCTCCTACCTGAATGGTTATGGCCAGATATTAAAAGCAATAACCATTATGTCAAATCGGTTGATCCTCTAAATAAAAGACAAATGCTGGTGCATTCCAGAACTGTCATAAATAAAAGTGTTACCTTGAATGGTTCAACAGGTTCAACTTCTTCAGGTTCACAATGCCAGGGACCTGGCATGTAGTTCAAGTCCAGCAACAGACTATTATCTGGCCTTATACAGTAAACAATTCCAATGCTACCAGGAGTTACTAGCCCCAGACCATGTTTTGCACTTGTAAGTGAAGGACGTATCCGCACCCAATCCCCAACTTTAAATTCCTCCACCCTTTCCATCTCTGCAGGATCAGCCTTCCATCCTCGAGATGCTCCAGGAAATCCAACCCTGAGAATCCCATCATCGTCAACACACAGAACTGTTCCAACACTATCACGAGATTGTCCACGCCATCCATACCTGAAATTATGAATCAGTGAGTGAATGAACCATTAAAACAAAAAACTATTACCATGAAATAAGGAAGACCAGCCCTGTGCAAAAAGCGACCAAACAAGCTTGTACAACATAAACTGTTTACAAATAATCTGCTTATCTTGCTGCCTATAAGCCACAAAATACAGTGCATGGCATAAAATATGCTTGGACAGGAGAAAGATCTAGCACATTTATTCAAATATACGTTCTGATAAACATAAATTTATTTAGTTTACATTCACGAGATAGAAACCACACCAAAATGTAATCTCTGAGGATCTGAAACTGTGTCTATATTAATAGTACACTAAAAATGTACAAATAACTTTTTCCTTTGGAATAACTTGAAAAACATAGAAGTTGACTGCAACTACCAATACAAAATCTCGTCAAAATCTTTAGCTCACCAATAGTTGATCTGAGATTTCTATAAGTCAAATAAGATCTTGAATCCCATTTATGCTAAAACGGGCTTTCAATGATTAGTATGTATGGAGCAAGGCATGATGAAGAAGCATCATACTGTTGATTCCACTCACATGATTGCTGTCAACACACTTTCTTCAATCTTCCAAAAACACATTTATAGGACTTCACCATCATTTAAATAGCCAGGAAAGCTTGGAGTCATAATGGCTCATCATATTACTCAGTAATTGATGTTTAGATTCCATGTTTAGTGGAACATTGGATAATGAAGTCCATCGAAAGCATAAGCTGAAATAGAACGGTAATTTGTGGAAATACAGAACACAAGGGGGTCATGGAAGCGAAGGTAGAATACCCACACAACAATGATTTCTCTGTGATGATACTTATAATGAGTGGGACGCCAATTTTGAGTGGGGGAACATCATAAACTTGAAGGTAGAATGCCCACACAATGACAATTTTTCTGTGATGATACCTATAATGATCGAGACCTTAATTTTGAGTGGGGGAACCTTGTAAACTTGAAGGTTGCAAGCAATATCTCACCAACCATCGGACTCCCTGTAAGTACAACGAGATCACGGAAGCAAGGTAGAATGCCCACACACTCACAGTAATGATTTCTCTATAGTGATCAGGACTTCAAATTTGAATGGGGACACCTTACAAACTTGAATTCACTGCATTGCATTGCACAATTAAGTGGCTTGTACACGACATTGAGATGGGGCGTCGTCGTGCAATTGAACCAGGTTTGAGCCCCAGTGGGTTGTAACACCATAATTACCTGGAGTAAAAGCTCGAGCTCTGCAAATATTACAAAATAAAAAGATCTCATTTCAATTAAAAAAGAACTCACTTCAATTTTTTACTTTTATTTTTTAAAGTTCACCATAATAAATAAAAAGATCTCTGTTGATAATGACTCTACTACAAAACTCTTATACTAAGTATCATCATAAAATATGTCTAAAATATGCCTTCCCCTCTATCCATGCTTGAGTGTGCATCTCATGCACTTGACCCTGGCTTGAATCTGCTGTGAATATGTATCATTGGGATGATGATATTCTTTTCAGATAGCTCCTGATGGTGCTGAAATTAGTCCTACTGGATAGTTGCTGACCAACATCTTTTCTGTCTTTTATCATAAACAACTGAATTTTTTGCTCTCCTCAAAACAACTCTGCTAGCCTGTAGCATATGTTCCTTTTCTCCTTAACTGCTTCTTCAAGTTCCCCCTGTAATTGTCAAAGTTCCTGTCGACATGCCCTTTGTTGCCTCCGACTCTTAATTTTTCAAGTTCCTTCAAGCATACTCCCTGTGCTCCTGCATATTGCTTTCCTATTGAGTAAATACTATCACCAACTTCATTCTGAAACTGGTAGCATTCAACAACCATCAGATCATGTCCATAGTTATCACAGGATAAGTATATAAAATTGTAGGTTGCAGCTCTAGTGAATGTGAGGAATTCCTTAGGAAACAGATTTTTTGCAATTCATTATGCAGAATCTCGCACATCCACACATATATCAATCTTAATATTTTCTTTTGCCAAATCATCATCTGATGGGATGTTGACTGAAACAGTCGTGACTCTCTACCAGCTCATCTAACTAATCTATCAAGTAATATACCCACTCTTCCCACATGTTTTTGTCTTTCCAAGCTGTGCCGAGCATCTTGCATATAAAAAGTATCTTAACAGATCATGTGGAAGGTCTATAGTCTGTGCAAGCTCCAAAAATGCAATTAAGAGAGGATGACCCTGCATCATCACCTTCTTTTCATGTTTCACCTTTTCCTGAACTTTGTTTACATATTCTCCCTTGGTCAAGATGACCAGGCTCTCCATGTTCCATATTCACCTTCTCCGACTGTGGGCTGCACATTAGGGAATCATAAAAGTTCAAGTCAAACTTCTCTTCCCCCATTATCATCAAATAGCACTCCAATAAACACACTAGCTTGGATTTCCCTAGTGCTTTAACTGAAGCTGCAACTTTTTCCCTTCCTTATATTCATCACTTTGCCCTCAAACTCTTCCTCATATCGGACACACTCGTCTCCTTCTCTGTCAGTTTTAGTCTCTTCCTCCTTGGGCGCTAGCTGTTTTACTCTCTGCACTTTTGTTTGCCCCACAACATACTCTCTTCTCCTCCTTAGTTTTAATCGTCGACTTGTGCCATAGGAGTAAAACTATTTATGATTGACTGCCAGGCAGACTGCTATCCTCATCATAGCAGAGGATTTCACAGATAAATCGCGAGAGATGAATGGTGACATTAATAACTCATTAATGAGTGTTCCTTCACATTATCCAAATATTTTATCATTTTCTTAGACAACTGACAAGTACTCTGCCCAATTATACATATCTTCCTCTATGAGGCCCTTAATGAGGGGTCGAATAACCGAACGGGTATGTCAAAGCATCTCTGTTCTCCAATGAGATTACAACACAATAAATTGTCTACCAACCCAAAAGGGCTAGACTTTGGGCTTGCCAACCTAATCTTCCTATCCCCATATTTGCAAGTTCTTTTTTTATAATTTGACACAGTTTCCTAACGAGTTTGGATTTAAACTTTCCTACAATTGTGCTACCCAAGCTTCTCCAGCATGAATCTGCCTGCCACTTTATCCTTAAGGCTAGTCAATATTTCTTCATTGCAAGCGTTTCTACTCAGTACCAGGTTGTGTTCTTGCCTTTTCTCTTTGGTTTCCTTTGGAATTATTTGTAGCATCCGTAACTTTTGCCCTGTATGTACATGTTCCCGTGACAGGTCATCTGTGCAGGAAACAAATCCTGGAATATTGGTAAAGCTTATAGATGAATTCGTCATTGGCAAATTTATTTTTATGATTAGCCACTATCAAACACTATAAAATGCTAGTGCTCAAACCATAAGCATGTTCTGCCTTGATGTCTCAAAATCAACCGCCTAGTGTCCTAGTTTGAAGCTACCTGCATAACAAATGTCCTGCCTGGGCATTCCCCTAGCGACTACCCTGACATCCAAATTCACCACTACCTTTACACACAAGAAGTCAGCCTCTACAAGCTTGACCGAGGAGAACTGCAAAACTGTAAACATCCTCTTTATGGACGGATCAGATTATCTGGTACATGATGCTGGTGTTGAAAGATGTCTTTAACAGATATCTTCATCAACTGTTAAGGACATCCTCTAAATATGTCACAGGTACAGTATATATATCCTTGGCTGTCCTGAGGATGCAGGAGGTGCAAGCATCCTAGTAGGGCACCTCTTCCTTTGTCATATGAAACTCCTGATGGGACGTATATTGGCACAATCGAGAAACATCATAGCAATTGAAACATGGCAGGAAACAGGTTTGGGGGAGGTTGCACGAAATAAAGAGACTTTCTGCACGCATCTTTGAGTGTACATATATGTGATCTTTAAAAGACACTGACATTCACCATCCATATATAGATAATGGTTAAAACTACAGTTACCAAGTCCAGAAATCCAGATCCGTTCGGGAGGGCAAAAAGGTGAAAATCCAAAATTCTTAAAAAAGTTCGTTAAAATCCAATCCAGAATATATATATATGAGCATAGTTTTAAGAATATGCAAAATTGTCAAATACAATGAAAAACATTAATAACGTAATTTAAAATGTTAATATCAATGATCATATAATATTTATGGTTGTTGGGCATTTTTTTCTGCCGGAAACTTTTTTTTAAAAATTGAAATTTGAACAAACTACTTAATAAAAAAAAATCAAGAGCAGACCCAGACTGATACCCTGGCAGGTTAAAAAATCTGGATCAGGCCGGATTTTGTGCAGATCCAGCCAGATTCAGTAACTATGGTTAAAACATGATAACATATCATGCCCATGTGTCAATGAAGATACTTAGAAATTCAAATTTAAATAAGACAAGCATCAAGCAAAGTCAAAACATGCAATTTTTATGATTCTGAGGCAAAATAAGATATATAGTCATCTACATAATCTCCATCATGAGTATGAAGCTATAGATTCCAGTAACGTCAAATGAAATGTAGCACAATGACACGTTTGACATCCCAATCAAAGATCATCAAAATATCCTAGTTGTGTCTCGGTACATCCTGCTGCGCTCAAAGCGAAAGTAATTGACTAGCCCTTACATTATAGGCCAGTGGTGTCCACCTCCAGTCGATAACCTTTGTTTCATCCTCCAGCAACTCAATTGGAAATTAATCATTGTCATCATCCATCGAGCCACCAGCCTGGTAGGACCTAATAGGTAACCAGGCAAAGCCCGGGATAAAAGGCAGAGATTATAATGAACATAGACAAGGTCCTCCACCTTTTAACTTCCCAGTATGTTGTGCTTCATTGTATGGATGAATCATATTCAATCCAATTTTGTTCACAGATAGATGCATTGGACACCCGTGAACCAAAATAATTTTGAAAAAATAGAAGATTAATTTAAATTTAAATAATTAAAAATAACAAATTAATGAGGGGAAATAAAAACAAATAGCAAGCATAAGCATTAAAAACCTAACCCCTTGGGGGATGACGTCACCAGCATCTCCTTGGGATGGCATCCCAACAAAAGTAATTGTGTTCGACCATTCTGAGATTTCACAAAGTTTCAGAGGATCTGCAGCTAGAGATCTCCAACTCGAAATTTCTAACAGGGGTTAAATGCATTTTTCTTCCCGCATTCTCATTTGTAGATTTATGGTGATCTGGTCCTCCATGGATTAGATTAAAAAACAAATGGAGAACAGGGGACAAAATGGAGCTCAAATTCCTAGCAAAAGGGTTTTTCATGTTAATATTTGGCTATAAATGGAGAACAGGGAACAAACTGGAGTCAGATTCCTAGAAAAAGGGTTTTCATATTAATGTTTGGCTATCTGGTCTTCCATGGATTAGATTACAAAATAAATGGAGAACAGAGAACAAACTGATGATCAAATTCCTAGCAAAAGGGTTTTTCATGTTAATATTTGGCTATCTAGAAGAGCAACAAGATGTTTTTCCAGGGGTCATTGGTTTGACAGGATGTATGGACTCCCTCTACACCTATGGGCTCCATGGTTCAATCCAGCAAAAGATTTGTTAACCAGGATTCCTGTTTAGGTTGAAATGTATGGACTCCCACCAATATTTTGTTCAAAGTTCAATGATGGTGAAATAGTTCAGCTAATCTATATTTCAAGCCATCAGAGTAGACTTGTACAAACCAATACCAAAAGCGCACAAAACAATACAAAAAGCAATCAGGTTAAATGCCTCCTTGGATAACCCAGATTCATAATCTTGATTATGAAAGCTTGTCAATCAAGAATTATGGTTGTCATGAGGTAGGTCATCTTCATACACACTGCCCAAAAAGAGAATGGTGGATAAAAAGCCTAGCCTACTTGTAAGAGATTAAAAAATATGGAAACCAAATACCACAAACTCAAATCAGCGGGAACTATTTAAGGAAAGAAATCATGACAGATTTATCATCCTAGATAGGAATTTATTGGGTCCTAAATCACATAATTGTTGTCAAATGATAAGTGGATTAACATTTTGAACAATCAGCAGCAAAAGGAATTCTCTCCTTACCATGATATGGAGGAGGATGAAGATAGGCGAACAGTTAGAGCCAGATTCTGAACTTGAATTGTAGGGAGAAATGATAGAGAATGGGACTGCTAGCCTAAAAATGGAGAACCAAATCCTAAGAAGCTTTTAGAAGAGGACATAACTATCGTAATAGAGGGACAAAGCAACCCATCACCAGCTGTTTCCCAAAAACTAAAGATGAAGGCTTTGTTTTCAATGAATGCTCGGAAAGTAGAACCTGAATCCAAGCTTCTCCGGCAAATAAAACCTTTTCCAGATAAAAGAGACAAAGCAAAGAGCAGGCACAGGCAGAAATCAATAGAAAGGGGACTAAAACAAATTACTGATATTTTCTCTGCAGAGAGTGGGGAGGAGGGCAGGGCAGAGCTACCAAGCACAGTTAACAATCCTTAGTTGGAATGTGAGGGGACTTAACACCCCCAACAAGAGTCATCTTCTGCGACGGAAATTTCAAAATGCAAAACCTGATTTATTTATTTTTTTTGGCTACAACCAACCTAAGTAGCCAATCCTGGTGGATATAAGTATGGGTATGGGTATGGGTATGGGTATGAGTATGGGGTTCAGGTATGCCAGTACAGCAAATTTTTTTACCGAGGTGTCTTGGGTACGGCCATACAATCCTTAGTTGGAATGTGAGGGGACTTAACACCCCCAACAAGAGTCATCTTCTGCGACGGAAATTTCAAAATGCAAAACCTGATTTATTTATTTTTTTTGGCTACAACTAACCTAAGTAGCCAATCCTGGTGGATATAAGTATGGGTATGGGTATGAGTATGGGGTTCAGGTATGCCAGTACAGCAAAAAAATTTACCGAGGTGTCTTGGGTACAGCCATACAAAATATATATATATATATATAAATATTATTGAATATATCAAAAAAAAAGCGAAATAAGCAACATTAACCACATAATATGCAGTGTAAACAAAACAAGTTAAATTAATACAAAACATACTGATAATTCAATGCCATATGTCATGATAGTCAGTGGGCAAACCTAGAACAAGTACATGGTGGAATGAGAGGTAAGTATGCAATGAGAAGTCAAGGTGGTGGTGTTTGCTTTTGATAACATGATGTAAGCATGGTTTTTAGGGTTTCCCCGAATGTTGACTTTTTTAAAGCTAAAACAAAAATAAAAAAACATTTTTTTGCTGTGCGCCCCTGTTCGGTACACCTCAGATACCACCCAAAAGGGTTGGGTATGCCCGGGTTCATCTAAGTCAATGCCAAATGTTATGATATTCCCTGGGCGAACTTAAAACAACTACATAATGCAATAAGAGGTAATTTTGCAATGAGAGGTAAATGTGTTGTTGTCGTTGTTTGCTTTTGATAAAATGAATGTGAAAGTGGCTTTTAGGGTTTCCCCATGCTTTTTTTTTTATTATTTTTTTAAATCCAACTTTGAATTTTTTTAAAGTAAAACAACAAAATAAATATAAACTGTTTTTTTTACTGTGGGTACCTGTTTGGTATTGGCCACCAGGGTTGGGTACACTCGGGTCATCTTGGGACAAACCCGGCCGTACCCAACCCCGCTGTGCGGAACCTGGGGCATATTTCAGGGCGAATCGGAACAGGACCGGTGCCCAGTATGCGTCGCACCGGGACTGGTCCCCTTGAGTACAAGGACCTGATAACTTAGCAACAAACAAAGGTGAGCAAGGAGGAATTTTTAATATTGACAATAGCCCTTTGGAGACTCTATGAATAGGAGGCAGTGTGAGCAGCAGAAACAAGGTGCCTCATAAAAGTTTTCCATAGATTGGTTATTTCTGATCGAGAGAAATTATGAAATAACTTTTTCGTGTTTTAAGTATGTTAAAGGTATTTTGAAGGGTGTCTGGTACAACTGGGACGAGTTTGTCAGCAAAATTTATATTCAGCGAAGTCTAAATCGGAGCCCAAAAGTCAATTTACATGTTTTTAATACAATCAGTTGCATATAGATATTTTACCCAACTATGAATGGGAGGCAGATTCAATTCCATCCATATAAGGCTGTGGAGCTGATTCAAGGGCCTGAAGAATCTAATGAAACTTATAAAACCCGAGAAACCAGGCAAGACAATCCAAAAGGGGGAGATGCCACTTTCGGAGAGGAAATCACATTGAAATGGAGAAGTATGTAGTCAATGTGGCTTATAGAAGCAAGGGTAATGCTACCATTAACAGCCAAACCCACTTTTGACAGACCTGTCTTTAGTTCGGCAGCAGCTGTGTCACAATCAAAGAGTAAATTCCTTAACTCCCTCCAATATGATATGTTTAAACCGCCCAAGCCTGCACATGAGCGCTAACAAACCTTGAATGCTGAAGAAAGGTGGAAATATTGGAAACAATTGCAGAATATGGATGAGGAAATAGTGGAAGGAAATGAAGAGGGGAACAAGGACGATTTTGAGTTACACCCAATTTTGATGACCCGATATATAAGCAAGTGGAGGATGATGGAGAGGATCCAATATCACCTATCCACCAAACCCATGAAATGATCCATTGCGGCAACTGTTTGATGAGGTTGTAAATTCAGCTATGAAATTGAAAACTATATCTGTAGCTGGAAAATATGGTCATGATGTGGATATAAAAGAACTTGTTACATTTGAAAAAAGCTTACACATGGTTTTGAGGAAAGGTCGACAGATATCAAAGAAATTAGCAGTATTATCAATGGAGGTGTTGACCAAAGTCCAGGGCTTTCCATTTGTCATTCCACATTTAAGAAATGAAGATATGATTGAAGTATACCACAAAATGCATACATTATACATCATGTCAGTACCATAAGTTTTTAGACTTGGTCTGTGAGAAATTAATAAAGAAGGATTAAAAGCACAAACTGAATGAAGCAAAGACAAAGTAGAATTGAAATTGGAAAGTCAAAAACAATAACTTGCAAAATTGGAGCAGCCTAAGATAGAAACAGTAAACACTACCGCAACATAGAATGGGTTGTTAGAAACAACATCAGAGTTACACAAGGCATATGTAAAATTGACTCAGGACTTGCAAAGTAGAAAAATTATAAAAATCGTTACTTTTATCAGATGAGGAAATTTTGAAGTTGGAGATGCAGCTCAAGGCGTACTTTGGTGTGCTTAGTACATAGTTGAGTAAAAAGTAGACTAGGGCTGATCAAGCTGCAGAACATATTCTAGTTAAGTTTAATTATAACCTTAGATTAATATTTATTTACACTATATTGAAGCTATGAAATCATCATCCTATTGCTATCTTTGCTGTTATCTGCATTCATAGCTATTTGATCATTGCTGTTGTAACTACTGTAAATCTGCTGTACTTTAATTCTCTGTGGAGCTGTAAAATAACACAGTTGATTGTATGTTATCACAGATCATGTAGTTGCCCATATTGTCATATGAACAAAACTAATGCTGCTGTATGAGTCTTTGACATGCTTGGGATTGGAAAGAAATAAATGATTATTGTCTGCCCCAAAATTTACAAGGCACAGATGGAAGAATTTATCAAAGAGGTCGAATTTGTGGTCTTCGAAACTTCAAACAATAGAAGAAGCTCAAACAAAAGTGCACGAGGTTGGTGTGATGCTATGAGATGCTATCTCATTCTGACACATAACACCACTGCCACTTTTATTCATTATTCACAGATTGGAAAATAAATGATGCAAGTGAGCAAAAATATGGATGCCACAATTTGGAATTTGAAGTTGAAGATGCAGTGCAGGGCGTACTTTGGTGTGTTTAGTACATAGTTGAGTACAAAGTAGACTAAGGTTGATCAAGCTGCTGAACATATTCTAGTTAAGTTTAATTATAAGGTTGCATCTTTGATAATAACCTTAGATTAATATTTATGTACACTCCTTTGAAGCTATGAAATCATCATCCTATTGCTATCTTTGCTGTTATTTGCATTCATAGCTATTTGATCATTGCCGTCGTAACTGACATGAATCTGCTGTACTTTACTTCTCTGTGGACCTGTAAAATAATCCATAGGGTTGATTGCATGTCATCACAAGGAGTGTACTTGCTTAGTACATGGTTGAGTACAAAGTAGACTAAGGTTGATCAAGCTACTGAACATATTCTAGTTATGTTTAATTATAAGGTTGCACCTTTGATAATATCGTTAGATTATATTTATGTACACTCCTTTGAAGCTATGGAATCATCATCCTATTGCTATCTTTGCTGTTAGTTGCATTCATAGTTATTTGATCATTGCCGTTGTAACTGCTGTAAATCTGCTGTACTTTACTTCTCTGTGGAGCTGTCAAATAACCCATAGGGTTGATTGTATGTTATCCCAAGTCGTGTATTTGCCCATTTTTTCATATGAACAAAACTAACGATGTTGTATGAGTCTTTCACATGCTTGGGATTGTAAAGAAATAAATGATTGTTGTCTGCACCAAAATTTATAAGGCACCAAGGGAAGAATTTATCAAAGAGGTCAAATTCATGGAGTCTTTGAAACTTCAAACAAATAGAAGAAGCTCAAACAAAAGTGCATGAGGTTGATGTGATGCTATGAGGTCCTATCGCATTACGACACATAACACCACTGCCACTTTTATTCATTATTCACAGATTGGCAAATAAATTATGAAAGTGATAGCAAAAATATGGATGCCACAATTTGGAGGTTATTTTTTGGTTCTGGGATTCCTTGATAATCCTAAGATCCATCCCCCTATGAAGAGAGGCAACAAGAATGGTCAATAAATCCCCAAGGTCATAAATCCCTGAGTTACGAAAAGCCACACACATTTGTCTTAAGTGAGGAGAAGACCAGCATTGAGGTGAGACTGCAGGATATTAGAGAAATTTTGAGGTACAACGAAGGTTCTATTTTCTTTAGAAGAGTGGACTAATATTGCCCATGAATGTCTTATCCATATTCTCCTCTCCTCCCCTAAGGACTTAACATTTCATAATTAACATGACACTTCAATTCATGTGATTGATGCAACGTATTCAATAGGGCCTCATTTGATGAGCAATTGAGCAGTTTGGAGGAACAAATAATCAATAAGGCAAATCACAACCGATAGTACTGCAAATAATGTTTTAGGAGGAGGTTTGATCAGGGATGAATAACCTGACATATTTTGGGCCTCTTGTGCAGTATATTGCATGAATGTATTGTTTAGGCATTTGCACGGAGGGCTTCCTTGGATCAATTTTGTGGTTGCCAATGCAAAAGAGTACATGAATTTTCTGTGCAACCTTCTATGTCCCAAAGAATCTATAGAAAAATTGAATCTTTGCAGCTGTTTCATTGCAAGGAGGCTCGTTTTTCTTTCTCATTTATCATGGTGGGTCGCTTCTTGAAAGTCCGGTAAGGACTTAGGTAGTTGTTGGTGTCCATGTGATGAAATTTGATGATCTTATTGTTAGCATTGGGTCTGCATTATTTTGGAGGCATGCACATGACTTTGTGACACTATAATGGCCCATAATGACTTAGGGTTGTTAGTGTCCATGTAATGAAATTTGAAGATATTATTGTTAGCATTAGGTCTTCATTATTTTGGAAGTATTCACATGACTTTGTAACACTATAATGGCCAATTTTTGAGGTCTTGAGACTATTTGGCACTGATAAACTGTGGATGGGAGGTGTATGAGAGCCTCGATCAGTGACATATTGGGTTCTTCGGTGCCTTCAATTATTTGAGTGACAAAAGAGATGGATTGGGCTTGTAGAGAGAAAAGGTCGAATAAGCTCCACAGCGCTCTTTATGTTTTTGCCTTCTGACTTAATTTGAGATGGTTTCATAAAGGTTAAGGTAATTTTGCAGGCCATTGCTAAGCGAGACAACAATTTGGTGTATGAAACCCCCCTCATGGAAGCCCAAAAGGGGATTGTTTTCCCATATTGTTTGACATTTTTTGTACTCCTGGGTTTTGACGTGTTCCAAGTATGGCAGTCTGTTGTGGAGAGATGCTATGTTAAATCAGTGGGCCATTTTGCACATCGCGATGTTAAACTAAGTCAGAACATTCGTGTTCATGTTCGTGTTTGTGTTCGTGTTCGTGTTCGTGTTCAGCAAGGATAAAATTTGAAACAAGTTCACCAGCCAATAAAATTTGGGGAAAAAAATGTGATTAGGTTCTAATTACATAAAATCAATAATATACTAATATTAAATTAAAAAATACTAACTAATAATATTAACTAAAAAATTAAAATTAATTTTTTTAAAAAAAACCTAACCTAACTAAATTACCAACTACTAAACACTAAATTACTAATTGCATAACTATTTACTAATTTAAAACTAACTAAATTACTAACTATATAGTCTAGTTAAATACTAACTAAATTAATATTAGTTAATAACTTAATTATTAAAATAAAAAATAAAATCTAAAGTTCAATTCAGTAACTATATTTTTAAAAGAAAAAATAAAATAAATAAACTAAACCTAAAGTCCATGATTTGTTTAACTAAATTTTAAAAAAATAAAACAAAATTACAAAATAAAGCCTAACTGTATAAGTTTATAGCCAATGCCAAGTGCTAAATAGTAAAACTAAATAACATCACGCTGAAGAAAATGTTCCCATAATTCCCAAACGGTGCTGAGAAAAATTTAAGACAGAACTGCGATCCTGCACAGAACAAACCAGAGATCCAGCACATAAAAGACCAGCGATCCAGCACAGAACAGACCACAAAACAGAGGCACATGAAGGTTTTGCAGCTATTGGTTTAACAGCACTATTCCACGGTTCTGATCCCTAGCCTCAACGTAAATGTTTCGAGCATACAGCCCTAACCCTAGACCTACTTGACATTAGTAATAAAATTATAACAACTTTTCCAGAGTGTTTTTTATTTTTATTGGCCGCCTTTAACAATTTTTTAGGGTTTCAAATAAAAAGCTGCTTTTTTTTCCCCATCTGTACGAATTTAATGGCATTTTTTTAACCATTATTTTATGTTGGCATGAAAAAAACCAAATTTGAAACTTTTTCTTTGAAATCCATCAAATTCTGTGACTTAGACCGCAGTCGCTGATGAAACGCCTCGACTGGGGGTCACCAAACACAAGATCCTATCCTGTTGCAGTCGAAATTGTATGTCAATTGTCCATCCTTGGGTTTGATAGGTGATCATCAGTCACTACTTCTGACCAGCAAGCATCAATCATGGCAATGTTTGTTGTTTTACCATGACTTTAAGTGATTCAATTTCTATAAGGTTTCTTGCGATGTGCCTTCTTGCATTTAATTGTCTTAATTTTGATGCATCGATTAGTGTTGGACTACGTTACCGGATACGCCCCCCCAAGCCTTGTGAGTGCAGGGGATACGCTCCAGGATAAGGGAGCATGGGGAAGACGCCTAGGGAGCGTACCTGGGCTACAACAACACCCAGATATGTCTGGGCAATGTACCCGTGCATTTCCACAGCCCAAGAATCTCCCTGGGCATCTCCGCGTGCTCCCGAACACCAAAAGTTTCATTTTTTTTCAATTTCACTCAATGAAAAGTCAAACATGGACTTCAAAATAAAATTACAAACAAACTAAAGTGGATTCCCAACCCTAAAAGTAGCATTCACACTCATTTTATCACAAGATAACAACACATTTCCCTTTCATTGCATTTTTAACTCTCATTGCACATTTGTTCATTCTTGTTAATTTTTTCAGTTGCATAAGCTTGAAACTCCTTCCTTGTGCTAAACCTACACCATTACCTAAACCTATTTGGCGCCAAGGAGCTTGAGGAGCTTGCAAGGAAGAGGATTTGCTGATTTAGGGTAAGACTTTTAGATTTGTGGCCTTTTTTTTTTAACTAATTTTAATTTTAATCTTTTTTGTTATTCTTTTAAGTTTTAATCATTATTTCCACAAATACCAAAAGCAATTATTATATTTTAAATTTTAATAGCAATTGTTTTATTTTTTACAATTAAATTTTAATAGCAATTGTTTTATTTTTTACCATTAAATTTTAATAGCAATTGTTTTATTTTTTACCAGGGGCTAAAGGAATTTGTCAAAATGTCTCAAGGTGCTAGTGCTAGTTCAGTGGGCCAAGGGATAGCCGTCAAATTTCAATGCCCCTTTGGAAGTATGTAACAATATTAGAACAAATACCTTGTGGGGGTGTTTTCATTAGCTTTGTTCAAAGTGTAACTGTAAATACAAGAGCTCGTATAGTCGAGTGAAAGCTCACGTGTGTGATTTCCGACGTTGGAATCAGAGATTGTGGTGCCAAGCAGAAATGGAAGGACGGAAAAGGGCTTACCACAAAGAAAGATCCTTACATACGTCAAAGAGCAAGAAGACGCAGATCTCGTTGTGCGGCAAAGATCGAATCATCCTTTGAGAGAGAAAAGATCACCACCTGTTGATCCATCTCATGCTAATGTGGTGACCCCATCACACCCCTTTCTTGCTACACCCGTTGCAGCTGAAGAGGAAGAGGATTCACCTCTTGATCGCAAGAGAACAAAAGATGCAGGCCCATTGGACATGGCATTCCATAATAAATTCAAGGACATAGCAGAACAGAACATCACACGTTTTTATGCATGTGGGTTGCCATTTAATATTGTTAGATCACCATACTAGCAAGATATGGTGAGATCTATCAATGTTGCCTTTAAAGGGTTCGTCGGCCCAGATTATGAAAAGGTGCGCACCACCTTATTGCCAAAAAAAAGAAAACACATTGAAGATGCATTAAAGCCCATCAAGGATTCATGGATCAAAATAGGGGTGTCCATCATTTCCAATGGATGGAAAGATATTGAAAATAGGCCATTGATTAATGTGATCACAGTGAACCCTAAAGAGACAATGTTTTTGAAGGCCGTTGATTATGAAGGGCAAGTGAAGGATGCACGATTCATTGCTAACACCCTGATAGAGTCCATTGAGGCGGTGAGGCCTCAAAACCTTGTCCAAATTGTAACAGACAATGCTAAAAATTGCAAAGTTGTGGGCATGTTAGTTGAGGCAAGGTACGAGCACATATTTTGGACACCTTGCACCGTTCATTCCCTCAACTTTATGTTGCAAAAATTGGAGACAAAAATTGACTGGATCAAACAAGTCTATGAAGAGGCGAGCGAGATCTAAATGTTCATAACCAACCATCACATGTCCCAAGGCATCTTCAAGGCCTTCTCAAAGTTGCAGTTGTTGAAGGCAACTCTTAATTTTACCATTCATGAATCATGTATCATTGTATATTTTTAATTTAATTTTACAAGTTTATAATTTGTAGTGTTTTTATTTTTTAACATTTTTTTAATTTTATTTGTTTTAATTTCGTATTAGGATGCTCAGACTCGATTTGCCTCACACACCCTCATCTTGAGACAATTTGTTAAGGTGCGTGAAATATTGAGTAGCATGGTCATCAACAACCTTTGGAGTGTGTGGAGGCAAGCAAACAATGAGAGGGTCACAAAAGTGAAAAGGTGGATTCTTGATGCTGTGTGGTGGGAACGGTGGAGTATTCGCTCAATTTTACCAAGCCCATTGTCAGCAAGTTGAGATATGTGAATATGGATCATCCATGTTTGGGTGAGCTTTATGATGGAATCAACTCAATGATTGAGAGCATTAGATCCATCATAAATGCCAAAGAGCAGGATCTTACAAAGAGGTTCTTCAAAGAAGTGCAGTCGCATCTCATTGAAAGGTGGAACAAAATGACCAACCCATTGCATCTTCTTGCTTTTGCCTTGACACCCAAATACTACAATGCAGATATTCTTTCTTTGCCCAGGGAGGTCGCACCATATAGGAATGTTGAGGTTGTCAAGAGATATAATGCAGCATATTCTAGACTCTTTTCTGATCCAAAAGTAGAAGACCAAGTCAGGGAAGAGTTTGTGCATTTCATATCCTCGGTGGGTCACTCCCTTGGCACTATTTGTAACAAGTACAAGATGGATGCTCACTTTTGGTGGTACTTCCATGGGCAAGCATCCACCCACCTCCAACCACTTGCAATAAAAAGTCTATCACAAGTAAGATTTTATTATTTTTTTACTCTACCCTTCTTTTGACCTTTTCAATGTTTTGTTTTAACTTTTAACTTTTAATTTATATAAATTCTAATTGACTTTGTGGCTTCAATAGGTTGCAAGTTCCTCTTCAGCTGAGCGGAATTGGGGTACCTATGGCTTTATCCACTCAATTAAACACAAGTTGGCAGCAAAAAAGGCAGAGGATTTGGTTTGTGTGCATTCCAACTTGCGTCTTCTCTCACACAAACAACCTCATTACAAGAAAAGGGCCAACAAAATGTTGGAATATGAACCCAGAGACTGCTGATTTAAATGCCTCCATTGCCTACCTTTCATTGCTTGACGGAGCTAGACAGTGCTTCACATGACTTGCATAGTGGAGCTAGTGGGAGTGGCACTTCTGCTGCTTGTGGTTCTAATGAACCACATCATGATGAAGACACCGCAGCCGAAGACGAAAATAAATATAGTGAATCATGAAAATGCTGATTTGTCTTTAGTTTTGTCCATACATTGTAACATTTGCACCATGTACCTGTTATAAAACTAATATGCATTTGACCATTGAATACTATGATATTTGGCATTGAATTATGAGTATATATTTTGTGGTTATTTAACTTATTTGAAGTTATTTTGTTTCCTCTATGCATATTATGTGGTTAATTTTGCTTATATGGCTATATTTTTATATTTTTAATTTTTTATATATATTTTTGTACAGCCGTATCCAAACATATCTAAACCCAAAAAAATAAAAATTGTTGTACCCCATATCCTATTCTCATACCCGTATCAATATTAGTAACGTAGGTGTTGGATGTTTCCTTCTAGCTTCAGCAATCATAACCCCATTAACAAAATTTTCTTTGTAGCTTCAGCAATCATATGTTATCCTTACCTCACCCACATGAGCTTCATTTAGGACGGACTCCACTTCTTCCATAACATATCTTCTCAAAACTTGATCCTTTCCTAAATGATACTCCATGGATCCAATGGAATGATCTTGATTTTACAATAAATCTACTTCATTGCGTAAGTGGTACTACCACAAAATGCCTTGTTAATAGGGCATTCTCCTATGTCTTTGTACCACTTTGGCAATACCACAATTTGATATAACCACGAATCTAGATAATCATCGCTAATTTCTTTTGCTGGTTTATTATTTCGAATTATTTTCAAGTGATCAACTACTATATGACTTTTTCCATCCCTTACCATTATTGCGCATGTCAATTCTTGTAGTAGCAGGAACAATCGTAATATTATCCTATGTATCACTGGTTTTGTTATTAAATACAAATAGTGCTTGATGATCCACGAAGAATTTGAATGTGTTTGTCGGATGATAGTGTTGAAATTCCTACACTGAACAGACCATTCCTAATGTGCATGTGAATTCTTGTAATAGCAGGAACAATCGGAATATTATCCTATGTATCATTGGTTCTGTTAATACATACAAATAGTGCTTGATGATCCACGAAGAATTTGAATGTGTTTGTCGGATGATAGTGTCAAAATTCCTACACTGAGCAGACCATTACTAATATGCATGTGAATTCTTGTAATAGCAGGAACAATCGGAATAATATCCTATGTATCATTGGTCCTGTTATTAAATACAAAAATGCTTGATGATCCACGAAGAATTTGAATGTGTTTGTTGGATGATAGTGTTGAAATTCCTACACTGAGCAGACCATTCCTAATGTCTCCCTTTCTATTGTTGTACAGATCTTTTCAACCTTTTTCAGTGGTCTGCTAGAAAAATATAAGGAATGATCCAACTTATGCACTCATGGTGCTAATGTACATCTTATAGCAGAGTCAGATGTAGACCGTAACATTAGTATTGTCATGATTATCAGCATAGTTACATATTGTAATAGCCGACAGGTTATGTGGTTAATGATTGTAATGTCATGATTATCAGCATAGTTATATATTTTAATAGCCGACAGGTTATGTGGTTAATGATTGTATTGTTGACCTTAGGCGGTTTTGTAATAGCTCTCCTGACTATGTTCAGTGGTTGACAGTTGTGTTAATCAACCACCCATTGGGTCTTCTGAATGATGTACGTTGGGGAAAGGCCGCTAGTATCAGGTCCTCCCTGTATTGTATGAATTGTATTGAAAACTATCTTTATGAATACAAAGCTGCTATTTCAAATATTCTGTTCTGCCATGGTCTGTCATGCAATTACCATTGTGCATGTTATTATTGGTAGTCTCGTATCATTGTTGCAAGGAGATGGGTACCAGTTCCAGTATGCCATTTATTTGAAAAATAGGAGATGAGAATGGAAAGACGGCAATATATATATATATATATATATATATTAAAAATTTGGAAAAAAATATTCTATTGCAATACTATTTAATATTAAAATTTAAAAAAAAAACTATTAAAATTTTAGAACATTTTAAAAAACCTAAAATAATAAAATTAAAAATATTAAAAACTTAAAATAATAAATATTAAACTGTTAAAAACTTAAAATAAAAAACATTTTAAAAAATGTAAAACTTAAAAGGCTAGCATTGCCATTCAAGACACTGTAGGAATAGGAGATGAGTATGGGGACACGGCTATATATATAAAGCCACACACACACACTTTGAAAACTTTAGAGAAATTCATACGATTGCAATACTACGCGAATGATATATAACTATTGCAATAATATTAAATATTAAAATTTCAAAAACAAAACTATGAGAATTTTACAACATTATTAAAAAACCTAAAATAGTAAAATTAAAAATATTAAATACTTAAACTAATAAGTATTAAATTGTTGAAAACTTAAAATTAAAAAATTTAAAAAAATGCACTATAAAACTTGGCTAGCATTGCTGTTCACGGCAATGCCAAGGCCCTACTAATTAAAAAAATAGCATTTAAAACCTATTAAAAGTTAAGACTTTAAACATGCATATTATCTCCTGCAACAAACTTTTTGACTATGAATCCTGCAACAAACTCTTTGAATCTCGACTGGTTATGGTAAAATGTGTTGCATTTTGTCTTTTTTAAACCAAATTTTATGTGTTTCGGGTTTGCAAAAACGAGTTTATCCAAGGAACATGATTTTTCAAAGAGGAAACAATCGAGAGACATCATACGTCCCTGGCAAATGTCTTTGCACGCGTCTCCCGTACCAGAGACACATCCAAGGAGATGGGGGGCACATCTCCCTACAACTATGTCTAGTATCTCTATAATCATTCTACATCCTGGCACCATTGTTGGGGATCAAACCCAAATCTCGCTTATGACAAGTGGGAATACTTACCACTACTACATTATGGCATCGTTCCTTTAAAGAACATCAGGTAACTCAAATTCAATTTAAAGAGAAAGATGACGAGGTACCCCATTATCTTATAAAATATGTGCTGAACATAGCTATGAAACACAACAACATATTTTATAATGGTACAAAGAGTTCAAGAAAGACACCCTACCATGGTACATAGAATTCAAGAGGAAGAAGACTAGTGCTCATGCTATTGACTCCGAACAAAGGCAGAGAGGAGGCCAACACAACACAGTCAGGGACGGGACCAAGAATTTAAATGGTCTACTTAATTGATGGAGCAACACAAAAGAAGACAAAGGTTGTGATAGACAACCCATTCTAAAAATCAATCAAGCAAAGAACGAAGCATAAGCAAAAGCGGAGGTGACAGCCCAGGCCAAAGTGAAAGTAGAAATTGAACCCCAATCCGAAGCCAAAACCAAGCAAGGGTTCAACTAGACCTAGTAAACACTATTGCACTCTCGAGTAAGCAAAGGGTAGAGATTGGGTCGAAGGGTGCTGCAAGAGAATCACATGAAAATTATGGAGCACCTAGACAATGAGTTGGAGGGAGTCGCACGAAAAGGGGCTTGAGTACAAATCCTTGCCGAAGGGTCGAGTATAGGGCGTGTCTGATAGTGCTCAAAGAACAGAGGAACATCCAACACAAACCTTCTTAAGGGGTAGACTCGTATTCCAAGAACCACCAAAAGCAACCCATAATCGAAGCCATGGTTAGTTACCTCATCAACTCCATCTCCAAAAAAGCAAACGTTGCTAAAGTTCCCCTGTGATGGATCAAAGGATCCTATACGACATTGTCAAACGTGTCACCATTTGGAATGTCAATGGGCGCACAAATGAACATATTTGGTTGAAGTTATTTCTAGAAACACTTCAAGGAGTGTCCCTTGATTAGTACAATGATGCACCAAACACTAAAAAAGTTACATGGAAGAAATTGAGGAAACCATTCAAGAATGAATTTAAGCTCCTTAGAGACAACAATGAGATTGTCATTGAAATCTATAATACCCGACAAAAGTAAGCATGAGCATGTTCATACCTATAATAGAAGGCTCAAATGACTATAGGGCAAACTTGCAAAAGAACATGTCGACAGCTTGAAGTGATGGTTCATCGAAGGGTTGGTACCCTCTTTACGAAGGACAATGAAGGTGGTCTCAGCCTCATCTTACAAATATGCATACAACTGCATGATGGACATTGAAAGAGAAAAATATACATCGTCAAACTCGAAAGGACGCAAAGAAGATGACTCTTAACTCCAACAATAATAGTGAACATGGATCAATGTGAGCCTTAAGAAATGGCATGCTTCACATGACGAAGGAACTAAAGGGAGATGGTAAGAACAAAGGCAAGGATATTTTGTGCAAGATTTTTCAAGTTACAAGGCATTTAGTCAAACCTGCGTATGGAGAAGGAAAGGCTAGCTGAAGCATGGGTGGAAGTTGACAAGGCCATGGTCAAAGAACAACATTAGTCGAATGCACATACAACCACAGTTAAGAGAAGGCCAGAGTCTGATAAAGCTATTGCACATGTCTTGGAGACCATTATACTTGTGAAGAGTCAACCTATTACAAACCCTTCCAAAACTCAAGAATGCCCATACTGCTAACATGTATGACATTAGCCCGAACAAGAACATAAAATGGCACACCTAACATCGAGTGATGGGGAGAGAAAAAAGAAGAATAAACCCATAGTCGAGCCCCCTTGTCAGGGGACCAAGTGATCAATCCTATGCTCTTGACGATGAACCAAGCCCGCCAACAATTGTGCATATGGTAACTCTAAGCAAGAATTTGAAAAATATTGTCGTTGATGGTGCTTTTGGCATGAATGTTCTTTTAGAAGAGACTTGCAAGAGTCTTACGAAGCCAACTATGTGGCCTCCGACATTCCAATTGTTAGGAGCAGATCAATTGGCATTAAAGTACTAGGTGTCCAATGGGGCAAAAGGTAATTACTAGAACCCAACCCTTGGTGATTAATTTTGTTGTCATCTCATTGCAAAAGAAGGCCTATGATGCACTTTTGGGTCAAGGTTGGTTGATAGCAACCAAAGCCAATCATAGCTTGGAAAAGAATTTGACCTCCAATGAAAATAAAGGGTATAAAAATGTCAGAGATTTGATGAATTGTGTCGTTAATGAGGAAAAAGCCTCCTCACACTCATCAAATTTGAATTCCGAAGAAGAAAGCTCACTTTTCAAGGACCGAGGTATAATGGAGCTGAACAATGAAAGGGTCATGGAGTTACAACCTGCTCTTAAGATGAAACACACTCCCTCAATGATTTGTTCCATTGGCATATGGAAGATTATGAAACGTTCCACCCTGATTGTAGTAGCATTGAGGTAATGGATATTGAACAAGGCCAAGGCTTGCAGCACAATGACTAAAAGCAAAGGGATGCCAAGTCCTTCCAAACCATCAATATCACAAATGACTTACCCATCAAAGTTCAAAGAATTCAACATCAAGGGTGCAAAGTTAGATGATATGTTGGCCCACCAGTTTGCACAGGTAGCAGACATGCAGTCCTTTGAGACAACATCAATGAGCAAGGACATGGGGTCTAAC
Organism: Torreya grandis; assembly: GCA_037957365.1. Classification (NCBI taxonomy): domain Eukaryota; kingdom Viridiplantae; phylum Streptophyta; class Pinopsida; order Cupressales; family Taxaceae; genus Torreya; species Torreya grandis. The sequence continues at coordinate 6,717,255 of JARHVA010000100.1, read as the reverse complement.
TGCAAAATTTTAATAAAAGGTGCAGTAGACCCTGTTTGTGAAGTATGGTCGGTTACAACGAATATGGTCAAGTTTTATGAAGTGATGGCACATCGACCGATGGAGGCTATGTCAAGACAAAGGCAATGTTATCGTAGCCAATATTGACAGCACGTGAATTTTAAATCAAGGGCACTTGTGTTGAAAAGACAACATAATGCAGGGATGATAAATATTTAAGGTATAAGAATTTCTTATCCACAATGTTTATATTAAAAAATAATGATAGACATACCATACAAACAAAAAAAAATTAAAAACTTTGGGGATTGCCATTTCACCTCCATTACATAATGTATACTGGGGCGGTGCTACTAGCGTATGTGGAACGGTACAAGATATACGAAATCAATGCATGGGTCCCGACTCCCAATTACAAGGGTATGGGACTTCAGACAGAAGCACAAGTGGCCAATGCAGAAATAGGAGCAGGGAAAAGAAAGGTAAAAATAAGTGACTTGGACACGTACGACCAACGCATAGTCCAACAGATTGACTTAATCAAATATTTAAGACAACAAAACCAAATAAAAGAAAAAGCATCACTCAACCACATACAAGATGAAGCAAAGGCAAAGGAAATGTACAACCTACCAGACATTTTACTACCATCCAACTGCCTGCTACTGTTGCTACCACTAACAATGTTCTTTGGTATGGTAACATATTCATGGAGAAATTTTTGGGGTTAACTATTTGTATGAGGTCGGGAGTGAGGTCGGGAGTTTCATGGGTCATTTGACAAGGAACAAAAGTAGCCATTTTCATGAGTTTATACATTACTACCATTGTTTGGTCATTATGATTGGAGGTTCAAGTGACAGAGTGACAACATCTATGAAAATATTATCCCATTTGTTATCAAACAGATTTTATGGGGAGGTATGGTGATCTAGTTGTTATGTATAGTAGTCTTCTAGATTGTCTAATTGTTTCAGACATAATGATTGCCTAACAGCTTCTAGAGTGCCATTTTGTAGGGCAGTTTCTCCATCATGTCCTTGATTTTGTCCCAAGTTTCTATGGGTTGATTATATCATTATCAGATTTTGTTTTAACACTCTTTAACTATTCTAGTGTGAATCATTTGAGGTGAAGAACTATGGTGGGAGCTATATCATCTTTGAGAATTTCACATTGAAAAAAAAAATTGAAAATGATCTAAGCCGTGCTTGATACGTTCCATATATTTGGGGATGAAACCCTATGTGTTTCCCTTCAATGACATTTGCGTTGGTGGTTGAGCACTCCCTCGGTGATTGATCCCTTAACTTCCTCTTCCATCTGATCAAGCTATAAAGTCAACTGAGTGCTCTCCTAGTGGTCCAATCCTCAACCAATAAGGAGAGCACAAGAAAATAAATGCTATCTCCATCTTCCGTCCAGTTAAGCACCACTATAAAAGATGAATAGATTTATTCACTGGATATAACAGATATAGGTTAAGAGTCAAGACAACATGTAAATATCTTCAACTATACCTCACGAGTTTTCTTGGTTTGCTAATTAACTCTTATGATGGCCATTGTATACGAATTTTCATGTTTTTCTATGCTTTTGCATGGTTTATTCCATATCTCTCATAGTTTGCATTGTATGTGTGATTGTGTCTTCCCAACATGGTTGGTTGCGATTTACATAGTATGGTTGGGTGGAAAAAGAAATCACTTGGATTTCTACCATTGTTTTAAACGTTACCACTAGGATACTTGCACACAAATGTAAAAATATAACGACTGAACTACAAATAAACCAAAGTCAATAACCAAAACCCCATGGGATCTACCCCAAGAAAGACCACCATCAAACCACATCCAAAAGGTTGACATCCATCATCATTCATCACCAATAAGGCATTGCTAATTTGGAAATCCAACCAACTCGTCTTCACCAACTAGCCCAATATAAATAACATCAATAAAATCAGTAAGTAATGTCATAGATACTCTCTAAGCTATGAGCATGGTTCTAAAACTGCCGAAACATATGTAACCAGCAGCTCGGTCTGTGAGTATTAGCCCAGTTCGGCACTTCAAAACTCGCACTTCCGTTCCTGAAATTCTCCAGCCGGCGAAAAAAAATCAGATTTCTTTTTTTTTATTATTTTTTGAATTTTTTTATTTTTTAATTTGTTTCCCTTCTATCGATTTGAAGGATTTTTCAACTATTTTCCTTACCATGTGCTCTCTAAAATAATTTCTCATGCTCTATAACAGTATTTTGCATGTTATTTAAGTTCATTTTCTGAATTTACAAATATTTTTTATTTAAGTCAAAAAATTGGCTGACAATTTTTTTTTGAATTCAAGTTTTTAAACTGTGGCCATGAGCAATCATATAATTTCCTCTAGAAATGACTTATAGACACCCTGCTCGGAGAGAACGATTTTTCAGTATACTTCTAACGACAAACCTCTTGCAATGAGTTACATATGTCCAACCCAAAGGGAAATATTTATGTGTGCAAGAAATATCATATTAATATGAATGACTATTTTTTTAAATTTAAATCCACATAGTACCCTGTAGGATCTGTGGGATGGAATACAAAACAATTACATGAGTTTTTAGCAGCTTAGCTGCCAAGTGCCTCAAGGCCATATTTTTCATCTCCTCGTTTAAACTACTAGATGATGAGAGCTTGGCTTGAACTGAATAATTATGTCTTTTATACATGGAAATTTTCCCTTCAAGGTAATTTTATTTTGTGTAGGCAATCAATGGGTTGATCTCCCCTTGATAGAATCTCATTTTCTCACTAAGCCAATGGCAGAGCTTCCCTATTAGCTTCATTGGTACCAAGTATCAAGTGAATAATGATTCTTTAGGAAAATCTACCTCTTCAATTCCCTGGTTTTAAGTCGTTTCAGCCGATTATGGTACCAGCCCTTCTTTTAAGTGTCAGGCATTGCTTGGTATGGTAATCTGTTTGCATCAATATCTTATTTTTAATGTGTCAGAAATTGACATAATACTTCTCCTTTTAGTGGTACTTTACATGTCTCTACTAAAATCATAGATAGAAAGAGAGAAAGAAATTATATTAATGCCCACGAATGACCAAAAGCAGGTTAATGGGTCTCGAGAATAGAGTGAGGGTTTGTCCTTCTACTCCTAGATCTTTTGATAAGAGCCATTTTTGAAATCTCTTAACTTTCTTCCAACATGCCCAAACCCTAAGCAGAACAATTGTACAAAGTTCAAACTACAAAGCCATTTTTCCTGTACCAATTCTCTTAATAGGAACTTCCTAAATTTCCAACCCCACAGCAAGATATATCTACATTTGTTTTGCATAGAACAAAGCGCCCCTACACATCTTGTTAGTATATATTGACATGTCGATTTACAAACCCCAATTAACAAGAGCAATTACAGATAACTTTGTACATATTATAATGTCAAACATGGATATTTACAAACACCCCACCCAATGGGAGAAATTTACACACACCATCAATCCCAATAAAAATTCCCCACAGGATGACTTGTACTCAACCAATAACATGAGGATCTACTTGTCTATTGACTAGGATTCTCATCAAGCAAATTGCAATAACAATCATATGAAATGAATCTCATTCAATGTAGTTAACTAATGGTCAACAACAACGTCACAGTCATAGTTCACGACACTCATACTAATCAAATATAAGTACAACAGTCATCAATGAGTGAAATTAATTAGCATACATTCGATTTTCTTTGTCAAACTGCAGGCTGACCAGTCAAAAAGTAGAGAAAGAAAGAAAAAAATTATATTAATGTCCACAAATGATCGAGAAGAGAGAGAAGCTAAGAGAAGAAAGAGAAGAATCCAACCAACTAGGGTGGATAAAACCTAGACATGCCAGTATAGATGATCCCATAATTCAATGCAACAACTTGAGTCAAAACAGCAGTTTTTTGGTCAAACATAGCAATCACCAAGCTAATGTAGGATCAAACAGTCCACACACACATCAATCAATATCCTAGTTCTTATTGATCTCACCACTGACATGAGCAATACACTATGCCTCCCAAGTCCTCTGTCCATCAATAAGCACAAGTCAAAAGAGAAAGAAAGTTCACTCATGGATTACAATTGTAAAATGTGTTTATCGAAATTGGTATGTAATTATTGCGATTTATTAGGGTTTACGTGCCACCAATCTGCCTAGTTAGCAATTGACCAAAATTAATGTTGCCATTATATGTCAACTCACCCAAGGTATAAAAAATGGGGGGATTTTCAATTATAAAATTCACGAGAATAGAATGATATTAAAATGATGTGCTAAATGGTAACAGTGATTCACTAACCCTTTTAGGGCCTAATTTCTATCTTTTGTTGCTTATCTGTCTTAAGGTCGTCCATTGGTTGGATAATACGTTTGGATGCTTCTCTTTGACGTAAAGGCCTACCAACAATTAGGCTCCATACCAGTCTTTTAAGGACAAAACGAGAATCTTTTCTGCCTCTACCCAAGTAATATCTATCTAGAGATCAAGTCACATCACAAGCTTAACCAGTCTTTACCACTCAAGTTGGTCATGACACTCCCAACAATTTCTTCCACGAGTTTATGTTTTTGTAACCCAAACAATTAGTCATCCACAAAAGAGATCTGATCTGCTTGCTTCACAAAAAATCATCATGTAGACCTAGCGGAGACAATGAGGGTGTAGGAAGTGTTCTGAATTCATATTCTAACAAAAAGAAGAGATATGCATGTAGGGACACTAGAGGTCTACATGACTTCTTGTGATAATCCACATGGAGATCATTAACTCCATTTTGATTTGGGACCTCCTTCTCGACTAGGAGGCTCTTATACAATAACAATAAACACAACCATTGGGAGAAACCGCTCAGCAACTATTTTACTCTTCCTAATTACATATTAAATTCATTACAGTGCAGATTATATGCTAAGCAATTACTTGACGCTAGCAGAGATAATGCAGGTGTAGGCAGTGTTCTGAATTCATCTTCTAACAAAAATGAGAGATACACACGTAGGGACATTGGAGGTCTACATGATTTGTTGTAATGATAAACATGGAGATCGTTAACTCTATTTTGAGTTGGAGCCTCATTATAGACTAGGAGATTCCCGTACAACCACAATAAACACAATAAGCCCAGCAACCTAAGTCACAAAATTCATCGAATTTTATTGATGAAATTTGAAATTCAGCGAATTCCATCGCAACATTTAAAAATCAATAAAATTTATCTATAAAGTTTGTACGAGTTGAATTTTTCAAATTTTATCAAAAACCCTTAGAAAATCGTTGAGATGTTCCATATAAATCGTGTTTTTTTTTAAACAAGATTACTGAAGCTCACGTTAGGTCATTTTACTCTCTAACAGATTTTTCATCTTATATTTTGACTTGTGGAAGATTGTGAGGGTTTGCAGAATTGACTGGTATTTGCAGAAGACTGTCGACAATTTTAAGAATCATTCACTTCCACAAGACGACACGAAATCAATATTTTTAGACTGTATTCACCCAAGGCCAGCCGAACCTGCTGCCATTCCATATTGTTGTCGTGGTGCAGCGTTTGTCATGCTTCAGTCTATTCATGGAGAGATCGAGACCATGTCAGCGCGGTCTGTGGCTCTTTGGTCATCCTGCTATGATCAGATTCCAAGGCCTTCATTTTCGCATATGACAAAAGACTAGCACAAGTTAAGAAAGATTTGAAGACATCCATTGTAATGCACTTGTCGTTTGACTGTGTTGTCTGCACTCTGCCGTGTTCACAACATTCATTCCTTACGCACATAATAGGCAGATCAAGACCATGTCGGCGCAGTCTGTGGCTCTTTGGTCGTCCTGCTATGATCAGATGGGAACAGGCACAAATCCAAGGCCTTCATTTTCGCATATGACAAAAGACTAGCACAAGTTAAGAAAGATTTGAAGACATCCATTGTAATGCACTTGTCATTTGAGTGTGTTGTCTGCACTCTGCCGTGTTCACAACATTCATTCCTTACACACATAATAGGCATTTTATTATTTAGTTTAACTTTTAGGTTTTGTAATTTGATTTTCTTATTATCTTTTTCATTTTTTTCATTTTTTACTTTTAATTATGTTTATAAATATAATTTTGATATTTGGTTTTAAATTTTAAATTATGTTTATAAATATATTCAAATACAAAATATAAATATCTTTATAAAAATTGAGTACTGATAAATAATAAATTAATATATTGGGCCCCCTGTTTGGGGCCGGTTTTTTATATTGTAATATCAAATGTTACGCTTAGACTGTTGTAGGGATTCCTCCTAGTTTGATACTGTATGTTTTGCTTTGATACTCTGCTAACTGTTTTGCATCACTGATGCTTATACTTTGTAATCGATATTTCAATATTAAATAATAATAATAATAATAATAATAATAATAATAATAATAATTTTTAATATTGTAATATTTTTTTATTAAATATATTTTTGAATTCATAAATATAAATATTTGCTAGTTTTTAATTAATTGGGCAATGTGATCGTAAACAGTAATTCCAAAATAATTTTGATCCTGAATTACATGGTTTGACATCTTACATAGTTTTCAAAGTTATTTAGCAATATCTATCTATTTTAACATTATTGTGCATTTATTTTTTATTTTAAAGATAAATTAATTAAAAAAATGCATATTTATCTACAAACATAATCACGCATTTGTTTGAAATTTCATCCTTGCCAAACACGAACACAAACCTGAACCTTGTGACTTAGCCAGCAACTATCCGACTCTTCATATTTACATATTAGATTCATTACAATGCACATTATATTCTAAGCAAAACAGCAATTTTCATTGGAACTTGAAAACCACTAAACTTCATCGGCCAATTGAAAATCTAACCTAACCATATAGTTTTCAACTATGAATAATAAGTGTTAACAACTTCAAAGTCATCATGATAACTTAAATATATAAATTAATGTTGTTAAAAAAAATCCATTTTCAGAATGTTGGAATCCTAGTCATACATTTAGTGTTTCATCAATACATAAGAATGGCTAATAACTTCATCCTAAATTGTATACAAAATCTCTCTCCAATTTGTCCATAAACCAAGCCATAACCTGTGCAGACTATAATTTGTGTTGACCATTTATTCACAAAATCTTCCTAACCTGGTGCTAAGTCTAATTGGATATGACCATTATATAAGTTTAATCCTAACAATACTATATTTAAGTTGTATTTAATTATCCATATATGTAGATTATTTTTGGCTTTTCTTTTATCTAGTAAATCTGGGCCATCCCTTGTGCTCAGGCTGATTGGGTACACAAACTGGGGGACCTAATCCCCGGGCATGAACTCAACAACCAACAACCAACATTCACATGCTTCAAGTATCTCCTCTACTATGGTGATCACCTCAACATGAGTGGGGATTTGAACTTGGGTATCCTTCATGAGAGTTCCCCATTTTAACTGTCACACCCCAACCACAAGATAAATTATTTTTTATGATAATAAAAAAATTCTAAATGTGATATTGTTTTATACAGTCACAAGGTTCGAGTTCGAGTTCGACGATAGAATTTGGTTCGAAATCGAGTTCGGATAAAAATCGAGAAAAAAATCGCCGTTAAATTTGAAACTATAAAATATTAAATTTATAAACATATCACAAAAAAAAATTAAAATATAAAATATAAAAAAACATTAAATTATACAAATAAATATATTCAAAATACATAATTAAAAATATTAAATATTTAAAAAGACGTAAAATTAAAAATTTAAAAATATGTATATATATAAATGCATTAAAAAAATTTAAAAATATATAGAAAAAAATAAATAAATAAAATAATTTATAAATTATTAAAAAAATAAAAATATAGATTATATATATAAACAAAAACAAAATGAATTTTTTTCAAAAGTATATACAAAAAGTTAAAAGAAAACACAAAGAAAATCTTATTAAAAAAAGACCTACCTTCGCGTCAAAATTCTTCCCCGCACGCTGCAAGGTCGGCGATGGTCCTCCACGTCCAGCGACGACACAACACGGCACAACATGGTCTCCTCTACAACAATAGCAGTATTTCCTGTCTGCCCACTCCGAGCACCATGCATTTGAGCACCGCCCGGTATGGTGCCACTTAGAGCAGCGTTTTCCAAAATATCCCTCATCTCTCCAAAGCCAAAATGGTCACTACTCAGACTATTTGGAGATTCGCAAATGATTTTTTAGATTTAGCACTGTTACAAAGACACATTAGGGTTTTTTGTTGTCCATTTTCCCTATATAATTTTGCCATGCATTTTTTTGCCTTGAACTTCATGATTTTTGACCAACTTTATCCCTGGTTGTAAAAACAACGAATTTCGATTTTGAAGCTGAAAATTTGGTGAATCTTGTGACTATAATTTTATATATATATTTTAAAATTAAAAAAAGAAGATTATAATAAAGCAAAATCAGAGAATACATATTCTAATATGCCAAGCTTGAAAACTAATAGTCCAAGATCGGGCAGTGAATATAAAGCAGAACCTATAATCACTCATTGATGCAAATTGAAATCCAGTATCTTTCTCAAATCTTCTTGCAATTTGCTCGACCACCAAATTGGAGGCACACCATAGCAAAGAAGGTTATGATTATCCAACGATCAATTGGCCAAATTGTTCGCCACTTTATTACTTTCCCTAGGAACATGGCAGAAATAAACCTCCTGAAACTTATCTTGCAGAGTACGAATCTTCCCCATTTCTCTAGCTATTTGCCAATTTTTACTAGGATCTCCCTTAGAATCAGATAACAAGCCCACAATAACCTTAGAGTCTAAATCAATTTGCAATTTTTGCCATCCAATTTTTAAAGCTTCTTGCATCCCTTTATAAATGGCTTTGATCTTTTCCATATTATTGGTAGTACATCCTACCTTTTCTGCAAAAAGAAAGACAACAGATCCATCCGATCTTTTGCCAATACCTCCAATACTAGCTTGTCCCGGATTCCCTCGCAAAGGTCCCATCCATGTTCAACTTCCCACACCCAAAATGGGGAACTATCCAATGTCATCTATGTTCTGCTAGGCTCTCTTTTTCAGATTAAAAGTGATCCTTGTAGACATAGAAGGTTGCAATGGGAGTTGGCGACATAAGTAATCCCATTCTAGTGATAGGGGTTGAGGCAAACTAATCTTGTGTATTATGGATTCAACAATGTTGATTTTGATCTTTTTCCAAACAAAATTGATATCTTTGCTTTTCTACCTAAAGATTATGTTTTTGTGTTCTTTCCAAATGTTCCATAGCAAAAGGGAGATGCCAGACCACAAAGCCGGAAGAAAATTTTGGCCTTTGGCCAATTGACATTGTCATTCTCTGCTTATATGTTCTAATGACTGAATAAACATCCAAGAAACATTCAACATTTTGGATATGAGCTTCCACAAGTAGATCCCCATAAGACACTAGAAAAAAAGATAAGTTATGGTTTCTTTATTATCCAAATACGTGACACATTGAAAGGGACCATAGAAGCCATGTCTCGTGAGGTTTTCTCCAATTACGACACTTATTCAAAACCAACCATAAAAAAAAACTTACCTTGGGCCATAAAGCACGCTGCCAAATTTGACTCAAAATACCCTTAAGAGGATGAGGGGCACGCCTAGTAAGAGAATCATAACCTGAGGAAACCATAAAAACACTTGTAGAATTCGTCCCCCAAGCTAAGGCATCAGGGTTTGAAAGTATTGAAAGAGGGTGAACTAAAAGTATCTTACTAATCCATGACCTTTGATCCTCTGCCATTTGAATTGGCCACTCACTAGGAGGTATCCAACATTTTCCAATCTCCCATGGCTGATTAGTAACCCCACAATAATGAGCAATCTTAATCCATCCCTTCTCATGCAACTACTCCATCATTGTCTTGAGTTTGGATATTGAAATATGATTGGCGGATGAGCATCCCACGAATCAATCCAGAAGTTGGTCTAATGTCCATCATTAACAATCCAAAACAAATTCCGTTTGATAAGATCCTCTCCTACCTTAAGAACAACAAGAATAGGTGACCCTCTAAGAGGAAGAGATGATCTAATAATTCTCTCTGAAGGGTTGTTTTCAACATTTTTTGCTCTAATATTTATTGTCCACAAATCATTTGGGTGCATAAGCAATCTCCAATAGAATTTGGCCGCTCAAGCCCTGCGGTGCTTAGAAGAAGAATGAAATCCCAAGCCTCCTTCCTGTTTGGATAGACACATACTTTTCCACTTTACATGAGACCACTTCCTTTTATGTTGCAAACCACTCCACATAATTTTTTGACAAATGGAGTCCAATTGCTTCAAAATTTTACCTGGAATGTTCAAAATAGATGAAGCATTGATTATCAAGGCTTGGAGGACTGCCATGACCAAAACCATTCTCCCACCTGTCGATAGCCATTTATTAGTCCACTTCTAAAATTTCATTTCCCCTTTATTAGTAATCCATTGCCAATCTTTGATTTGTTTAGCTGCAAGAGGGACCCCAAATCGCAAAGATGAAGAGATCCTTACCTAAATTGGAATTTATTCAAAATTTGTTACTGGTATAGTGAAAGAATATAATGCTAAATTTATCTTGGTTAATCAACTGACCCGTAGCTCTTGAGAACATCTAAAGAATTTTTTACAACTGTTGAGCTTCCAACAGGTGACAAAGCGTGGAATCATCCACAAATTATAAATGGGTATGAGGGTGAACGAACTCCTTTAGCCAATTTAATACCATTGATCTTGTGTTTCTGACAAGCTATAGTGACCACTCAACCAAGGTATTCCACCTAGATAATAAATAAGAAGGGGGATATAGGATATCCATGACGTATCCCCCGAGAGGCCAAAAAGATTTGAGGAGTGCCATTAATCAAAACAGAAAAGAAAACCAATGATAGGTGTCCTCTCACCCAAGCAATCCAATCCCCTGAGAAGCAAAACTGAGCCAAAAATCTACATAAAAAGTCCTAGTCCACTCGATCATAAGCCTTGGATAAGTCAACCCTGATAAACATAGAGGGAGATTTATGACTATCCATAGAATATAGAGCTTCCTGTGTTAAAACTATATCGTTATGAATTTGACGACCTGGAACAAAACCTCCTTGTTCAGGAGATGATCTTATGGAGAAGAGGTTTCGACCTCTCTACCAAAACTTTAGTGATTATTGTGTATAGAACATTACACAATTCTATAGGTCTAAAACCAAATACTTCATTCACTTCCCCAGCTTTGGGAATTAGAGCTATGAAGCTTTTGTTTATTTCCTTTAGCATTGTTTTAGCTGTCCTCACTTCTTCCACTACCTTAAGAGGATCTCCTTTGATACTATCCCAGAACTTTTGATAAAATTCAATAAGAAATCCATTAAGACTTGGTGTTTTCCCTTTCTTCATAGTAAACACCACTCGCTGCAATTTATTTTCCATGATTGGACCCGTAAGTTTCTCATTATCCTAATCAGAAATGAGTTTGGGGAGTGTTTGTAGCACTGCCTATTGAGCATTGTCATCCAAAGGTTGAGCAGTAAAAAGTTGATGGAAAAACTGCGCTGCTATTTGCTGCATACCTTCCAAAGAAAATTCTTTCCTCCCATCTTCCTTGTTCAAGAATACTATGTGATAATGAGCCTGCCTATCTAGCAAAGATTTGTGAAAGAAAGCAGAATTTTTATCACCATCTTTTAACCATTGGACTCTAGATTTTTGTTGCCGCATAATCTCCTCTTGTTTCCCATTCATGGAGCATGGATTTCAAGAGCTCTTTTTTAAGAAGGTCCTCATTACTCCCCGAAGATCTAATATTAGCGTTAAGCTCTTCCAACTAATGAATGATCTACTTCTTTTTTTCTTTGACATCACCAAACTCATTCCAATTCCATCTCTTCAATTTGGCCTTTAGATAATTCATTCATTTTGTAAAGGAAAATATCAGAGTCCCATACCTTGGCTTTCCTTCGAACCACCATTGTTGAATGAGGTTTTCAATCTTTTCATGCCTAAGCCACATCAACTAAAAGCGGAAAGGAGTTGATTTACCCATCTCGAGACACACTGGCCAATGGTCGGATCCAATGTTGTCTAAAATGTTATCCTTGGGAATACTCTTTTAACCATCAATTTTCAGATAAAAGGAACCGATCCAATCTTTCCAAAATACAATCTTGACCCTACCTTCTATTACACCACGTCATTAGCCCATTTCTAGTCTGAACATCTACCAACTGAAGGGAATGTAAAATGCTAGCCATATTGGAGGAACTAGTATCCAAGTGTGGAGTTCCTCGTCTTTCCTGTAAATTAAGAATGGTATTGAAATCTCCCCCAGAACAACCTGAACATCTGGATAAGAATTAATCATAGCCTCAATACATTGACATTGCACCATCTTATCCTCCATAGTACTAGGTGCATAAACATTTATGAGCAAAAAGTGTTGGGCATCCAACTTAGAAAATGCATGCACCAGCAAAACTCCACAATTGCCACAAGAACCTAACACTGTGATTAGCTTCGGACCCCAAATACTCAAAACACCCCCAAATGCCCCTTGAGAACCAAGAGCTAACATTTGAGCCTTGGACCATATTCTTTCCGCCAAAAATGTAATAAGCACAATGGAAGCTTTAGTCTCTTGCAGAAACACCATATGTGGATGATGGGTCTAAATCATTCATTTGATTTCCATTATTTTAGGACTGCCTTTCAGCCCTCTCACATTCCATGTAATTACATTCATTGTGAGGTATGATTAAATATCTGGGACAAATCTCTAACTGTTCCTGATTGACTCATATTTTGGCCTTCCATCTGGAGATGATTCCAGTTTGTTTTACGGCCAACCTTAGTATTGGTATCCACTTTCAATATTTTACTTGTTTCCTGTACAATTCCCAAGGGTAGCTCTTGTTGTGGCTCTTGCATAGGATTAGCCATTAATAGCAGTCGTTGATCTCTCTTCTCAACCTCTTCTATTTGTTGATTTTGGTTCTCAAATTGTTCATGAAACTTAGTTTTTCGCTGATAGCTTTTCATTGTGGTACAGGACTCATCCTGCTTCTTTGGGCCCTAATAGATTGTGATTTGATTATATTCCTCCCCCTCAGGGTGAACCAATGCCATACCCTATACCTCCATAGGATCTTCATTATCTGTCTTCATGATCCTGTTGCAAACTAGCAAATCTATTGCTCTTCTTAATTTCCAAATTCCATTGATCATTTTTCCTAGTTGTTTTCTTTTTTCCGGTAAAATGAAAACCCCCTGAGGTTTGACTTCTACAGAAGGTTCTAGAGACTTAAGCGGACAATCCTTGAGATGACAATATTCATGACAAATATGACAACGGAACGGAATGTTTTCATAATCCACCCCCTGTTCCCACTGATCAACTTCCACAGCTAGGGAAATCTTAGTAGGCAAAGGTTTGTTAAGGTCCATCAACACACAAATGCGAGCATAAATCATTTGTTCCAGCGATAATGATGATTCAAACGTCATCGTATAAGTGCCAAGAGCATTACCAATTGCCATAAAAACGTTATTGGTCCAATATTCTGCAAATAAACCAAAAAGACGAACCCAGACAGGAGCTACCAAAGGAAGCTCTCCATTTGCCTTGAACATGGGATGTCAGGGTTTCATAAAAAGGCCAGCTCAACCAAAAAACCATGGCCCACCTTGGAATATGAACCCTCGATCTTCTACTAACACAAAAAATATCAGAAAATAGCCATTAGGATAAACAGAGATCGAGAACTCACCTTTAGTGTGCCAGAATTTTCAAGTCCAATCTTTCAGAGCTGCCAAGGAAGAAAGCCCAGAAATCGAATAATCAAACCTCTATTCTCGAGGACATCAATTTCATTTTGCACATCAGTTTTTTTAAGTCATATCATTGGCATACCATCGGCTGCCTTCACACATCCATTGTCATTTTTTCTTGGATCAAATTTTGGCATCCATAGTGATCTCTTTTGAAGATTTCGTCCAAGCATCTGTATTCTGGAATCCCCACAAATGGCAGCAGCAAAGGACATTTTGGAAGATTCCCCCTTACCTATCGTAGGGTCCAATCTAACAGCATTTGTCTCATGTGCGGAATGCATTGTTAGTCCCTCTCATTTGCTATACAGGGCAAATGCGGAGAGGGGACAAGGATCTGGAGCCCATGTGGAGAGGGGGCAAGGATCTGGAGCCCACGTGGAGAGGGGACAAGGATCTGGAGCCCACGCGTCGATCAAGTAATAAACCAATCATTGCTTAAAAAAATCGAATGAGATAGGACAGAGGGCAATGCTAGGGCGTCGATCAGGGAGATGGCACGTATTAGCAAAAAAAGAACAAATATTCTCTAAACTGTCCATATCATGATCACCTCGAGCATGTTTGAACATCGAAGGTTTTTCCAAATATCATAATTTTTCTCTCCCCTATATATCTATTTTTCAATTATAATCAAATATACTGATTTCTATTTTTCAGACTTAATGTCAGAACATATGATATTATTTTTTGACAATGGAATTTGTTTGAATTTTGTGTTCATTGAATTACAAAAAGAACTTGAACCAAGGAATTATGTTATATGAATAAACAATAATAAAATTAAGACTTCAATATATTCATTACATGTACATAACATTAGACTCTACCATTTAATAATTCCAAGAATAAAATTTTAATCACAATTTATTACTTCCAAAATAGAGCTGACTTAAGAGAGGCATGCTTCAACTTTTGCCTCAAAATGCTAAAACAAGCCCAACCCTAAAATCTAACTACCAAAGATAGTGGCTATCCCCAAGATGTAAGAAGGTCCAAACAAACAGTTTTGCATCATCCTGTTTCAACACAATACATCATCCACTACTAGAATGTGTTGTTTATAACGATGAGATTAGAATGGAACCTGAAGTATGACTCCAACACAATGTAAATAATGTCTACTTACAAACTTTCTCATTTAATAACTCACAAACTTTCTCTTTTAATAACTCAAAACTCACAAAGCTGAATGAGCAACTACTGAGCCTCAAGGTCTAGCACGAACTTTCCTAGAAATAGCATTCAAAAATTCTTTGGCATTCATTTTGGGAATGATTTAGGCTAATTCTTAGGACTGTTACGTTAGATATAAGCCTTACTCTTAGGATTGTTATACGGGGTATGCACACATGTAAGGAAAAACGTTTCCAGTTAGCTGAGTTGAAGTTGGATAGGCCTCGCACAAACTTAAATATATCATTTAGTAAATCCTTGAGATTGTTATGTTATACCTACAGGACAGGATGGAAGTTTCCAAATAACCGGTTAAATTTTTTATTATAATTAATCCTTAGAATCTCATGTCACATTAGTGAGCAGAATTTCCTTGAAACTTGAAAGCCAATTAGAACCACATCCATACCAATTCAAAGGTGTCCACAACCTAAATCTGTCTTACCTTGGTTCCTTAACATCTGCCTTCAGCTGCACATGTTGTCCCCTGTCAAGAGGAATGACCTTAATAACCTCTTCTTGCAATACACAAGCTTCCCCGGAACAAAACGACACAATTAGGTGGTCTTTATCAGGTACAGTCTGAACAAAGCCTACACTTTTATGCTTTGCACCTTGCCATCCATATTTTGGAACCTTGACATTCTTTTTGAACTTCACCCAATCACCTATGTCAAATCTGCATTATCAATAACAATGGTATGAAACTATACTCTCAAATTAAATTTAATCATGTTACCAAATCATGCAAAATAAAGATATAGCAGGATTGTAAAGAAGATGCTTTGAGATTTTACAAATTCTCCATACATTGTCATAGATAGCTGTATGCCCTTCTTTAAAAGAGCCTGCATCAGATCTTCTGAGATCCATTCTCGAGGAAGTGCCTCTATAAAATCCTTCAGCGTCTTTCCACTGCTTCACATTATAATTACAAATATGCATCAGAAAGAAAATATAATAAAAGAAATAATGGATTTTAATACCAATGCACAAAAGAATACTAATCGGTGATGAATAAGCCTCTCAAATTATTTATTGAAGTAGGAAATTTTGAAGGCAATAAGTTTAATAAATAAATAAATAGTAAGGAAACACTGACCTATGGTTTCGAACATCAACAGCTGCATCCTCCTGTTGAAGCATGACAACTATCCAATCGAGATTTTCTCGCACCATCTTTGCTGTGTCTGCAGCTATATGGAATGCATTGTCCCCCTCATCGTCCTAAATAAAATAGAAATCAATTTACATCCAAAATGAGTTGTTACTAAGTGCCAATTTTCTTGTCATCTATAAAATAAGCAAAAGAAATAAATATAAAAGTTTCCAATAAATTGCATCCGGCAGGGCAAACCCAGGACTACAGTATATTTTAGTATTTACACTAACATTGATTATACTCCTCATATTAACACACCCCGTGCTCCTCTATTTATGCCGCATCTTGCATATCGAAACTTCATTTTCTTCAACCAAAAGGTGTCTATGCAGTAGCAACATTGCGAGTTGAAAACCAAAACAGACTTTCCTGTCTATTTCCAATCAATTAACCAACATTTACCTCCAAGTTTAGGTCCAAAGGGTCTCCATGCTTGGTCATAAGGACAAGACCCAAGTGTACAAAAATTGAACAATATTGAAGGTAAATGGAAATAAGTCCGTTTGCAGTCTTCCACAAGGGCGTCTCACAAGCTAAATTGGCATCTGACTTGAACGTGACTTTGGAAAAAAACATTTACATTTTACCTTTTATTTATCACAAATTAAGATTGGACCCGTGTTTAAAACTTATTCAACATCTGCTCTCCAGGTCCATTAGAAACAAATGGTGAGAAAAAACTTGCAATGTTACATAAGTTTCTCTGGGACATGGGGTGCAGGGACGTGTTTCTGGCACGGCTAAAAAAATCCCGTATTTTGGGGAAGGCAGGGAGATGGCTACTAAAAATATGTATAAAAATAATATTTCAAAATCATAAAATAACAATATAAACAAATTGAAAGCAAGTGAAATTTATTTAAAATATCATGATACATCCAAGATCCAACATTGAATAATATTGCCATGTTACGCATGAGTCATAATAATTAAAATTGACTACAAAGCATCAATTCGCTGAAGTTACAGTGACAATTCATCATCAACAGTTCAACTACAACTTACAAGTATGAACTTATGAAGTCACAAACCTAACAATGAACATAAAAACAATGAGGGTACGGGGCCTTGCCGGGTCCCCCTTTTCGGTTTAAGTTAATACTTTTTATAATTTAAAGTGTTTTCTTTAATGTGTTGTTTATTGTATGTTGATGTCCTGGAAGTCTGGACATCCCCAAGACAGTCAGGGTCCCCATGTTTTAGTTTGTCAGAAAGGACGGAAGGGGAGCGTTGCCTAACCATCCCCACATCCCCAAACCATCCCGGACAGCGGAAAAATGGGGGGGGGTGTATACACATGTAACACTGGATAAAATACACTGTAATTTCCCACAACATGCATGCAAGTTTACTCTCACTTGGAAACCAAACATACCGCCAAATGATGATCAAATAAACATACAAGGTATAGGGCCTTACGAATACAATTCCATGAGGTCACAAATTTAAACATACTTAACAAAAAAGAGAATTTATAGCCGTAGGAAAAGAAAACATCAGCTCGACATAATATAATGCCAAGATATAATGAATCAATCATGATTGGATAATGCAATAAGATAACCCATTCTTCATTGCAAATGTTTCCATGTTCCTTCTATGGGTCTGCTGGTTCGACATATTCAGGCATCCAGCTATATAGAAGAACTTGACTAGGCATTCGGATGGGAAATGTCTTCATTTGATTCAGCATTAGAGACTTAAGCTTCTTCAAAATCTTCGTCTTTCGAGTTCAATCCAAAACCATTGAACCTTCATTGATTTTTTAAAATGTATACTTTAAAAGCCTTAAACATTACAGCTTTTAATTTTATTTCACCTTCTCACCTTTTAATTTGAATTGTTTTTTAAATTCTCAGTTACTTCTCAATAATCTTAACATTGGTCTTTTAATTTTGCAAATTCACCATTCAATCTTGCCTATGCCCTCAATAACTGTTACATATTGTACTTTGACTGTTTCTTTGAGTTATCAGCCTATAAAAGTTGGCTCTGATACAAAAGATGGTTTTTTGGAAAGAATGTTAAAAAAGAGAGGAATGTCAATTTCTTTCCATCTTCATTTTGAATGTCTTGTACACTCTTATTTCCATTTTTCCTGTAAAGAATGGTCATACCTAGCATAATTACTTTATTTAAATAAACTATATCGCATGACGTACTCTATGAACAACTCGTTCCATTGTTCCTGAGACAAACAGCCATATCTGAAGTTTGTGCTCTATTAAAATTGGCTGTTCTTTGAGTTATCAGGCCTATAAAAGTTGGCTCTGATACAGAAGATAGTTTTTTTGGAAAGAATATTAAAAAAGAGAAGAATGTGAATTTCTTTCCATCTTCATGTTGAATGTCTTGTACAACTTGTTCCATTGTCCCTGTAAAGAATGGTCATATCTAAAATTATTGCTTTATTAAAATAAACTATATTGCATGACCTACTCTATGAACATCTTGTTCCATTGTTCCCGAGACAAATGGCCATATCTAAAGTTATTTCTCTATTAAAATCGGCTGTTTCTTTGAGTTACCAGGTCTATAAAAGTTGGCTCAGATACAAAAGATAGTTTTTTGGAAAGAATATTAAAAAGAGAAGAACATGAATTTCTTTCCATCTTCATTTTAAATGTCTTTTCTTTCCATCTTCATGTTAAATGTCTTGTAAACTCTTATCAACAACTTGCTCCATAAAGAATGGTCATATCTAAAGGTATTGCTTTATTAAAATAAACTATATTGCAAGACCTATTCTATGAACAACTCGTTCCATTGTTCCCAAGACAAACAGCCATATCTAAAGTTGTTGCTCTATTAAAAATAGCTTATACTTCCAAATATAGTTTAGCTGGCATGTTTACGATCTATCTGTCAGTGATGATGGAGGTCGAGAAGAAAGCCCATGTGTGAAAAGGAAGATGACAAAGAAGCATCTGAAGGACGTGATGGAGGAGTATCTCTAGGCATGAACACACCTTTCAAAATAAAACCTAAGTTGGAAATTGAACTCTGTGAGAGGAGGGTCGAAGCAAAGAAACTCAAACAACCAGTTGATACAGCTTGAGGTGTACTTTGGATTCCCTTTGTTCTCTAATGGGAAGAAACATTCTTTTACTTGGTTCAGGATGATTGGAGATACTCCTCTTTGATAGGAAAACTATCTGCAATTTCAGAAAGCAATCAAGAAGGCACACATCAAGAAGTTGCTTAAAACCCAGTTCTATCCCAATTCCCACAAAGAAGAGCAACTTCTCAAGAGGCAACAGTTTTTTCCATATGCAGGAATTTTATTTGGTTCAGGATGATTGGAGATACTCATCTTTGATAGGAAAACTATCTGCAATTTCAGAAAGCAATCAAGAAGGCACACATCAAGAAGTTGCTTAAAACCCAGTTCTATCCCAATTCCTACAAAGAAGAGCAACTTCTCAAGAGGCGACAGTTTTTTCCATATGCATGAATTTTATTTGGTTCAGGATGATTGGAGAAACTCTCTTTGATAGGAAAACTATCTGCAATTTCAGAAAGCAATCAAGAAGGCACACATCAAGAAGTTGCTTAAAACCCAGTTCTATCCTAATTCCTACAAAGAAGAGCAACTTCTCAAGATGCGACAGTTTTTTCCATATGCAGGAATACACTTCTGAATTTCATAAGAAAACCTTCTACTGAATTCCTACCAAGATGATTCAGGATTACTTGTTGCATTGCTCTGCACACTGATATCCACAAAGAGTTGGCCCTTTTGAATGTGACAAGCATTGATGATGTGTGAAAGAAGCCATTGCACAATGAGATGAAGGCAAAGAAGCCTTAGAAACATGGCAATTTCACTTCAACATTCCAAGAAGAATCTTCTAAAAAGAAGTGGAATAAAAGCAAAGGAAAAATAAATGCTACTTCTGTGAACAACATAAAGAAACAACACAGAATCACTGCAATCATTTTGAAATTAATTTTCATACAAAAGCCAAGTGCAAGAAGTTGTATCTAAAACTTCAGCTCCGAAATAAGAACCGTAAACCACAACAAAAGAAGAGCATGATATATAAGGTAGATGGCCAATGCAATTCAAAACTAGACAAGAAGCTAAAATATCCCTTTCGGGATTAAATAAGATTTTTGATTTTTATTGCCTTTAATTCTAAAAATTAATTTAAATACCAAAACAATAAATGCAATACAGAAAACCAACAACTCACACATGTTCTCTTTATTTCAGTCAATTGCATACATTATTAAAACATTAATTACTTTTATAAGTCTTTCACTATCTATAGGATACCGATTTTGGTCGTCCAACAGTTATTCTGTAAGCTGAAAACTTCCTCTAAGGGCTGAAGTTTCAAGATCCAAAGCCTTTTAATGACTTCATGTAAAGAGATACGGCTGAAAGCCTTCACTAAGCCTCTAAGTGGTTCGGCTAGACCCTCAATGAACAAAACCACAAGCCTCATTTATGTCACATCAGGCACCATAACTGAGAGCTTCTAAAAATCAACAATATAGTCATCTACTGAATTGACTTGGTTGAGTTGAAACAACTCCCGCAAGTGGATTTTTGGATCAACTCTATCAAATCTCTCTCTCTGAACTCCATGTATGAATGTATGTGATTGTGCCCTTGTGTGATCAACCTATGGTACCACCATTCATGTGCTACACCTTCAAGATGAAGGGTGGCAAATATGATGGCTTCATCTTCCATCATTGGCCTCAGTGATAAGGTATCCAACTTATGTATCCAAGAGCGTGTTGTACACTTATGAGATCCATCATATATAAGAAGTGTTAACTTCCTTAATACCTATTGGAGGTCCCTCTGATTTGTTTGTGGCCTTGTTTCAGATCTTTGACCACCTTTGTTTTTCTTTAAATTTATAAAATTAGTGAGAGATAGCCTCCTTAATTTCATCTGGCAGAACCTTGTATTCTTCAAAGCTAGCAGCAATATCATCCATCATAGATAGCTGAATTTCCACCCCTGGAATTGCTACTTCCTCTCTACGAAGGAAGGTTGGTTGGAAAAAGTCTAGCAAAAGATGAGTTAATAGTTTTGTCCTCGAAGTGTGTTGGTTATTGTTCATTCCTAAAGAACTTCCTTCACCATTTTGAGCTCTTCGCACATTCATTATTTTACATAGTGTGGACTAATTGAGCCATCATATCTACTAAACACTCTTGTCCTTGCACAAGCTTGTCAAAGCGAACATCATCCTAATCTTTGTTACCCATAGCTTCCTTTCTTTTTCCTGCAACAAATTCTGAATCTTGCTGCCCTAACCCTTCGTCCAGCTGTTTTGGATGCTTTTTCTTTTCTCTCTGGTAATACCTGACTTCTCTGTCACTGCCTTGCATGAAATTGAAGCCGAAAATTATTTATTCCCACAAACTAACAAGAAAATTGGCTCTGATACCACTGAAATATCCCTTTCAAGGTAAAATAAGAATTCTGATTTTTATTTCCCTTAATTTTGAAAGCTCATTTAAATACCAGAACAATACATACAATACGGATAACCAACAACTCACACATGTTCTCTTCATTTCAGACAATTGCATACATAAAAAACATTCTAAAATCAATTATGGAAGATACAAATAGTATCATAAAAACAAAATATTGGTTTTTCCTTATTTTTCCACCAAAACCTAACTTGGAACAACATAAAGACGAAATCTTTCCTTGAAACCCTAGCTGGAAATGTCCCAAAACAATATGGCAACATCAAAGACATAAAGATTGGATTTTCCCTAAAAACCCCAGGTGAAAATAACACCTGATTATCTTTATCTCTTTCCGCTTCCCTTCTTTGATTTCCCCAGATAATTATTGTTACTTTTTATCAAATGTTTTAGAAATAATATTTTATTATATGTCAATTCTAAGCCTTATTTGTTCATCATTTTTATTATTTGAGGAAATTATGTCTTGGTTTCTCAAATTTCAATCCTTGTTCTTTCCATCCTTCCAATAGGTTTCACATCCGTACCCGATATAGTGTGCTAAAAATGAACATTGCCTGTGGATCCTCTAGGACCACAAAGTCGTCCTTTACGGCATTGTCTAGTCTAGATCATAAATACATCAATGATACATATTAGGAAATAGTTCAACTGTGATCATGCAGCAAACAATTTGAAAAAAGTATATAAAAATAACTCAGAAAGCATGAAAAAAATTATGTTAATGTCTGCAAATCACCAAACAAGGTCAATGGGACTCAAAAAGTAACATCTGTTTTCATTAAGAGAATTACTATGTTAAATATTATAAACTTACCAGCTAGAGAAAGCCCAAGAAACAGGAGAGCTAAGAGAATTGCAGAGCTCATATACTTGAGATAGATTTGGCAGTTAAATAAGTGAAGAACAAAGGTTTCTATTAGGAACATTATCTTACTACCAGATATACCTGCAGACTTATCATTCAATGCTCCTAACGAATATCATATCTGTGTGGGGAAATGCAAGCAACAAATAACGTCCATGGTATAGCATATTATAAACTATTAACCTACTCATTTTTTCCTCCTCTAAACTAGATTCTTCTTCTAATAGATTGTAATCTTCTGCACTCCATAGTTTTTAGCGCAAAAGGCTTCTGGATAAAAACTGTGTAAAAGGAATTGAAAGAATCTTCTTTGAAGGCTCTATGGTACTTCAGAGGATATAAAATAAAGGTTATCAGCCTTTAAGCATTTGCATATATTGCAACATGCACATATAAGAAGTAAGTTGCTGGAATCCCTTCAAGAAAATTTCAATCAAGTCCTCTAGAGATATGGAAAGAAAATATAAGGAAAGGCCAGAAGAACAAAACAGATAATGCTAAATTTGACCAAGGACTAGATGACTACCTGTAAGTTGCAGTTGGCACCACTTTCCAAGAGTAGTCCCACACATGCCTTTGATCCCCTGGCTAAAGCAACATGAAGAGGTGTCGTATTGTGCGCATCTCTAACATCCACATTGACACCTGCATCTAAGATGATCTGTAATAGGAAAGAAATAACTGTTAAATGGTTCTTGGTTAAGGATCTCTCCAAAGAGATCTATGGTCCAATTAGGCATTAAAACTGTATAATCCACATTGTGAAGTCTTTCACCTCACAATGAAAATATCTCACAAAATGCCACAGCAAAAATAAATTTGATCGTTAAACGCACAAGGCCATATAACACACCTTAACCATTTCTACGTCATTTGCAATTGCTGCAGCATGTAGAGCTGTTTGCCTCCGTTGTGAGTCTTGGGTTTCTGGATCCGCTCCAGATGCAAGCAAAATTTTAACCAATTCCCTACATTCTGCAAGTATCAAGCCAACAGATTCAATAAAGAAAGATCATTCTGACCCCAATGTTTGAAATGAGAATAAGAAGCACAACATTATACGTTGCATTGTCTTAATGAGGCAACTTGTAATCAATCCAGGAACAAATCCCCTGCATCATAAAACATCATTTATAAATATATTAAAATTCTGCAAACAATCCTTCATTACCTGCCCGGAAATTTTCACAAAGCTTGCCATAAGAAAGAAAATAACTTATTGATGTCCACAATTGACAAAAATTAGGTCAATGGGACTCAAAGAACATTCAGCTAATAGAGAAGTACTGGGGTAAAGGAGAGTTGATGTTGTCGACAACGTAAGTGATACCAAGGGAGATGGTGAGAGGATGTAGAAAGATTACAGGTAGTAAAAACAACAAAGCAACAATGACAACCCCCAAAAAAGGGAAAAAGCTTCCAACATTAACTGTGAACATAAATAAAGATCCTAAAGGCATTACAACATCTGTGAAATCATTTGGATCATCAATGGTGAAGATGGTCAAAACTATTGGCTAAGGCACTTCCTGCCTCACGGTGGGGTATCATAAATAAACTAAAGAAATTCCTGCTACCCTAAAAGAAACACTAGAAAGAACAAGGGGATTTGTAAAAAGAACTTATATTTTTGAGAGGTGATAGCAAAACTATTAACGAACACATTATTGGAACGAGCACATGACAGAAGTGTAAGAATGCAAGGTTGTGTAATCCCAAGTTACACGATCTGATGAATAAAATTGACAAATAGGTCACTAATCTCCACTACAGCCCTGGTGAGCCCTAACTAATTTGCCTTGCTGAATGGGCCAACCCGCTGATGTCATCCAACCTCTTAAGCCTCATCAATATCACTAACTGCATTCAACAACATATAAATGAAAAACAAATCACCTTATGTTTGCACAAATTGAACAATAGTTTCTCCTACGACTTAGTGTAAAAATACGGAATCTGCTATAGGAAGGATGTGCTTTGCTCATCAAAGTACAGCATGACAACATATACGGGATGAGCTTGCATGGAGACTGTGTTGGATACAATGATCCGGCTATTGTCACTGGGGTCCAACACAATCTCCATCCAATACATTATATTAGTCAAGACAAGTATGCCTATTAGGGTATCATGCAACACTTAAATGCTGAGATTGTGTCAAACGTCCATATATTTCTTGCATGAGCTCCTCGTATTTCATCTCCCACTCTTTAACAATGTGATTGAAGTCCAACCCAACTGCAACAAACATACAACTGGTGGATGTAGGATATTTGCATATCCCTTGCTAGGGCATACGGCGAACATGACTGTCAGTGGGCCTACAATGCAAAGTTAGAGAATGGAGCAGAAACATGGGTGTATGGCTTGGTAGTAGAAACGTACAACTAGACACCATATGAAAATAGAGGTTGCATGCAGGAGATTGAAGGCAAGGCATACGTTGAGGATTTTACAGTTTGGAATTACGACTAAGAACCTACAATACAAACAGTGCCAGAAATGTTTGCTCTGAAAACCACACTACCAAATGAATATCAATGATAGAATCATAGCATAAAAGAACATAGAGAATAACTAGTTTATATCAAGAGGTAGTGCAAAGAACAAATTATTTTGTACAAGTAGGACCTCTTCCATAGGACTGTCACCCTGACATCAATCATTCTATTCATATGACAAGCCTCAACAGTTGTCAGTTAAAACATAACTATCAACAACTGAAAATAACTAAAGAAAGTCATTAGAACACTACCTAAAGCCAGTGAGAGAATAAGCATAAAATGGTTGGCTACAAAACAATAATTTTATTAAACATTGATAACAATGACAATAATAATATGACTGACTACAATTTGCATCCAATTTATATTACTGGGGAGAATGGTTGAGTTGAAAGTGTCCTTACAACTAATGATTATGACACAAGAGTGGACTAAATGGGGGGATTCCAAGACACACCAAGGCAAGAGAGTAAAGGATGAGGTTGTCAACTATTTGTTTTTGGCCAGATTCTTAAATACATCCTTCGTATCCCTTGTTTTTACCATCATCAAATATGGGAACTCAAATAGCCCCAACCTTGGAGAGATCTATGAGTGCATTGATAGTATGCTTGGCAGGATGAAGGGCATAATTCGTCACAGTGACTCCCACCTTGGCATTACATGATCGCACATGCAGTAAATCCAAATGGTTTGTGGAGAACCCTGGGAGACTTGTTATTATCGATGAGCTTGAGGTGAAGAAGTGTTTCAAGAAGGCCCTCAAGAAAATGTGTAGTGTCGAGGATGCTTCAGCAATCAGGTCATTATGGACCAAATTTGCAAAACTCGAAGGCTACAAGAGTTCAACTAAGTTAGATTTACACACTATGGCACAATAAAATCTGATAAGTTGGTAGCTGTTCTATGGGCCTCCATCATTGCCATGAACACTTGCCATTTGCCTCCTTCCACAGGTTTCTAGTTCCTCTACTGCTGAAAGGAATTGGTCTACAAATAGTTTTATCATCCCTGCTAAGAGGAATAGGTTTGCCTCCAAGAGAGCGAAGAAGCTTGTTTCTGCACATAATGTCTTGCATCTCACTGATCCCAAGACAAATGTGTACAAGGAGATTCCAACAGCATGGTGAGATGTAGAGCCCAAGGAGCCAAAGCAGGTTGATGAGGAGGGGATGTACAACCATGATCGTTTGAGGTCCCATTGAAGGAGACAAATGAGTCCACAGTTCCAATGATGAGAAGCAATTCTTGAAATTTTCTTCTGATTTCAAATCCAATTATTGAGCTTGCTGCTCAATGTGGCTAAGCATTTTCATTTTTGCATGTCAATTTTCATTGATTCAATGTCTAGTTTGTAATTTCATACTTCTAGTTGTTGATGAATTGTCATTGCAAATTCAGCCCTTTGTAACCAATGCAAATCATTAGCGAGAAATGTTATAATGTCATTCAATGTTCAATCGTGGACATATCATGTTATCTGATTTCAGCTACTTTCGTTTGGTTTATACTTTAATTTTATAATGCTATTTTAAATTTTTTGTAATATATATAATATATATATATAGAAGTTGGCCCCTGCCATGCCCAAAATCCAAGTACTGTTTTATCAAACCTGCAACATGCCCCCTATCCTTAAAACACAGGGAATCATTGGTTTTGTGGACCATAACATTCATATTGTCATGGTTACCAGCATATTTACATATTTTAATAGCCGACGAGTTATGTGGTTGTATTGTCAGCCTTGGGTAGTTTGCAATAACTCTTGTTGGTCATGTTCAAGTGTTGACAATTGTATCAACTAACAACTATAAGTCATTTGTCTTATATATGGCAGGAGATGCATCGGGGTAAGGACGCTTGTATGAGGTCCTCCCTGTACTTTATGAATTGTATCAAGACTTTTCTTTTATGGATACAAAGCTGCTAATGTTGAAATACTCTGCTCTGCCATAGTATGTTATGAAATTACTATTCTATGTACACAGTTATTGATAGCCTAGTATATCAGTAGACATTAATCATTCTACAGGTTTCAACTGAGATTTTACTTTCAATAACATGCTAGAGTCATCAAGATTAATAATTGTAAATTTTAATGTAAATATGATGTGATAATAACCTGTATTAGATATGTCATCTTCATTCATTGTCCTAACAATCAGATGTCTTCACTAGCATCTGTGCAGAAACTCGTATAGTTTTTTATCCACTTTGATCCAATATCCTGATCAGCGGAGCTTGGCCCTTGTTCTTCGCAATACTCTTATTCTCAAACCTAGATCATTATAGCAAAATCCTAAAGTTCTCAAGATGATAAATTCATAGCACTACAAATATTATAGGTGGTAAGAACCAATTAGATATTGTTGATTCAAGCACAGATGGGGTCAAATCAATGAAACATCGTTACCCTTTGCATTTTGCTACCAAAGCATTCTTGTCCCTCCACTGACCCTTTTGCAGTAACAGATGATGATGACTGGTTCTTGTGGCACGAGTCTTGCTACAAATATGACATCGTTGGTCTCCTGTCCTGATCTCCTCCTTTACCCTTCATAAGCTCCATGCTTCACTGAGGGTTCCTCCCTCACAGGGGTATTTGTACTTGTGCTTCTGAGTTTAACCACTTTAGGTTTACCCCTATTATTATGTTTATATTTCTTCAAAGCTTAGTTTTGTATTGCTTTTCATAACTAATTTACCCTTTTGTTTCTCTATTGTCGCTGAAACAGCTTCACATCCCATTGACCTCATTTTGGTCATTTGTGGACATTTCATTTCTTTCTTTCTTTTTTG
Organism: Torreya grandis; assembly: GCA_037957365.1. Classification (NCBI taxonomy): domain Eukaryota; kingdom Viridiplantae; phylum Streptophyta; class Pinopsida; order Cupressales; family Taxaceae; genus Torreya; species Torreya grandis. Next base: position 6,689,385 of record JARHVA010000100.1, on the reverse strand, counting down.
TCTCGAGTCTATCATCTATTATTTTGTAGATTCCTCGTGGAGTGAAAAACTATTCAATGTTGTAACATTTTTAAGAAGCTATTCCAACAAAACAATCCTGGAAGAATGTGTTGCTAGAGAAGAACATCAGTTTGGCATAAGCTTAGTTTTCCATTAGATGTTTGAAGAATGATAAGGGCCCTTAGTGCTTATCAAATTCCAGTCAAACAAAGTTAAAACTTGGATAGTCTGTAAAGAATTGCTTTCCTCTTATAATGAAACTACCAGGGTTTGCACTCTTGATCAAAATGTCAATACAGGAATTGTAAAATTGGTTCTTAAAGACAAGGATGGGTAGATAGAGATTTTCATAACATCCACAACTCCAAGAAGAAAACAAATTTTTAAAGGAGTAAGAAACTACTAAAAAAAGGAGAAGATTTGGGAACTTGGAACTAGTTTGAGTCTCTGCTACTAAACTGTTTCTGAAGGTTCATCTTCCTGCTGTTATTTCTGATCAGAAGATCCCATCATTTTGTAACATTTTCTTCTTCAAGGATTGAGCTGAAGTAAGGAATTAGAAAGTATAACTTACTGAATGTTTCTTTTTAGATTTTGGCACAAATCTGGGCATAAAGGTTAAGAATAACCCTCCCAAAAGTGATTGCAGATACTCAAACAGAAATTCTTGAGGGAATATATGTTTTAGATAATTACTTACACGTTGGGAGTTGGCTTGTAACAAAACTTCAAGACAAAATGTTTATCATATTGATTTTTAAAAAATCCTATGAAAGGATTGAATGGCCAAAGGTTATAACAATTTAGGATGGTTTTCATCTTGTTTAGGAATACCTCTGCTCAAGTGAAGTGAACAGGGAACTGGCTGATCCTTTTGGGTTGCAAACAACAAAGTGGTAAGGTTGTCTACTTGCCCCATCTTTGTTTCTGCTGAAGCAATTCATTCCTTGTTTAGAAATTCAGCTTTGAGACCACCAAGTCAAAGGTCATTCTTTGACCAAAAAGATGCTCTGCCTGAAATTCGAAATCTTAATGACAGTCCTTTTTCTTTGAATGATTAAAACTAATGTTAAATACAGAGTCTGATTTAGTGTTTGTGACGTTTTTAATCTTATGGGTTAAGATACAGGATGGCTATATTAACCTCCTCAGCGGCTTGTGGATAAGAGTTGAGTGTGCTATTTTTCATAAAGTATTGTCAGATATGTGGGAATACCTTGTAGCCTTGAGGATCCCTTTAGACAGATATAGAAATTGGTCTAGGATACAATAAACATAAAACTAGGTAATAGCATAGTCATGTGCTAACCTTAGTGCTGCAAGGTTTCAAGATTTTCAAAAGTGTTTTTCCCAAGTTGAGTCAAAAAAGAGAAGTATAACTTTAAAAAAATTATTCGTTTTCTTTGACTTTTTTGAAGGGAATACATCTCAAATTTGCCCCCCAAACATACCACATACGGATTTCAATTGTAACCCTGAGGTTCACAAATCTAGATATGGCAGGATGCCTTATCGTCCCTGTATCTGTACCAGATACAAACAATAAATGTACAAAAGAGGGAGAAGAGAAATATGTGGTAACACAGGTTTTATACGCATCCTATTAAGAACTTATCATTGAACTAACTATTAACTACATGTCATGATGATATAGACTGTCACTTCTACCATGTAATAAAAAATTATAACTTCGCATCTTTCAAACTAAACAAAATGACAGTATAGTTCTCTGCCAATCGAACAAAATAAAAAGTACAGTTTTTTTCACTAGTATTTATCCAGTATATGTACCTGTTTCGTGGGCTTTCTTCAAGGCAGCTGCCATACATAATGCAGTCCCTACTTTACTTGGAACTTCAATTGCATCTTTGATCTCCTCTTTTGTTGCTACTTCCACCCACTTTTTGACAACAGCCACATTCCATGTTGCTATGCACATATGTAATGGACTGCAAAGACCTTTATCATGTAAGATCATCCAAGCTTCACAATCCAATCTAATAATCTTCTGCTTCAACATTGTTCTTTTTCCCTAAAGAAGATTTACACTAACATACGAAATTAAAGCTAACAAGATTCCACCAATTAAAGCTAACAAGATTCTACCCATATGGTCACTTGCATGAATAACCTTTGTTATCCAAAACATTCAAATTAACAATAGGAAAAGGACACAAAGCACTATTCCTTGGGATGAAAATTTGGCAGCCAATTTAAAAAACCTGATCTGGAAGGAAAACATCGAATCGTCTCTGGAATTAAAAAAGGTGCTTTGTTAAAAACAAACAATGCCAAAAAGTTTAATGAATGACTCAAGCAAATGCAGATAAATTTTCTTGCATCAAGAAAATGCACAAGAATTTTTCACACGCAAGTTTTGATTAATGTAGCATGAAATGTAGCTGACAAATGTCTTTCTGTAGGGGGAATCGTAACTAAAATGAGAGACTTGGTCAAGTCCTGCATAAAATGCAATTCCTATGAGATTGAAAAAACAACTAAAAACAGAAATAAAAAGAGAAGAAAAAGCAGGATAAGATGATCTTCATAGAAAAGTCGTACAACATGGATTGGCAGCCAATCATAGCCTGAAAGAAGGTAAACGATGCTCAAAATGTGAATTGGAGAGACATCAAACCATAACTCCAAGTGATCCACACACATCTGCGCAGACCCACGTCGTCACCTTGAATGCCTTGGTCACTTGCGCAACTCAGTGCTTCAATCACCTCCATGTCGCTCCTTGCATCGTGTGCATCCCATGCAGTGCTTGGATTCATGCCGTACAGCTCCAAAGACAACATCACACAGTTCTGCGCTTTGAGCACCAGCAAGCATCTCCATGCCTCATGTGCACTCTGTGCAGCGCCTGGATCCATGTCGAATAGCTCCTAATACGAACACATGCACTCCAGTCTATAGGCACGGAGCACGTATAAGTGTCAAGGATTTAGCCCTTATAAGATTGAGAGGCACGCCAAAATGTGCAAATTAAAGTTCAAATGCCTTTCAGCACAACCTTTGCAGCAGCTGCACAACACTACACCAGCGCATGCCATGTGCACAATCTTTGCGCATTATCCACAAAAACCTGTGCACAACACTCAAATGGCCATGTGGAGATACCGCTCCACACTGTGCCATGACTACTGGCACACCCAGAGCTCATTCCATGACAGAACACCTGTCAGTATACCGTGCATTTGGAGGTCAAGCAATGTAACCATTAGAAGGTGAAGAATCACAGGTGAAGGCTCAAACAATTCAATTTCCATAGTGGTTCTTTAGCCTTCATGGCTTTGTAATCTATGTATGCATATCTGCAGCAACAGATAGCAAGCAAATAGCAGTAAAGTAAGCAACCATACATCTTTCTCAAGAGTATGCCATGTACAGAACACATAGATTAGTATAGTTTTCTAATTTACTTCTATTACTTGCTCTTTTCTCCATCTTATTCAATATTTTGCTTCAGCATATATGCATATAACCCATCTAGGCCCTCATTTGGAGTGTTGTCGCATGGACCTCCTGGGATCCGGATCACCAAGTGTCACCGAAAACATGCAGACTCAACTTGAAACCAGTGTAAATTCTCCTACGTAAAAAGTAATTGTGTTAGCACAAACAATGACAGCTCTTAACCCGAGGGCAGACATGAAACTCCTTCAATCCCAAAATAAGTTCTATATTTAAGGAATCTAGCAAAAAACTCTAGGAAGAGATTTTGCTTTGAACCTATGCAAGCCAGAAAATTATCTAATTTTGAGTAGCACTTGAATTATTAACAGGCTCAAAACAGAAACATTTATTTGCTATAGCCTATGGACCCACAAAACAACCATAAATTTGTAATTCACATTTACCATTTAGACATTAGATATCATTAATCACAAATCTAACTACCATATGAGTGATTATTACTTTTGTACAATATATAAAATATTTTGAGCTAGATGGCGGGAAATAACCGGTTGGAGTCCTATATCAGTGATGCCTCACGGCAATTAACCTCAAGTGACACCAATCTCTAGACATAGTTTAATGATGGTCTTTCACCCGTCATATATCTATTTGTTTTGATTACTTACATTTTTTTAGTTTGTGTGTGTAGACCGTCAATTATGATAACACGTATTGTTATAGCTGACATTGTATTGTTAGTCTTTTGTTGGCATTTAGTTAATGATGTAGCAAGACCATTAGTTATGTCGGTTGTGGCATTTGGATTAACCGACAACTATTGGATCTTGTCCTTAAAGTAGGATATTCTTTGTCGGGATATGGGTGTTTGTATTAGGGCCTCCCTATATTGCGTGAATTGTATTGAGATTTATCCTTAAATAAAACAACCAGCTATTGTTCGAATACTTTTCTATGAAATTACTATTTTGTGTATGTTGTCATTGATAGTCTAATATCTCAGTAGGCATTATCTATACTACATTTGGCACCATTTTCTTAAAGAATGTCAGGTCAAAGTTACAATGTTACAAAGACTTCACAAAGAAGACTGACACATACAAGCACTAATTCATGTTATTGACTCTGACAAAGGCAAGAAAGAGACACAGTCATGGAGTGGACCAAGAAGTTAAATGATTCACTCAATTTGTGGAGCTACATTGAAGAAAATAAAGGCTGCAACCGTCATCCATTACTAAAAATCCATCAATCTAAGTACGAAGATGATGCCCAAGCAAATGCCAAGGCCGAAGCATAAGAATTCCTAGCAATAGCCGGAGTCAAAACCAAGCAAGGGTTCAACCAGAATTGGTGGACCCTATGCCACCCAGAGTAGGGAGTGGGTAGACATTGCCATAGCCCCTTCTGGAGAATAGAAATGTGGACCTTGCCGACTAGTTTGAGTAGGAGCGTGTTGTAAGGGAATCACATGAAATTCCAAAGCAACCCAAATGACAAGTTGGGGCGCAAGAAAGGGAACCTGATCGCAGGGAAGATAGTCTATGGATCCTTGTCGAAGGGGCATGTCCAACAAAAACCTTCTTAAGAAGGAGACTAGAATTTTTAAAAAAAAAAAAAGCCAAGGCCATGGTTACCCCATCAGCGCCATCTCTAGAAAAGCGGAAGTTGTCAAAATTTATTAGTGACAGATCTAATGATCTGATGCGGCACTGTTGTATGTGCATCACTATTTGGACTGCCAAGGGCAAACAGATACTCGAATGTGGTTAAGAAGCTTCCTAACTACCCTTGGGGAATGGCCATCAATTGGCACAACAATATATCAAGTACTAACAAAGCAACGTGGGCAGCACTCAAGCAAGCGTTTGAAAAGGAATTCAAACTCATGAAAGGCAACAACAATATTGTCATATAGATCTGCAACACCCAACAAGGTAAGCACAAGACGGTTCCAACTTAAGTTGCTGGATAAACTCGATAAGGAACCAGTTGATGGGCTTAACAAAGAGGTGGCGTATTGAACGGTCGGTTCCCTCACTAGGGAAAAAAATGAAGGTGATCCCACCCTCATCTTGCAAAGATGCATACAACCAAGCAATGGACACTGAAAGCGGCAAAAAGATGTCCTCACGCTCGAAAGAATGTGAATAATATGACCCTAACTCCAAGTATGACAGTGAACCTAGATTAGTGCGAGCCTTGAGATATGACATGCTCCAGATGAAGAAGGAACTAAAGGGAGATGGTAAGAAGGAAGGTAAAGATCTTTTATGCGAGATTTGACAAGTTACAAGGCATTCAAGCAAGGACTACCCATACAATTTGTAGAATTAGAGCAGCCCAGTACTTTTCACACAAGGAGAGCCATCAACACCACCCACCACGCTACCAAGGAAGTACCGAAGACAGAATAATAGTGGTGACAGGAGTTGGACTTGGTACAAATCTGAAGGACAATTAATGATAGTGTTGGGAGTGCAATGAGTGGGGCCATTTCAAAAGAGATTTGCCTAAACAAAATGATATTGGACTTCTATGTAGATGGTGTGGGCAAAGAAACCATAACGATGACAATTTTCCTAAGCAATCTAACATCATTATGGTTGACGTAGCTGAGAGCAAGGAAGTTAAGACAATTACCAGAGCGCAGGTGAAGAAAGCAAATTATCCTAACCCGCATACAAAGAACGAAAGGTTGGCAAAAGCAAGGGTGAAAGTCAAAAGTACCATGGTTGAAGAACGACATCAATTGAATGAACATGTGAAGACAATGACAAGCAGACTGGAGTCCAACAAAGCTATTGCATGACTATTGCAAACCACTACACCTATGACAATAGGTGACTTATTGCAAAGCATTCCAAAACTCAAGAATGCTCTCACTGCTACCACACAAGACATTAGCCCGAACATGGAGCATACAATGGTGCACCTAACATTAAGTAATGGGGAGAACAAAAAGCAAAAGAATGAACTCATAGTCAAGACCCCCTTGTCAGGTGACCAAGTGATCGATCCTATGCCCTCATGATGAACCTAGCCCAAGAACCCTCAATGGTGCATATGGAAGTTTTGGGCAAGAATTTGACAAACACAATCGTCGACAGTGGTTCTAGTGTGAATGTTCTTCCAGAAGACACTTGGAAGAGTCTTGGGAAGTCAACTATGTGGCTCTTGACATTCCAATTGTAAGAGCAATTCAGCAACATATTTAAGTATTGGGTGTATCGATGGGTCAAAAGGTAATTATGGGAACCCAACCCTTTTTGCTGAATTTTGTAATCATCTTGTTGAAGGTGGCCTATGATCCACTATTGGATCGGGGTTGGTTGATAGCAGTCAAAGTCGTTCAAAACCAAAAAAAGAATTTGATTTCTATTGAAAACAAAGGATGGAAGTATGTCACAAACTTGAAGAATCATGCAATCAATGAGGAAGTAGCCTCATCAGACTCATTGGATTCGGATTACGAAGAAGAAGAATTGGTTGACAAGAACCAAGGTATGATGGAACCAAACGATTATGGGGTTTTGGAGTTACGGTTGTGCTCTGAAACGAAACAATCTCCCTCAACAATTTACTCTATTGGCAAATGGAAAACTATGAAGTGTTCTAACATGATTGCAATATCACCGATATTATGGAGATTAGAGACGGTCAAGGTAGAAGAGGAGATGGGCAGAAGCAAATGTCGGTGATGTCAAGTCCTTCCAAATTGGGGTTGTCACTAACATCACCATCACCCTACCCACCAAAGTTCAAAGAAAATAACATCAACGTTATGGATCAAAGTTTGATGATAAGTGGGCCCACGAATTTGAACGGCTAGCAAGCATGCAATCCAAGGAGCCAACATCAATGAACCTATACAAGGAATATATCAAAAGTGTCGTACAATGTCCTGAAGTTCAACCTATTTATAAGTACGATTAGATACGACAAATATGCTCAAACTTGGTAAATGTCAAGTGATAGCAAATTGGGCAATAAAAATCATGCACAAAAGAAGATAGTATTGGCACAATAAACATCTTCAACGAATGATCATCAAAGCCAAAACTCTAGTTCTAAGGTATAACAAGAGACGCAGAATTAAGACAAGTTCAAAGTGTTGTGGCTGAAACCATTTAAAATTATAAAAACCCAAGAGAATGGGGCTATCAAGTTGGAAAACTTGAATGGTACGACAAACAATGAATGGTTTGAACTTAAAAGTGTATAGATCAAGAACAAAAAGCCTCAACATCTTGGGTGTTGATATCGAGCTCCTATGAGCAGGGAACAAAGAAAATGGGACAAGCAAAAGTTGGGACAAACAAAGGTTGGGACAAAGTTCATAAAAATAATATAAAAAATCATTATAAAATATGGCAAAGTCCCACTTTGACCGCGTCGAGTTGCAACTAAAAGTCGTGAATGTCTAGAAAAGCCTAGACACTATGTTTCCGTACATTAGTTTTTAATAAAATATGGCGAAGTCCCACTTTGACCACGTCGAGTTGCAACTAAAAGTCGTGAATGTCTAGAAAAGCCTAGACACTATGTTTCCGTACATTAGTTTTTAATAAAATATGGCGAAGTCCCACTTTGACCAAGTCGGGTTGCAACTAAAAGTCTGTTAGGAACCCGTGGAAGCACGATTGATTACTTTTCTTATAAGCAATTAAACACGGAATTATACCAGAATGATTAAGTAACTAGAAACTTGAAACAGCAAAGAATTTGACAAACAATACACAATCTTGTATTAAATATACTTCAGAAGAAAATACAATAAAGAAGATGCCACTTCTTCCACCTCTAAGGCTTGCCACACCTCAAGGACTTCTTCCCTCTCTCTCTTGCTCAACCACAACCAACTCAACAACCTGAGTTGTTATCCCCTCCTTGAATGCTTCAGCTGATCTCCTTGACCTTACACCTTGCAGATCTCCTTGACCTTGTTTCTTAATTACAATACATGCCCATGGGTCTCTTAAATAGGATCCCATGCATACAATAATTAGACCTCTAATTACAATAATTAGAAACACAGACTCAAGACTTAAATTAGCCTTCAACATGCAAACACTCTCGGACTACTTAAATTAGACGAGTCTAATTTTGGAAACGCATTCTGAAAATGCATGCAGAAGCATGGACACGCACAGGTGACCGACGTCGGTTGCTGTCAGTCTGCTTTTAACCGACGTCGGCCGATCTTTAGTCCCTGCCTGACCGACGTCGGCCGTATTGCCGATGTCGGTTACTATCTGCACTCAGTAACTCCTGATTAGCGTCTTGGTGAAGCTTTTAGCTCCACAACTTAACAATCTCCCACTTGGAGATAAACAACTGCACCTATACAGCATCATCCACTAACCATTTCAAGCACCTCCATCTTCAAGCTCAATTCTGAAGACCATCCACCACACATCCTGTGATGCTAACCCTGTCAACCAAGTCCACTGCCACATCTGAACTTTCTGACAACTCCCACTGCTTGGGAAAACTCAGGTCTACACTAGACCTCATGTGATTTCGAACACTGTTCTAAGTTCTGCTTGAACTGTCCAGCCATAGGTGTGCTTACCGATTCTGCATCCTGCATCTTGAACCCCACCAACACCTTCTTCACATCAGCTCCCACTTGAGACAAAACCAACCTGTGATCTTCCATGTCTCTTATGTCAAAGAATTTTGCTGCTCCAAATTCTTCATAACATACCTCTGAACTAACTTTACCTTTAGCTCAGAAAACTCCCTGTATATGTAACCCTGCAACAAGCAACACAATACAGTAACAGAATAATGTTGCAATCATTATCCCCCTGGTAAAGTAAAAACACAATGGTCACATTGACCTTGACTAAAGCCATGCTTAGTCATACACCTGTCAAACCTGTACCACTGTCCTGCAGCTTCTTCAAGACCATGTACCCTTGGCCTTCCGTCTCACCTATCCATTTTCACTCTTCATCCTGAACATCCATTCGTCTCTCAGTGTTTTCTTCTAGCTGACAACTCTACCAACAACTCCTCTTTGGTTCTTCTTTAAGAAATCACATTCCTCATCCATGCCAAGCTCCCACTGTTCCCTGGATCTACCTGTTCTGCTTCTTTAATGACTCCCTGATTCTTGACCATCAGTGAGCAACAGGAAGTGTAAAGAAGAGAAATGACGAATTTAAGACTTACCACTTCAGTCCTTTAATGGGCACTTGAGACTTCTTGACAGCGTGCTGTCCGCCCAAAATCCGTCTCAGTGACCAATGCCGGTCACATCTCAGTCTGCACCCGACCAACGTCGATTCTGTGCGACTGTCTTCTTACCGACGTCGGTTTCCCCTGGCCGACGCCGGTTGTTATCTGCCCCGAGTCACCGACGTCGGTCTGCATTTGGCCGACATCGATCTCTGTCTGGCCGACGTCGATCCTAGTTGACCGACATCGGTGCCTGTGTTTTTTTGTAAGTGATGACTTTTTCATCCGCAAGCTCATCTTGGATCAAAACCCTGTCCATACTGCCCTGCTCAGAATTATTCAGCCCCTGTGACTGATTTCTGTCCATCATCTCCTCCATAAACACCAAGGCTTCCCTGTTCTTGTCAAAAGCATCAAATTTCCTTTTCCTGCAATGAACACGATCTATGCCCTCCGAATCTGACCTCATACCCTTTGACTCAAGAACATGCATCTCCTCCTTATTCATGTGACCAAGCCTATTAACCCACATCTCCGAATCTACAGCTGAAGTAGATAAACTAGAAGAAGAATTAGTAATACAAGTAGATAGATAAAGTGTACCTACTTTCTTACCTCTTGCTAAAACAAGTGCACCCTTGGAAACCTTCCAAGAATCTGCTGTGAGGGTTATTGTGCATCCCTCATCACCCAACTTCCCTACAGAAACCAAACTCTACTTCAGAACTGGGACATGCATAACCTCCTTCAACACCCATGTGTTGCCTGTCTGCAATTCCAACTGCACTTTCCCTTTGCCAACCATTTGACAAGGCGTACCATCCCCTAAATAAATCACTCCAAAGTCTCCCTGGACATACTCATGGAACAAATCTCTGTTTGGAGATGCATGAAAAGAAGAACCAGAATCTAAAATCCATGATTCTATCTGACTATCCAAAAAAAGTATGAGAGCATCATGTGCCACAATACCTACAACTGCTGCTTCATCCTTACCTTCATGTTGATTGTCTTTATCCCTCAACCAACACTCTTTCTTTGTGTCCTTTCTTTCCACAATACTAGCAGGTGATACTTCCACTTCTGGATTTGGATCCACTCTCCACCTTCGACTTTGATTTCCCCTGCTCGACCTTCTCTCTTTGCCTTCATCTGCTTTCAGCGCTTAAAGCGTTCCCTGATGATGATTCACCTGTGCTTTTCCTGCGAATATCTTCATTCAAAATTACACTCACAACATCTACTTTTAAGATTTTTGAAGCAGACGCCGTATTGCTAACTGCCATTACCAAACTCTCCCAGCTTTCAGGTAATGAGCACAAGATTAAGAGAGCCTTAATTTCATCATCAAAAACAATATTGACTGAATTTAATTGGTTTACCAAACCATGGAAATCACTAAGATGGGTATATACTGATCCACCTTCCTGCATTTGCATAATAAATAGCTGCTTCATAAGAAATACCTTATTTGAAGCAGAGGGCTTTTCATATAGATTTGCCAAAGATTCTATCAACTCTACCGTTGTCTTACACTGTGATAAGTTAGAAATCACAGACGATGCAAGGCTCAACCTTATAGATCCTAGAGCCTTCCGATCAAGAACGCTCTATTCTTCATCCTTCATCTCTGTGGGCTTGCAATCAACCCCACCCAACGGTAAGTACAAATCTTTCTGATACAGATAATTTTCTATCTGCATCCTCCAATGTTGATAATTCTTGCCGTTAAACTTCTCCATTCGTAGTCTACTTTCATCTGCCATTGCTGTGCTCTCACTCAATCAGAAACCCCTGAGAATGACCTGTAATCAAACAATAACCTGCTTCCTGCAACCTTAGCTCTTATACCAACTGTTAGGAACCCGTGGAAGCACGATTGATTACTTTTCTTATAAGCAATTAAACACGGAATTATACCAGAATGATTAAGTAACTAGAAACTTGAAACAGCAAAGAATTTGAGAGACAATACACAATCTTGTATTAAATATACTTCAGAAGAAAATACAATAAAGAAGATGCCACTTCTTCTTCCACCTCTAAGGCTTGCCACATCTCAAGGACTTCTTCCCTCTCTCTCTTGCTCAACCACAACCAACTCAACAACCTGAGTTGTTATCTCCTCCTTGAATGCTTCCGTTGATCTCCTTGACCTTACACCTTGCAGATCTCCTTGACCTTGCTTTTTGCTTCAATGCTTTACTTGCCTTCTTCTTAATTACAATACATGCCCATGGGTCTCTTAAATAGGATCCCATGCATACAATAATTCGACCTCTAATTACAATAATTAGAAACACAGACTCAAGACTTAAATTAGCCTTCAACATGCAAACACTCTCGGACTACTTAAATTAGACGAGTCTAATTTTGGAAACGCGTTCTGAAAATACATGCAGAAGCATGCACACGCATAGGTGACCGACGTCGGTTGCTGTCAGTCTGCTTCTGACCGACGTCGGCCGATCTTTAGTCCCTGCCTGACCGACGTTGGCCGTACTGCCAATGTCGGTTACTGTCTGCACTCAGTAACTCCTGATTAGCGTCTTGGTGAAGCTTTTAGCTCCACAACTTAACAAAGTCGTGAATGTCTAGAAAAGCCTGAACTCTCTGTTTCTGTAAGTTAGTTCTTAGTTACACATCCAAAACAATATAACTCCCCCTTTTTGTACATGTTGGTTGTGCTTGCGTTGTAGGTCCACGCAATGACCTTATTGTCGTACGACCTACCTCCGTACTTCTCACATTTGAAACTGCCTCCTCTATTGTACGACCTACTCCCGTACGGCTATTTTTCGACCTTTTCGTACATAATGCCACTGTAAGCCCTGTGTTTTGTCCTGGAAGTTCAAAAAATGATGTGTTTACTACCATATGGCCTTGTTTTGGATCCCTCCCCGAGTTGGACCATGCATCCCTTCCCTGCAAACCCTCCCAAATGTTCCTCAGTCATACGCTTTGACTATGATTTGATCGTAATACCTTTGTGTGCATAGTGTCCACCATATGCACTAAAGAAACCATACTTCCCCGTAAACATCTGCACATGCCTACACACCTTTTTAAATGTCCTTCAGCCATACAACCCCTTCGTCCTTGCATGAATGCCTTACCCTGCCAGAGCAGCCCGTACGACAATCTATTTGCTGCCATACCCTACTCATATGGCCACCATCTTCTAAACGTCGCCCCCTGCCACCAAACCCCACAAGGGGCACTACCCCTCGACCACATAGGTGTTTGCCACCCCTAGACCCCTGCTTTGATTTTACAAGAAGAAAAATGAAAGTGGTTGAGAATTGCGGCTAGTAAAACATGCTTTTTCTTGCCTCCAAAAAGGTTACAACATTTCTACATCACCAACTACTCCATTGAATTGTCCTCTATCTTCCCTCTTCCTTCTCATTTTTATCACATTGTCTACGACTTGTTTAAATGAGGGGATAATGTAGACAGTCAATTACAATAACATATATTGTTATCATTGGCAATGTTTTGTTAGTCTTTTGTCGGCATTTAGTTAGAAATGTAACCAGAGCCTTAGTGATGTCAGTCATCACGGTTGGCTTAACCGACAACCGTTGGGCCTTGTCCTTCAAATTGACAACCAGTGGATCTTATCCTTCAACTAGCATATTGTATGACATTGTATGGAGCTTGTATCAAGTTCACTCTATACTGTGCGAATTGAATTGAGACTTATCTTTTATTAATACAAGCTGCTGTTGTTCGAGTACTTTGCTCCACCACAGTATGTTAAGCAATTACTATTTTGTGTGCATGGTCATTGAAAGTCTAATATCTCTGTAGACATTATCTATACCACAATGTACATGTACCATCATAGTCACACATTGTTATCTCATATTTTTCCCAGCTGAAATGATATGTAACTGTCAATACTTTCAAATCTCCACTCATACACTTTCAGGATATAATGTGTTCACCCGACAATGTATCCTTTGCATAGACTATGCTCTCACAAGCAATGCCACAACGGACAGGGTTATATCATTAGTTTCGCCATATCATTATAAGTCTATGCAAAATTCTATGCAAATGTAAACATCGACAACTTGCAAATATTGAATGTTTGCTACCAGTATTGGGTTCCAATCAGCTGCTATAATAAAAAAGATAGTGTATTCCCTACTGATATTGAATTGAGTTTCATACTAGCAGATCCTGCATATCTGATGATATCATGGAACAAAAGGTACATGGCATATTGAGGATGGCTATATCTTTGAACTTAAATTTGCTGAAGCATTGAGGATGTTTTTCCTTGCCATTCTCTATCTTCTGCAAAGTGACATCAGCACACTTGGTGACTTTCAATCTGACAGCTAAATTTTCGATTGTGCACAGCATTATTTGCCATCAACTTGTCGTTCACATTCCCTTCCTTCTGTCTTTGACCTGTAACACAATGCAAATAATTCATAATCATCTATTTGTGAATGCAGAAGTCCATTGTCTTCGGTCATCTTCATCAAATCAATATACATTAATTTCCCATTGTTGTTGGAGAATTGCTACCCGATGGTAAATTACCTTGGCCTGACTCAGCCACGAACACCCACTCAATGCATCAGAAGTCACACAAACCTTTACCATTGAAATAATTATAAATTGACATTTGATTTTGTCCTGCCATTTCCCATCTTTACTCAGCCAAAGTATCAGTGGGTTCCACCCATACTTGAATTGCCAAGAAAAGTCAAAAAATCAGATGTCCATAAGATTAGTTTGTTGAGTTTTCACCATTTTCCCTATGTCTAAATATTGACTCTCAAACCACCATCAATTATGACATTCGCCAACACTATTTGCAATTTTTCAATTCTCAATATTGCACTCCTGTCTTAATTTGTGTTCAATGCATCCAGGTGGATAGCCACTTTGTCCTCCATCTCTTACAAAAGGGATGTAACAACTACAATGTGCAAATCAAGTACAAACTACAGCAATGTTCTTGTTTACATTCGAACTGTCTAAATATTGACTATAGAACCACCATCAATTATGACATTCACCAACACTATTTGCAATATCTCAATTCTCAATATTACAATCCTGTCTTAATTTGTGGTCAATGCATCCAGGTGGATAGCCATTTTTCCCTCCATCTCTTATAAAAGGGATTTAACAACTACAATGTGCAAATTGAGTACAAACTGCAGCAAGGTTCTTATTTTCATGCAAATTGTCATCTGCAACAACACTCTGCAATTGTAACCACAGCTCTGCTTCCTCATCTTTAGTAATACTTCTGGCTTATCCGCTATGGAAGACCCAACTTCATCTTTCTCCAACTGTACCACAATAGTATTGGCAGTCTTCTGCATTGGGAAATTAGTGTCATCATGGTTACCAGTCCTGCACCATCTACACCACAGATGAGATAAATTTCATTGATTTTTACAGTTGTGTAAAATTGAACCCATTTTTACATTTTCTACACTGCTGCATTGTGATTCCATTTTAATATAGGAGATTCTACAAACTTTGTTGGTTGTGTCTTTTGTTCCTCAACTGCCTTGCATTGTAGTACCCACCATAGAAGCAGTAATTGCAAAAAAATTGCGATTAATCGCCAATTGCCGCTTAAACCAATTTTTTAGGTCAAAAACCCACGCTCTAAACCCAGTCAACCCCTGCTAGACAATAAATCGTTGATTTCAACGAGTAATCTCATAAAATCGTGAAAAACCATGAAAAAATCACAATTTTTTAAAAACACAATTTACACAAGTTTAAATCGCGATTTCCACTGGAATCGGGATTTTTTCATTTATATATACAAAATGTTAAAAAATTTAGTCATTTTTACATAAATTTTGCGAATTTCTCAGAATTTTCAAAAGCAAATTTTCAAAATAACCCAAACAAGGGGAACATAGAGATTTTCAGCAATGGGTCCGAGAGGGTTGAGAATCTTCAGCAACAAATTCGACATTTTCTCTTCAGTCTTCACTAACCCTATTCAAAATTCCAAGTTGATTTTATTTATATATATGTCTATTCAAATTTAAATAAAAACTATGAAAATTAAAAAATGTTCATGTTCCCTAACCCTAACCATATGATTTAAGGTTAGGGTTAGATTTTTTTTAATATTAATAATTAAAATTTTAACCTAACCCTAACCTAGTTAAGGTTAGGGTTGGGATTTTTTTTAAATATTGTTTTTTTTAATAATTTTTTATAGTTTGTAATTAATAAAAAATAAAATCTATAAAAAAATATTAAAAAAAATAATTTATTGCAATGAATTAAATGTTAATTAACTTCGATTAATAAAAATTAAAAACTACAAAAAAAGACCAATAGGGTTAGAGTTTTCTTTTTAAATATTAAAATTTTAACATTACGATTTTTTTTTACATATTAAAATTTTTAATATATTTTTATAGTCTGCAATTATTAAAAAATAAAATCTATCAAAAAACAATAATATTTTGCAATGAATTAATGTTAATTAACTTCGATTAATAAAAATTAAAAATTACAAAAAAAACCTATTTCCTAACCCTAACTCTGTAATGAATTTTTATTTTCTAACGCAAAATAAAAAATGTTTATTTATTTTAATTTTTTAAGGTAATATTTTTATATTATTTTATTGTGTATATATTTATTACTAACGATCGCAGAAACGCAAAACACTACTTAAAAAAATAAAAGCAAACAAAACATCTCTAAAACACTTTCTTTTCTATTTTTCTCTTTTTCTTCTTTCGAGATCTGTCGTTCGACTGTAAATCTGGCACAGAGGGTCACAATGTCAAACAGGTGTCGTACCTACGAGCTCTGAACTAGCCTCTGTGAGCAGGAATTCTATTAGAGAAATCCGAGACCTTTCACGTACCATTTCTTTCAATGCCACTCTACTCTCACATATCACTCCGCTCTTATGTACATCTCTTTTCCACATACTATCAATTTTTCACGTACCTTCGGGTATAGAAGAGGGGAAGTATATAGAAAGATTTGGTATATCGAGAGAATTGCTCCTCCGTCTCATTACTTTTTCACGTACCTAAGGGTATATAAAAAAGTGTATGGTATATTGGACGGTTTCGCTATTGGAGATTTAGGTATATCGAAACGAGAGAGTGATAAGTTGGAGTGATAAGGGTTTCTTCTGAGAGTGATAAAGAAAAACTAAACACCTTCAAAATATTTCCACCTAAACAATCAAACTGCAGATTTAATCATCATGCCATGTGTGAAGATTTTGCATGGAACTACAACACTGAAATCGAGCCAAACAAAGTCAAACACAACTTTTGTGGACATATATGCAATGGAGGCATATACCGTTTCAAGTGGCACTTGATGAGACGAGGGTACGAAGTTACACCTTACACTAATGCATGCCCTATAAATGTCACCAATCAAGCTATGGCAACATTCCAACGATATTCAAATTCGAAAGCGAAAAGGACAAGAACAAGTACAAAAGTATGTTCTAACTCTTCAGATGCAAGGGGTGATGAAGAATATGATGACATCCCTGGGCCATCAACAGAGCATGAAAAAGAAGAAAAGAGGTATCAAGTGATTCCTGAATCAGTACCTCGCAGACCAAATACAGAGGGGAGAAACATTAATGCCTTCTTTAACCCTCGCACTACCCTTAAAGCACAAACCACACTAAAGAGTACAGGCTGAAAAAATAGTGCATGAGCAAGCAAATAAGACAATCTCTAACTTTTGGTGCTCTTATAGCTTGTTGTTTAATGTGGTGAGATCTCCATGCTGACAAACTATGGTCAATGCGATTGCAATAGAAAGTCCCAAGGTTCTCAATCCCATCATACGAGGCTTTGCAGACAAATTTGTTAAAAAACGTCATACAGGATATGAGCGGTGTTCTTGCAGAACATCGCAAGGAATGGGCATGGTTGAGATGCATTATTATGTCAGATGGACAGACAAATAAAAAGAACGTTCATCAACTTCCTTGTGTCGTGTGACATTGACACCGTGTTTCTTAAGAGTATCGATGCATTTAATCCAATAAAATCGGGTGAAGCACTGTTTCATCTATTTGATGAGGTTGTGATTGAGGTGAGACTAAAAAATATGGTCCAATTCATTACTGATAATATTGTTGCTTGTGTGGCCCCACTTAAAGGCTTCTTATAGAGAAATATGCAACTATTTTTGAACTTCATGTGCGGCACATTGTCTTGATTTGATCTTGGAGGACATTGGCAAAATTTCATGGATGAAAGAGGTTTTGCAAAAGGCTCACACAATCACAAACTTCATATACAATCACACAAAAGTTCTTAGTATGATGCGAGCATTCACAGATAGCAAGAAACTTCTTCGGCTAGGGGTGACAAGATTTGCAACCCACTTCTTTGCCTTGCAAACTCTTTTCCAACAGCAAATGAATTTGAAACGAATGTTCGTTTCAAGTGAGTGGGTGAAATATTTCCTTGCAAAACATATGGAAGGCAAAATAGTGAATGAATATATTTTCTCACCATATTTTTGGGAAGAGAGAGCAAATTGTGTTATTCTCCGAGCCTTTAGTTCAACTTTTGAGACTTGTCGATGGGGATAAACCTTCTATGAGTTATTTGTATGAAGCAATGGATAGGGCCAAAAAAGTTATTAAGCGCAGATTGGAGAATAACGAGACAAAGTACATGCCATTATGGGAGATAGTTGATAACAGATGAAATCGATAAATGCATTCTCCTATCCATGCAACTAGATACTTCTTCAATCCAACATCGTTCTATAGCGCCTCATTTTGAGACGATGTAGAGGTCACAGAGGGCCTATTTAAGTGCATGGAAAGAATGTTTCTTATTGAACAGGACTTTGAAAAAACTATGAGAGAGTTGCCAATGTACAAGCAGACGAGATTTTTTCTGTAATAAAACAGCCATCACAAAAAAGAAAACCTTCCAATTTGACTAGATTGTGCAACTACATCTTACAATGTTAACAAAATCTATTTTTGTAGCACAATGATAGGATTTCTTTGGCAAAAAAACCAAACACCTTCATAGAATGGCAATGCACATTTGAGCTAGCCATGTAGTTCATCCGCTTGCAAACGCAATTGAAATGCGTTCAAACATACATTCAAAAATACACAATTGATTCGCTCAAAAACAGATGAACAATTGGGCATTTGTCCACCACAATCTTCCCTTAAAGATGAAAAAACATAAAGTTAACAAATGTTGCATTTTTAATTCTCAATACATATGAAAAGTCGATTTATATTCTTATAAAATATTATTCGCATAAGTCATTAACACATGCATTGTATTTTATAATGTTAGGCACCATCGAGAAAGATCATCCAATAGACCTTTGATGAGATCGATCTAGATTTTGAATGGCTATAAAATAATGAAGAGCCTCTTTTTGAGGATTTTGACTTCGACGTTATGAATGACGTTGGGATCGACACCGAAGTCGTCTCTCAAATTAAGAGGCAAAAACCTTGAAAATATGTTGAAGTGTAGACTTGTTGATCCATAGTCTACTTGTTACCATTTGCTCCCTCCCTTTTTTTGTTCCCTTGTAAACAACAATAGCATGCATTTTGAAATGCAAATGTAATGAAATTTGAATATTTCAGAAAAATAATAAAAGAAAACAGTTGACTGATTTGGATGGCGTACAATCCCATTTATCTCCCTCTCATACTTTGTATCTATTTTCTATGCAATTGAAATGCCTAATATATATCTCTATGCAATGAAAATACAGTTAAATTTTTTTTTTAAATAGTGTTTTCTTTTTTTTTTCGTATTTCCCTGGTGCTTTTAAGTTTTTTTTATTTTTACCTGATTGATCACAATTTTTTGAAAAACACTTACACTTTTGAAAAAATGATTTTTTCCTCAAACAATAGTAGCAAAAATCGTTCAAGGAAAAATTATTTTTTCAAAAATGTAAGTGTTTTTCAAAAATCGTGATTAATCGTGAAAAAATCAAAAAAACATAAAAAAGTCAAAATCTATTTTTTTAAAATTCAAATGCATTTTCATTGCATAGAAATACATATTAGGCATTTCAATTCCATAAAAAATAAATATAGATTATGAGAAGAAGTTAAATAAGATTGTATGCCATCAAAATCAACCCACTATTTTCTTTCATTAATTTCTAGACTATTTAATTGCATTTCAAAATGCATACCATTGTGATTTACAAATTAAAAAAATGGGAGGGAGCCATTAACAACAAGGTAGATTAGGGATCAACAAACATAGATGTTGAAGCTCTAAGGTGAGTCTCTCATAATTTGAGATACAATCTCAGTGTCATACCCAACCTTCTCCAACAAGTCAAAGTCGACTTCATCATAGATAGGTTCATCATTATTTTCAAGTCATTCGGATTTTGAATCAATTTTTGTCAAGTTCAATTGGCTAATCTTCCTCCACGGTACCTAACGTTATAAAATAGAATGCATATGTTAGTGACTTTGATGAATAATACTTTAAAAGAATATAAATCAACTTTCCATTTAAATTGAGAATTAAAAATGCAACATTTCTTAACCTTAAACGTTTTTTATCTTCAGATAAATATTGTGGTGGACAAACACCAAATCATTCATTCGTTCTTGAATGTGTCGATTGCATTTTTTGGAATATATATGCTCGAACACACTCCAACTACACTCGCAAGCAGGGGAACTACATAGCTGGCTTAAAATATGCAGTCTTCTAAAATTTTTGGTTTCTTTGCCAAAAAAATTCTCACCATTGTGCTGTAAGAATAGATTTTGTCAACATTGTAACATGCATAATTCAATCGAAATTTAACACTTTCACCGTACGTATGTAGAAAAATTCTACCTGATTCGAAGGTTTTCCTCTTTGTGATGGTTGCCTTACTAGATAAAAAACCCTTTGCCTACTTGTGCATCATAAATTATTCCATCGCTGTTCAAAATATCCTTAAAAAACATTCTCTTCATGCACTTAAATAGGCCATTTTTGACCTATGTATCATCTTGAAATGAGCCACTAAAGAACAACGTTGGATTCAATAATTATCCAACATGGAAGGGAGAATGCATCTGTCAATCCCAAATTTTATCAGCGATCTCCTATAATGACATGTACTTAGCCTTTTTATTTACCACATCTGCTCCTAATAGCTTCTTTGGCCTTGTCAATTGTCTCATAGATGAGTCTCAAAATTTGAACCAGAGGCTCAAAGAATTAACATAATTTTATCCACCTCTTCGCAAAAAGATAGTGTTAAAACATAGTCAACCACCATTTTGCCCTCCATATGTTTCACAAAGGAAGATTCCATCCACTCAATTGAAATGAACATTCATATTAAATTCGTTTGTTGTTGGAAAAGAGTTCTCAACGCAAGGAAGTTGGTTGTAAACCTTGTCACCCCTCGCTGAAGAAGTTTCTTGCCATATATGAATGTGTGTATTATATTAAGCACTCTTATGTGGGATTTTTGCAAAATCTCTTTCACCCATAGAATTTTTTTTATGTCATCCAAAGTCAAATCCGGACAATGTGCCACATATGGAGTCCAAAGCGTAGTTCCATATTTGTCCATAAGAAGCTTATCAACAACCGCACAAACAACATTATCTATAATGAATTGGACCACATTTTGTGGCCTCCCCTCAACAACCTCGTCAAATGGATGAGAGTGTCTTGCCCTATTTTATCATCTCAGATTCATTGACACTCTTAAGAAAAATTGTGCCAATGTCACATGACACAAGGAAGTTGATGAGTGTGAGTTTTAATCTGTCCATCCATCTAACATTATAGTGCATCTTGATTTTTGTCATTCCTTACGATGTTTTGCAAGAACATCACTCACATCCTATACAATATCTTTTAATAAATCAATATGCAAAGCCTCATATGATCAAGCAATATACCCAAAACCTGCAACTGCAATTGCATCCTGCCATACTTTGCCAATATGAAGATTTGGCCACATTAAATTGCAAGCTAGAGTTGTACCAAAATTCGGAGATTGCCTTCTTTGCCTGCTTGTGAACAATATTTTTCCACCCTGTACTCTCTAGCGTGGTTTGCACTCTATGTGTAGTGCGAGAGCTAAAAAAGGCATGCATGTTTCCCCTGCTTGTATTTGGCCCACAAGGTTCTAATCCAAGGGTAGATTATTAGGGAGTTATAAATAGAAATATTTCCACCATTTTTCACAGCTAAAAATATTAAATATGTTCAAATAAACCTCAAATATAATATCTACCACAAAAGAGGGAAGAGTTATTGGTTAAGGTTAGGTTTAGTTTTTCTTTAATTTTTGGGTTTATTTACATTTTTTTAAATTGTAGACAACATTTCAAATTGCCCCATCATACGAGGCTTTGCAAATTGATTTGCTGAAAAAAATGCCAAAAAACCAAGTTGAAATAAGCATTTTGGGCCAAATATAAGAATTAATAATGATTAATCGCATTTAAATCGCACGTTTTGCTACTATGGTCTTGACACTTACATATGGTTTCTTCTTATAGATAACGGGATTCTATTTGTCCTCCTTTGTTTTCACATTAAAGGAGCATTCACTACTTTCATCACATCTCTCCACTTGCCCATATTTAAGATGTTTCTTGCGACTTCATCCGAAGCACCACCTCCATCTTTGCTCTCCAAATTCATTGCCTTACGCAAGGCTTTCCTATAGTAAGGTGGTGGGACCTTGTTTAACATTTTATATTTTGTAAGCAATCCATCAAAAACATATGTTTCTTCAATTCATATGTTTCTTCAATTCATTTCATAGAGAGACTAAAAAACTGACACCCCACATCTTGCAAATGAATCTGTCATATCTTTTGTCCCCTGATTCAGCACCTTGTAGAAGCAATTCATATAGGGCCACCTTTAACATTTTAATTTTTGACAGCAATCTTACATAAACCATTTTTTTTCAATTCATCTTCTGGAGAATTCTACAAAATAACTATCAAGGAGTTAAACATCTATATTTTACAATCAAACTATATCCCCTTTCTCAAGTTTAAGATTACAAACTTTCTCTACAATATCAAAATCATGTGACAGTTTTGTGTGCCGGCTGTATAACATCTCACATTATGTCACAAATAGTACAATGTCTCATTGGATCTTCTTTATCATTTGAACAGACCTTGCAAGTTTGTTCTCTCTAATTGTAGCCTCATAAATTAGAATTCCCCTCGATGCGAATTGACAGACCTTTCATTATTTCTCTCATTTCCCTCCATTTTCCTCCCTTCTCACTCAGCTAATACGACTCTACCACCAGCTCGTTTATACAACCATCCTCACCCCTATTGAATTAGCATAAACAATCTCCACTTAAAGGTTGAGTGCTCTCCCAGTGGTCGCTTCAGGCCAAGATCATTTACTCTATAGACCAATAGGTACAGCAGAGCACTCGACTGGGAGAGGGACTAAAGCTTGTGCAATCCTATGAATTTCATATAACTGTACAAGATTATGGACATGCAACCTAAGGAGAAGAGAATTGATCCTTTGTTCTTGGGCAATGCACAAGATTTCAACTTCAAGGTTTCAAGCAGTATGACACCTCCTCAGCTTCATGATTTACATAGTACTGGAATGACTTCTTCCTCAATAGATGGAAGTCTGCCACAAGTATATCCACCTCCTTTATGTCAATTTGTTCCACGTTCAAGGATCTTCCCATCAAAAGAATATGTACCTTGAATCCATTTTTTATTTGATGGCAAAGAAAACTTCTAATTTACAGCTTCCAAACTTCCCAAATCCTTCTAAATAGCTGAGCTCTTGTTCATTTCTTCATTAAATCTTTCTATCGAAATCCCAACAGAAACAGAAGGCAGATGCAAAAAGGTCTAAGGATGATCCACACATCCCAAGACCCATGGCATTTGCAAAACAGTCTCACATCTACAAATTCATTAGGTGTTAAATTTGACAGCATATTTAGCACACGCCGAGTCTACTCTTCTGAAACAGGGACATACATGCATATTCGTCACACGCCAAAATCACCCAGATAAGGACGAGAATAAAAATCCAAATGTCCCAAACAAAAGGTAAATTGTTTCCCCTTCCATCTCTTCAGTGGTTTTGGCATTTGGCGCCTCTTTCCAATTCAATTGCTCGTGTATTTGCCATTCCAGAGTTCTAGTCTGTGTATACAGCTGAGTAGACCAGTAAGGTAAAGTAGTGTGAGCAAATTGAGAATAGCAAGCTTGTAAAGCATTGTAGTAGTGCTGCAAAAGTCCCACAGTGTTTTTGGAGGCTACACTAGTGCAATTGGCTTATAAGATGAGCGTGGAGTTGAGGAGGCACAGCCCCACTCTTCTAGAGTTTTCGCACATTGGGTTTCTCCAAGGTAAATTCTTGTGCTGATTCTCTCTTTAAAGTGTTGTTTTACTTCTTCATATGCTTAATCTCATTATATGCAACTACTCCATCAATTTTCAACACTTAACGCATCATGATGCTTTGGTTAATTCTGTTTTTAAACAAAGTACTTATGGAACAGCAATTAAAATCGGTTATACCAGCTTTGTATTGGTGAACTAGAAATGGAATATCTATCCTAATTACGGATTACAAATACACAATTCTAGCAAAACCCTCTCCGAGTAGAATATATCCAATCCAAGGATAGCCTTAAGGAGATTCTAATGCTTTATGATTTCATCTTTATCCAGCTTAAGGTGCCACACTGCCACAATAATAACAGCGCAACTTCAGTAACAGATCCATGCTATGGCCATAATCCAACAGAATGTCGGCTTATGTTCTCTTGTAATCATTACGGTAGCTATTTACATCTTGATATCTATCATTTATAGACTCCCTAGCTCCATTCCTTGGATGGGTAAGGATCTTGAAATCAAAGATGATGCTTACTTCAAGGCGACTCATTCATCAACATCCTCTGGTCCACTAAGTTTCATATTCCAAATGCCCTCTGGAATGCTTAACCTCGCTTGTTCACTTATAATCGGATGCACAACCAATATCTATTTCCTGGATCTAAGACTCTTCTGTTGCTTTCTTATCTTGCCTTTGGTTCCTTTGTCAACTGCACTTCTTTGTTTTGTCATTAATTTATACTACCAAGATGTCTGCATCCCAATATTTCCTAGAATTCAACTATTGAGCCCTTTCCAATAAATCGCTGGGTGCATGCAATCTTACTTGAATTCAAAACCCTGTTGCTGGTGCAATTTCCTCAAGATTTTATTGTTAATTGCCAATTAGCAAGTGATAAGAATCTTAAACAGCTATCTGTGCAGTGATCCAACTAGGATTTTGATCTGCGATATTGTGCCACATCCTTCTATTCTATAGTTTATACATTTGTGACTTTCTAGTTCTGCAAACATTTCATCCCCTCTTTGCAGGTCTCCCTTTATGTCACTTTATATATCCCATATCCATATCCAGTTGCTAAGCTATCATTAGCAATCCTTGATTTGTGTTGTTTACAATTTCTCTTGCAATTCATTTGTTCCCCCTCCTTTGTGTCTTTCTTCTTCTTCCCTTTCATTTCCATCCCCATACTCTTTCAGAAAACTAAATCCTGACACCAGGATAAGTGCTTTAATCTCTACTATAATTTATTCCCCGCAGTTTTGCAGCTTGCTTTTCTATTCTCTACCTCATGCAATCCTGTACTCCCAACACATTTGACTCAAACTTGCAATAACGTATTGGTCCACCTTGTACATCTTCCAGCAGTCGCACAATCTTAAACATTTACTTTTTGTGGCCCTGTGGCCTATTGTCATCAACAGACTTAGAAACTGTAACGTGTATGTGCTTTTAGGAATAGGGAAAGCAATCCCTAACATGTTCCTGTAGTAAACTGCTTCCTTGAAGAAATGAGTAGCCTAATGACATAAGACATTTTAATGCATTCGTTCAAGCAATATGAAAAACCTTAGGATTTGCATGCAAAAGGTGCACACTTGTACGTAGAATATCAAAGTCCTTTTCCATTACAGAAGCGCATGTACCTGGACATTATCAAAATTTATGCACCAGTAGTTTTAGCAAGTTCTCTAAAAGTCTCAATTTACTAGGGGCTGTTGCAAAGTGAATATTTATCTATGTTTTACACAAACATAATATCCTGAGTATAACTTCATTGTCCTTTGGTAATAGGTATAAATGTCTTTTGCAAATAATGTATTCATATAAGACATACTGTAGTAATAAGAATGAAGTACACGAATAACTCTTACATATTTTGTTTAGATCAGGAGTTTGTAAATTTCTTATTGGCTTATGTTCAATGCATAGGCTTGATTGTAAAGTTTTTTTTTTTAATTGTAAAAACATCTTTAGTTAATTTTAAAAGTCTTAAGTACACTGTACCTAGGACATGCGCTGGACTCCTCAGATACGAGATGTGTAAAGTACTTCTTTCCAATTGAAAAAAACATCTTTAATTGATTTCAAATGTCTTAAGTACACCATATCTAGGACATGGGCTCCTCAGATACTAGATGTGATGCAATATGATTCATGTTTCTGCATTAACCCTGTAAGAAATGAAAAACTCTTACATATTTTCTTTAGATCAGGGGTTTGTAAATTTCTTATTCGCTTATGTTCAATACATAGGCTTAAATTGTAAAGTATTTTTTTAATTATAAAAACTTCTTTAGTTAATTTTAAAAGTCTTAAGTACAGTGTATCTAGGACATGGGATCCTCAGATACTAGATGTGTAAAGTATTAATTTCTAATTGAAAAAAATATGTTTAATTAGTTTCAAATGTCTCAAGTGCGCTGTATCTAGGACATGGGCTCCTCATATACTAGATGTGATGCAATATATTTCATGTTTCTGCATTAACCCTGTAATAAATGTAGCAAACTCATTGGGACAAGCAAAACGAAATACATACGTCAATTCCTTCGAATTTAATACGCCCATAGAATTGCATCCCCCATTTTCCAATATGACAATTGCACAATCTGTGTGCTTCTTTGCAATAGCTCTATGTAGTACAGTCTCACCCTCATCGTCAATGGCATTAGGATCAGCCCCTGCCAAAAGTAACTCCTGTTGTCTGAAAGTTAGTCAACAACTTTACAAGAAGCTAAGGTCACTTTACAAGGAAAGGCTTGAATAAAATAATGTAATCCAGTCCAGCTACATTATTTTCAAAAGTTTCCTATAAAATATAGCAATATATCATTGAATAAAGCTGGAAAGACGTACCCGCATGCAATCAGGTTGCCCATGAAATGCACAAACATGGGCAACAGAAGGCCCCAAACCCTCTTTCAGCTTTGCATTCACGTCTGCTCCTCTCCTTATCAAAGCTTTTAAACTGTCAGGTGTCCCAGCTGCCAACGCAAATACAATAGGGGGATCCCCGTCCTTGTCTAAAACTTCCACATCTGCTTCAGGATGCTCCAAAATGAATTCAACAAGTTCAGCATAACCTCTCATACAAGCCAGGTGTAAGGCAGTTTGGCCTTCAGCATTGCGGCCCTCTAGAAGAGCTCCAATTGAACTTCCACTCCTTCCAGATGAAGCTCTTGCTAGTAAATCTCTGCAATATATTAATCACAAATATTATTACTTAAAAATTGCAGATATGCTATAATATTTACAAATAGTGTTTTGCAGTGTTTGCAAATCACCTAACCCCTTCGACATCCCCTTCTGAGACCATGCGATGAAGAACATTTGGCGTATCTTGTGCAAATTCCAGGACAGATGAAGGAGACGGCTCTGTACCAGTAGTCACGGATTCTTTTGATGGATCACTGCCAGGAACAACCATCTTAGCTTTAAGTTTGCAATGCCCAATAACATATGCTCCAGCTTTAAAGCATAACTATGAACCACATGCAGACTGTTTTACTAACAAACAACAAAAAACACTTTCACCTTACATTTTTGCATACAGAAAAGGCTGAGAAACAATAACCTCTCAACAACCTAGGATCGTTACTAATCACATTTATGGTAGAACATATCCTTATCAATATTATGTCAAATATCAAGGTATAAGATAAGATAAATATATTAATGTCCAACTAGTGACCACAAAAAGCAGGTCAAAGGGACTGCACGTTACAGAAATGTGTCAGGAAAAAGCGGGAAACCAAAAAGGTCTCTGAAAACAAGAAAAACAATGCTGAAAGAAATAGTATAAAACCTGGCAAAGAGTGACCCCACTCAGAGCCAATTTATTCTGCGGTCTAAAGCAGTGGCCATCAGTTTTTGTGTTCAATTCATGTGAATTATGCTATTTAGCAGAATTTTCTTTCTAATAATTTGAAAGCAGCAGAGACAAACAACAGTTGAAGAAACTTAATACCATATTCAACAAACATTCACCTCCGGCATACGCTGCAACAATTTTATCATGCAAGCGTACCAAAGCAAAAGTTAAACTAACTAAACGTAAAAAAAAATGCATCGCATGGTTAAACATGGAAACGTGTATTACTTCTCTGGGCTCGCAGGAGGACTAAGAGGAATCTCCTGCAGATGGCGCAGAAAAATAGACAGCATAGCATGAAAAGTAGGTCTCTTTGAAGACTTAAATTGTAGACATTCACCGATCATCTTCCATAGCTCTCTTGGGATTCCAACACCAACTACACTAGCATATTGTGGTGGCTGCCTCCGAGTCTTGACAACAGCCCTGTAGATCTCCTCTGAGCTTAAACCAGCCCACCTGCAAGAAGAACATAGTCAGTTGTGTAACAAACTCCCTAAAACTGAAGACACTAAAAGCAACACAATTTAAACCCAAAAACAACATCTAAACAAACTATTGAACTACTAATCTGAAAGGTAACCCAAAGGCTTACGGAATTGCTCCAGTACACATCTCAACCAATGTGCATCCAAAACTCCAGGCATCAGATTCTGTGGAAATTCCATTTCCGTCATCCCAAAAGATATTCAAAGATGATTTTTTCAGCGGTTCCCATGCTTCAGGGGCTGTATAGTGAGGATTCAACATGGTACAGTCCACACAAGAATGTGTCCTTGTAATTTCATCCTCCGGCAATGAGCGTACCCTTCTACATTGAGGTTTCTTCAGAATTTCTGGAAGACCAAAATCAGATACCACTGCTCGTCCTTTTGCATCCAAAAGGAGATTAGATGGTTTCAAATTCATGCATGAAACACCAGCTGCATGAAGCTCTGCAACACCACGAGAAACATCTGCACCATATCTGCATAAAAAATTCAATAAGATTAATTAATCAAGTATTGAAGCAAACAACCATAAAATCCATTTAGCTAGCACTCTGTAATACCAAGTTTGTAACTTTACATAACCACCACCATTATGAATCATCCATAGCAATTCACTAAAACCAAAGTTTACAGCTAAAGGAAAAGGCAATGGTTGGTGCATGGCACAAGCACTAAAAACAAACATAAATTATCAAAACATTTCAGGTTACCAATAAAGGCAAAGCAAAGAAACAGCCGGAGTACTTCATTCCTCTTAACATATTTTCTTTTCTAAACATTGTCAACCAAGACAAGTGACATGACAACTCCCCAGCACTAGGAATATGGGAAAAAAATACCGCCCTCACTGAAATGTTTTACAAGTACAGAATCACATGGATTTTAATCTACCAACATAAACTAATAGGTAATATTTCGAACCTTTTACAACTAGAACAAGTGGAAATATGAACTTACATTGTTGATATATGGAAGCCAAAAAGCTATTTTAAATTTTGAAGCCTCAAGCATAAATATTGAATAAAAATATGTAATAACATAGCTACTATGATATGCCTATTCCATAAGATGACAAGTCTCCCTCTGCAGAAACCTTTGCTAGACACTTAATTGAATTATCTTATTTGTACCTTTTTCTTACATGTTTATTCTTTACATATCCTTCTAATACAATTTTAGATGATTCTGATAATATGAAGTAATTTTTTTCAATTTATCTTTCCAAATCTTCCTAGAACGAAAAATTAGCTCAGGAGGCTCATGGGGTCTGTAAATACAGGAGACTGCACACCTATAGCCTGAGGCGATGGCATGCAACTTATACTAATAGAGGCTTGATGTACTAGCCTCGGAGATGAGTCTAGTGATGTTCCTTTTTTAACACAAGGCATATTATGTGTTCTTTGTTCTGAGGATTTTGTTTCTGTGGTTTTTGATATATGATGGCTGATGAGGCAATTGGTGACATGTTTGCGATGTTGTGGCTTTTACGGCAGCTGTAATGCTGCCACTCTGACATACACATGAAATGTATTTGACATGGGTCTGAATAAGCATCTCCCTGCAATAATCAAACTTTAGCTGTTCGATTAGATGTAGAAGCAAGAAGTGGCTTATAAGTACCATCCAAATATAGAAAATTTAAATACGGGCATCTGGGTCACTTCTGTCGCAAGATGTCAAAGGATCAGGAACAGGAAGCAGGGTAAGGAAATGGCAAGTAGGTTAGATAAAGAAGTTAGAGAGCCTAAGTGAAATGTAAAGCGGTTGAAGAAAAAGAAACAACAAAGGAGGTAACTGTGGAGAACATCAAAACCAAACCTTGACCTGGAACAAAACAAAGATGATGAACCCTCAGCATTCACTGGAGCAAGAGAAATCAAAGGAAAAGGAAATACAGGATCACCAGCAAATGTAGAAGCAGCCACTTCAATTTGGTGAGGTGAATGAGGAACGTGAAAAGGGATAGAGACAAAGAAGACTAAGGACAGCATTCCTAAATCGCTGGGGATAAAACCAATGGCCCAAAACCACCTCCTAAAATGAAGGAAACCAAAATAGATGTAGCTTCTCACTCATGAGACCCCACTGGATGTGGTGGCTAGTCTCAAATAAATGGAAATAGGATATGTACCCATTGATATTGCACTGCAAGATTTAGACTTGCAGCCTCTGCTTAGGCATGTTTTTTGGAATAATTTGGATTGCATGATAAGCATACCTATGGTGTCTCTACTTATGATGAAAAATTCTTGTGCCTACCAGAAAAATATTCCAAACCTTCTATATAAATCTATTATGTTACAATCTCTGACGCTAAAATGTTGATGTCATTGTATAAGAACATGCTTTATTAGAAACCCCATTTAGCACAGCCATCAACAGCTGCAGTGAAAATCCGATGCTTTCTGAAATTTGTGCAACCCTGGTTATTAGGGTTAATTGCTTATAACAAGAATGAAGAAAGCTCTCAAAAAGATGAATTATAACATAGTAAATATATATTGGGACCACACCCCCAAAGATATCATAAATTGAAAAATTATGTCTATCATATACAATTAAAAACGGGAGGAAAAGTAGAAGAAAACTAAGTGGCTTGCAAATAATTTGCCATCTAAATATGGAATATACTTGATGTCCTGCTCTGCTTGAACACCAAGATATTAATAATCAAGTATTTTATCAGGACTACTGAGAATGTAGAGAGTCCTGCAGGGACATCCAGGGTTAGGAAGCATTGGATGTCCTCTTAGTATGTCTAGGCAAAGTGGAACAGGATGTCCTGTGAGGACACCTGCACACAGATGAAAGACGTTCTAAGCAGGGAGGTGCACATCACTAAAGATGACAACACCATCAGAAAAGAATTCATCAATGAAATAATTATCATCAAAGGCATTATTGTAGGAATCATTATCAGTAACTTTGTCAAAGATGAAGCAGTAGTTTCCACACCAGTTTCAGCTTCAGCATCGACATTATCTAAAGAACAAGAGGATAAGAAGCAGACCCAACCCCAGTCAGGGTACAATCTTTAAACAGCATGCTCAAGATTTTAGAGGGAAGGGTATATCTCATCCCTACATTTTGATGATAATTTTCCCTTGGAAGTCCATAGTTAGAGCCGTTAATTTTGGAATCAAGACCAATGTTCTGTACATAAGTGAATTTCAGTGTTAATATGTAACACATGGTAGCTATGGATGTGGAAAAAAAAAGGAACAAGAGGCTGGAAAAAGGTAAAATACATTCAAGTGAAAAATGTTGGAGAATTAAACAAAGGAAAAGTGTAATATAGATTTTGTTTTCAAGTAAATAAAAGCTTTCAGTCATATCTTACAAAATTTGTGGTACCATTGTAAATTTTACAAGATAATGTTAGCATGCCATATATAAAACTTTTTTTTATTTATTTGATATAGGCTACAAATGCTCATTTTATTCGAGTCACTGGGTAAAACAAAAAACGACAATTTTCCCATGTAATAACTTGGCAAATTAGCTGATTATGATGAGGCACATACTTATTGTGTCAACTATTTTATCTGTCGTTATTGTACAAAAACCTCCAATTCAATAAAGAATCCCGCTTTAAAAAATGAATTCCTAATGGCATTAAGGATAATTACATGGGATTATGTCAGCATTGCACCTCTCTTCAATAACCACCACGTACTCTATGTACCCACATAGATTATATCAATAAAATGGTATTAGATTCACTTGAATGATTCTATTATTTGATTGTCTTTGCTCTCTCGCTGCTTCTTTATTCAATGTTTACATTAAATTTGAACTTGGGAGATTTTTTCTGCTAATAATGACCCCAATTTGAATGGTATAGAGGTTTGGTGGTCCAAAGAGCATGATGGTGCGGATGATTCATCCTGAGTTTACTCACATACCTCAAATTCGAACATTCTGATATTTAGTTTATAAACTCATTGTTTGACATTTGAACTTGAACAAGAGTCAATACATGTTATGAGACGAGATTGTGAACCTGGTCTCAGGCTGAGGAAGGTCCAATAATTTTAGGGGAGACCTTTAAGGAAAATGTCAATACAGTTGAGATAATTGGATTGCAACTGCCAAAAGTAAGAAATAGAATAAATAGAAAAGCTCAAGTAATATGACAAAGGATGATGATAATCTTCTTTTCAAACATAATTGTACAAATGGACAACATGGCTCTGTTAGTAACATGGTTATATACAAGCGTACAAGGTTGAGATCCAATACTAGGGGCAGGATGAGAACATGAACAATGCTGAACTTTGATGTAGAATAATTCTGAGCCCTATTTTCCTACTTAAGAAAAATTTGTCAATGAACTTTTCAGCTTTGGATGAAATCTATTTGTTAACAGTTCCTACTTTTTAATTTTTCATTAAGAACCTCTACATAAGCCTTGCAGCTGTTTTACTAAGATTTTCATCTCAAAAAATAACATAATATAATTGGCAAATATAATCTTGTTTTATACCAGAGGATGTCATTTTTCCATGCAACCTTTTGTCAATTGAGGTCTTCAGAGTTATTCTTGATATCTTTGATAAGTTTCTTTGCTTTTATACTTTTTAATATTTCATCTATTCTATCAAAAAGATTTATCCAACTTGGTCCGAAAGTGGTTATAGAGCACTGCATCCGATCTTGACCTCTTCAAGATAGTGCATTAGCATGACGTTTTCTTTACCCTCTTTGTGTATAGGGATTTCAAATGGAACTCCTAAATTTCACTAATTCATGTTGTTCGATGGAAAGATATTGCTGTGGTAGTAAGTATTCAAGGTTATTGTGGTCATTTTTTATTTTTACAAAAACATCTTGTCAGAAAAATACTGTCTCCATTTTGCATGGGCACACATGATTGCAAGCATGTCCTTCTCACATGTAGACTGAAGTTTATCTTTACGCATGAGTAACTGACTCTCAAAGACAATGAGATGATTAATTTGCCAATGCTTATGATTGGAATATCAGTATTCCATAATAAAAGAAGGATACAATTTGATGTGGCTAAAACTATGATTGTGTAGACAACTAATTTTGGTACATTACTAGTTATTTGCTATGGTATGAGTGTGTTTATGTGTTTGGTACATGACTAGTTATTTCCTTTTGAGTTATGGGCCCCATTTGCCTTCTATGCTTTGTGGTTCCCTTGTAACTCCATTATCTATGCACATTGGACCAATTATATTACCGCCATTGGATATGGAACAATTGAGAACATACAAAAGCAAAATTGGAGGATTAGTGAAACAGCATGTAGACTATACTTGTTGCTTACATATCATTAATAAGGATAAGGACAAGGGTCGGGATCTTCATATTGTACTCAACTGCTTGTTGGATTACATTGGCTGCTGTTTGCCAACATGTCAAAGAACAGGCATCTGATTGAGGTCGGCCTCTCATAGCTACTCCCATTTTTATGTTCTTGCAAGGTGATTTAAGTTGATTGGGATTTGAAAGAAAGGAGAAATATTTATGACAGGTCTATAGTGAATTGCGACAATCGGATCAAGGTTTTTGAAAAGCAGAAATAGAGTAAGGCATTCATCAAGTTTAATTTAGAAAAAAATACAATTTGACCATCAGCATAGAGCAGATTCTCTCACAAGGAACTTTCCACTAATCTCCTGGTCTGACCAGAAGCAGACCACTATGCTCCTAGTCTGACCAGGATTGGACCACCATGCTCCTAGTCTGACCAGAAGCAGATCACTATGCTCCTAGTCTGACCAGGAGCAGATCACTATGCTCGTAGTCTAACTAGAAGCGAACCACTACACTCCTGAAAATTTTCTGCACATTATAAGATAACAATTTTTTTAGATTTACTTGGATCAGTCTTCGAACCTGATTTCAGCCTCCAACAGTACACAGCTTTGATACAATTTGGAATTTATCTCAAAACCCTTTATTTGTCACTTTAATTCATTTCGATACATTCCATTTGTGTAATAAGGTCTAATTATGCTTCTATATTATTGTATTCTGTTCGGATCTGAATTGTACATTCATGTACATGGTTTACTGTAGTGTCCTTGACCTAAATTCACTTTACCATACTACAAATTGAAGGCATAGCCTCTTTTGATTTGATAAGCATACCTCAACTACCTCATTCCATTTGAAAGAGAATCTTTTCCTTGAAAGGGAATCTTTTACTTGAAAGGGAATCTTTTCCTAATAAGACAACTCACATTGTGGTTGCTTAAAAAATAATTATTATCTAGCTTAGATATCTTAAGACTTAAATACACATCTAAAAAATGTCGAGAGATATGAATCTTGAGAGACCTATTTTGGATTTGTCACATAGTTTCACCCATTGAAGGATTCCACAATGATTAACGATTCCATCACCTTCTCTGTAAATTTCCCACTTACTAGTGATAGATGGCCTCAATCTAGCTACACCACTGTGTCGGGCTCGAAATTTTATATTTGGAAAAGAAGGGCTCCAAACTCCATTGTATACCCCAGATATCGTGGTTTTTTCAATCATCTTTTCCAAGCAAGAAGAAAAACTTCCCGAAGAAGGTCAAATGGACATCAAATTTAATGTCAGGCATTTTTAATTTTTATTGACATTTCACAAGATTAAACTTACTCCTCCCACCCCCTTTGTATATCATTGTCATTACGCCTCTTGATGTAATAAATTGTCAACAATGACCATTAAGGCCAAAATATCCTCTATGTGACTATAATTCTATGATTGTCGATTTTACCCTGGCATGCCTGCATCACTCCCTCTAAGATTAATATAACCTATTTAGAATGCACGATAGAAACTAAGTAAAATATATGACCAACCAAGAACGCAAGAGAGAGATATGCCACCAAAATTGTTATGTTTATGCTCTTCATTAGTGTGGATTAAAATATGTATTGAGGGTGTATATTGGCTCGATAATGCTTAGGACAAGCAAAAAGCTAAATGCTAAGAGCAGAAAACTATTTAACAAAAATATCTACAACAGTAAATCTGATTATTTCCTCCCTACTTAGAAGACATTGCTCCCAATTTCTATGTACAAATCAGAACCACCTCATAGCTTCCAAGATTAAGCCACAAGCAATTGTTATTTGGCGGTGCATGGAGTATATACCATGCTATGCCCTTAATCTATAGTGCGTCTAGGGATATGTGTGGCCGACTTGTGGCTTACATAACTTCAATATCATCATATTGTGAATTCTACTCTTAGCGCATTGTTGTGGAGATTGCCCCCTCAAAGTGGCT
Organism: Torreya grandis; assembly: GCA_037957365.1. Classification (NCBI taxonomy): domain Eukaryota; kingdom Viridiplantae; phylum Streptophyta; class Pinopsida; order Cupressales; family Taxaceae; genus Torreya; species Torreya grandis. The sequence continues at coordinate 6,653,784 of JARHVA010000100.1, read as the reverse complement.
TAGTCATTATGATCCAATATTCTACTCTTTTGTCAATTATTGTCGCGGATCTGATTATTTTGCTCTTATTCTTCGAAATATTATTTCATTATTGCGAACATCTTAATAATTTCATTACAAGTGATACAAGAGCATCGTTTCGGGCCAGTTTATACAGCGTTGTTTTTTCGGATCTAGTGTTGTGGCCATCTGAAGCGCTGAAGAGAATCGAAAAAACATAACTTGTGATATGGGAAGAATTTAAATTTCCCGCCACTGCAGTATTGTTCGAAGTCTTTTAAAATAAATGAGTGGAAATTTTTTCCATACCCTTCTGCAAATTAGTAGTCATTGGATTCATCTTGACAAGACGATCATAATGATATAATCTGTTGGTACACTTTTTTAAGGCCTAAAACCCTCCATCCTAGAGTTTGTGCATCGCTGGTCCTAACACTCGCAAATGCAGGAGAGGTCAAGACACCCCAAAAACTCCTTACAAAAGCAACATGGAGCCCGAAACTTCAAATCCGTCAATTTCTAAGGCCATTCAACAAATTCAATCAGAGATACAAAGCATGTTGAGGAAGGATGATCTTGATGTAGTAAACAAGGAAATGGATTCTATGAAGGATCAATTGTCAATGATGAGTACTCAATTGACCTCTATTGCGACTTAGCTTCCGCAAAATAATCTACCATCGCTCCAATCAAATACACCCACTCCGAACAATCACAACTCCAACACTGGTTCAAAGCACACGCTATCAAAAGTGAGTGTGCAAATTTGATGGTAAGAATCCACTCACTTGAATCAATCAAATAGAAAATTTATTTGATCAACATCAAACCCCATGCATGCAAAAGGAGATCATGACATCTCTCTATCTGGAACCCGAGCAGTTCATTTCGTATAAGTGGTTGTGTGCTCAAACAAAAAAGAAGGGCAGTCTTGTTACCTGATTAGTGTTTACTAAGGAGCTACGAATACACTATCAAATCTCCGAAAAATATTTCAATCAATTAGCAACATTGAAATTATATTCAGCAATTCTAGAATTTATCCTCACGTGTGGATAACATCATTGAGAACATCTTGACTGACCTATTCTTGGGGGCTCAAGGATAGTATCCAACTTGAGGTTCGTATGTTTAATCCACCAACTGTTTCTGAAGCCATACCATTCACACACCATGCAAAGAAAAAGAATTCGTCAAAAGAAGGGCTTTTGCTCATAGCCGCGAATGCAATTTCACAGCACCATCATTTTCGCAACCTACAAGATTGACCCCTCAGCAAATTGAAGAGAAACGTTCAAAGGGTTATGTTTTTGCTATGACAGCAAGTAGGGCAAAGGACATAAATGTGCCGAAAAGAAGTTCTACATTGAAGGTGCCAATGAAGATGATGATGAAACCGCATGTAAGGGCATGGAAAAACCAAAGGAGGAATCTGAAGATTCTAACCCTACTATCTCTTGTCATGTCCTTTCAAGTATAAGTACTCCTCAAACTCTTAAGGTGGTGGGCTTCCTCGAGAAACAAAAGGTGACAGTGTTGATTGACTAAGGAAATACACAACTTTATCAACAGTAAGTTGGTTACTCGTTTGAACTATTTTATTTATCCCGCTCCAGAACTTCAAGTCATGATTGTAAATGGTGGCACAATGGACTGTTTTGGAAAATATCATAGTATTATGATTACCATGGGGGACTGCCTGTTTAATTCTCTTATGTTTGCTATTCCCATGGGTGGGGCTAACATTATTTTAGGAGTACAATGGCTCACGACTTTGGGTACAATAGAGATCAATCTCCAAGAATTGTTCATGCGCTTTCATTTAAATGGTAGGACATTTAACTACGGGGATTACATGCAAAGTCTCCCCAATTGGTTTGTTTACATCAAATGACAGATTCTTGAAAAAGGGGCAGAAGGATTTGTAGCACAGTTGTTTTCCTTAGAAGTTCAGCCAACATGTGTCTACACAACCCAATTTACAAATGATTCTTGATAACCATCCAAAAAAATTTGGCACAATGCCAAAAGGCTTACCACTCGGCAAAGAACATGATCATGCCATAAGGTTGATTCTAGATAGCACACCATCAAACATCAAACCATACAGGTATCCATATGCTTAGAATAGTGGAATTGAAAAAATGGTACATGAAATGCTGGAGGCAGGGATTTGCAACATAACCAAAGTGAATATTTTCCCTAGTGGTCATGGTGCGGAAGAGAGATGACAGTTGAAAGATGTGCCCCGATTATAGAGAACTCAATGAGTATACCATCAAAGATAAGCTCCCTATTGCAGTCATTGATGATTTGTTAGATGAATTACATGGTGCTATTTATTTTACCAGAATAGATCTTTGTTCAAAGTATCATCAAATTCAGATCAAAAAATGAGGATATCTATAAAACAACGTTCAGAACTCATGAAGGCTATTATGAGTTTATAGTCATGTCCTTGATCTCACAAATGCACCATCTACATTTCAGAGTTTAATGAATACTGTTTTTAGACATTTCTAAGGAAGTTTGCATTGGTGTTTTTCTATGACATCCTAATCTACAATAAAAATTGGGAAGAACATTTAAAACATGTGAAACAAGTACTGTTAGTTCAGGGATAACATCAGCTTCATGCAAAAACTTTTAAAAGTGTTTTTGGCATCGATTACGTGGGGTACATGGGTCATATTGTTTCACATGGAGTCAAAGTCGACTCTATGAAGATCAAAGCTATGGAGTGGCAAGCACCAAAGACCCTCAAAAACCTTCTTGGATTTTTGGGGTTAACAGGGTACTATCGCAGATTTGTAAAAAATTATGGCAACATAGCAACTCCACTCACAGCCTTGTTGAAGAAAGATTCCTTCCATGGGACTGTACCAGCTACTAAAGGCATTTGAGCAGCTGGAAGAAGCTATGTGCGCCACTCCAATTTTGGCAACCCCTGATTTTTCCAAAACATTTGTTGAATGTGATGCATCAGAATATGGCATGGGAGCAATACTCATGCAAGAAGAAATACCCATTCCAATCAAGAGTCATCAACTTGAGGTACAAAACAAGCTCAAGTCAATCTATTAGAAAGAAATGATGGTTATTCTTCATGCAATCAAGCAATAAAACCCTTATCTGATAGGTAGGCACTTTCAGGTAAAGATTGATCATGATAGTCTAAAATACTTTTGAAACAGTGATTGTCATGAGAAGAGAAACAAAAATGGGTGACTAAAATGTTGGGTTATGACTTTGAAATAGTCTATAATAAAGGCAAAGAGAATGTGGTAGCAGATGTACTTTCCAAGAGGGATGAATCAATTGAGGCACTGTTATGTGCAATGACCATTTGGAAAGCAGAATTGGTTAGAAAAAGCAAGATCAGAATGGGAGAATGACAGAGATCCACCAGGCCTAATTCAGAATCTTTAGCATGGTTCAAGTATTTCTAACAAAATTGAGTGGAAAGGAAACACATCATGGTATAAAAATAGATTGTACCTATGTAAGAATTATGTCCTCAAGCACAAGATCATTCAAAAGCTTCATGCATCTCCAATAGGGGGCATTCAGGATTTTTGAAGACATCATCGCATCAAGAAAAATTTATTTTGGGACAGACTCAAGGGGAATATACAAAAATTTGTGGCAAAATGTCTAGTTTGTCAATAGAATAAAGGGGAAACAATTAAGACCTGACAAATTTGAGTGGAAAGGAAACACATTACGGTATAAAGATAGATTGTACCTATGTAAGGATTATGTCCTCAAACACAAGATCATTCACGAGCTTCACGCATCTCCAATAAGGGGCATTCAGGGTTTTTGAAGACATATCATTGCGTCAAGAAAGATTTCTTTTGGGATGGACTCAAGGAGGATATATAGAAATTTGTGGCAAAATGCATGGTTTTCAACAGAACAAAGGGGAAACAATTACGACACCAAGTCTTCTGCAGCCATTATCCATCCCTAGCCAATGGTGAGAGTAGGTTTCCATGGGTTTCATTACAGGATTGCCAAGTTCTAAAGGTAAAATGTCATCATGGTGGTTGTAGACAGGGTCACAAAATATGTCCATTTTTGTTCCATATCACAACCATTTGTAGCCAGTACAATAGTTGTGGATTTTCTCAATACAGTTAAAAAAATGCATGTTACCCCAAAAATCATTGTAAGTGATTGTGATCCTATCTTCATCAATAACTTTTGGACTGTGTTGTTTGCAAGTTTGGGTACCCAGTTGGCTCATAAGCTCGTTTTATCATCCTCAATTTTATGGACAAACAAAGGTTGTCAACAAATGCTTAGAAAAGTATCTTCATTGTTTTGCATCAGATAAATAAGAACGTTGGGTCGATTCACTGCCACAAGAAGAATGGTGGTACAACACTTCCTTCCATACCTCTTATAAAATGTCTTTCTTTGTGGCACTTTATGGCTATCACCCCCCATCCATCACTTCATCTTTGAAGATGCAACCCAAGGTTTGAATTGTTGAGGCACACATTCAACATCAATAGGAGGTACTAGTTGGTTTAAGGGAGAATTTAGCAATAGCACAAAACAGAATGAAGCAACAAGTTGATCAACACCGTGGTTAGAGGCATTTTGATATCAGTGATTGGGTCTTTGTGCGCCTGTAGCCATATAAATAGATGTCTTTGAAGCAACAAAAGAAGGATAACACATTTTCTCCTAAATATTATGGCCCTTATCGGATCCTGCAGAAAATTGGCAGTGCAACATACACACTGAAGTCACCCCAATCCATTCGCTTACATCTTGTATTTCATGTATCTTACCTAAAAAAAGTCACTAGACAGAGAGTTTCTACCCAGACTAAGTTACCTAATTTGGATGAAGAAGGTAGTCATTTTGGACCCTAAGGAGATCCTTCACATGCACAAAAAGGCTACAAACAAGGGAGCTTAAGAAGTATTTGATCAAGTGGAAGAGTCTGAATCGTGAGGATGCAACATGGAAGAATGAGGCTTTCCTATAACAGCATCCAAAGTTGATTCAACGTTGAGGGCAACATTGTTTTGAAGGGGAATGGCATGCGACACCCTTAACCTATAGTCTAGGGATATGTATGGCCGACTTGTGGCTTACATACCTTTCATATTATCATATTGCGAATCTTGCTCTTATTGCATTGTTGTGGAAATTGCCCCCTCGAAGTAGCTCAGTCATTTATATCAAGTATTCTGCTCTTTTGTCAATTATTGTTGTGGATCTGATTATTCTGCTCTTAATTCTTCAATATATTAATCCATTATTGCAAACATCTAAGTAATTTCACTACATACCACAAAAAGTGATAAATTCCCAAGATGGATAGAATCTAAATGTCAAGAGAGAACACTTGAATAGCTTAAGAATGAAGTATGTTGGAAACATATATGCATTGTTGATGCCAAAAGGATCTCCATAAGAAGATTCGAGCTCTCGATATTTGTGACTCATATGGAATAATATATTTGCACTGAAGAGATAGCATTGTATGTGGAATTCAAAGTTGCCCAATGCCCTCTCTACACAAGAACAAAAGCTATGGTAGATAATGAAGGAGAAGAAGATGTCAACATTGAAGACGTTAAAAGTCTATCCAAAGTTGTAAGGAAGTTTACTAAGAACCAAGACTCTTTGTCAATTGAGAAAGAGAATGAGCATTAAGAGACACAGAGTTGATTATTGGTCTTCTTGACTGTTGATTTTCCTAAACAAGAAGATTGCGCAAAGCAAAAGAGATGGGAACAAACTCAAAGTGGTGATGGCACTTGCATCATATGTATATAACCACCAAAGGGGGAAGCAAGGTGCAGAGGTGTTCGTCAAAAGACTCGCAAGTAGAACCTGTTGTAGAAGAGTTGTGGTCTCCAAAACAATATCTTCATCATGGGTCATGTGGCTAACCATTTAAGGAGTGTGCATGATGCCTAATGGTAAGATGACAATGATTCTATAGGGATGGTAGCAAAGAAAAATCATCAAATTTCTTGACAATTGTAGGAAATAAAAACAGCATGCTTTGTAGTGTAGATGGAGCTATGTTGCTAGCTCGATCTATGTGTACCTTAGGATTGTCAAATCCACTTGACTCAAGTTGTATTGGTTGGAAACGATTCATTGTAGAGATGTTGTATGGATGTGCCTATTTTTAATAAATTGTTGGAAGTTGAAACATGCTTGTTATTTGCTCCATAAGTTTGTTTGGATGAAGTTCATTTCATTGTTCTTCTTGGTCGTGTAGTTCTCATGCAAGGAGTTGGACCAAGTCAATGTTATTCATCAACCCTGAGGGGCTCTTGGGACTGCCTAAAAGATCCATGGCAATTGATTTCCTTTCAAATAAAAAATACAAAAAGAGGAACAAAGAAAAACCACTTTTTTCACTTTTTCTTTGCATGCCTTGCTTTCTTTTCTTATTACTTTTTTTTTGTACTTATACTTTTTCTTAATATCATAAAATTACAATGAAGGGATGAAAGGCACAGATCCCCTTATGCTTTAGAAAGTGACCTCCTAGACAAGAAAATAATAGTGTCTCAGGGACTATCATATGTATGGCATTAATGGGAATGTCCAAATTCATCCATACGGTAACAACGATTCCCTCATTACATTTAACTATTAAATTAAACTTGGATAGGTACATCACATTTAATAACTAGTCTATCAATATATGTTTGTTGTTATATTATCATGTTTCCTATGGATTGTGAATATATTTTACTTTAATATATATATTTATATTTTTAAAAATCCACATATAGGTTTTTTTAAATATCTCGCAAGTATAGCCATGCTTTTGGTATATATGTTTATCAAACAAACTTTGTTTTAATAAAAAAATTGCTGCACCCACTAACCTACACACGCAAAATATGTAGATGAAATCGAATCCCATGCCCTAACTCATATCTAATACTATGCATAGTAAACCTTGTAATCTTGACTAAAGCATGAAAGAATTAAAACTCCAATTCCGCAATATGCTGCAGCTGGATGAAATTTAGTATATGATCAGAAATATATCTGGATTTCATAGTGTTTGCATTCTTTTGATTTCCGACATTTCAATGTAATGTCTAGACTCCTCTTCAGGGTTACTCATATTATATAGTTATGGTACTCGTCTTTTCTTTAAGAATATGAATATTTGGGACTTTCTGACATTGGCTTCCTTGGTTTACCAATAGTTGTGAGAATGTCTGATTCAATCATACAACTCATAAGTTCAAATGATAATATATTAATAACCCAAAACGAGTCAAATAGATCAACTCTTTGAGACTGAGTTCAGGAGAGACTTCTATGAATTTTGACAAAACTCTCCAAGACATACATGAGACTCAATCACCTGAAAAGCAAAGAATAAAAGCCCTCATCTGGAGTAGCCGATTTGTTATTTGCCGAGTCTAAGTCTCATAACAATGCATTCACACATGAATTTAGAGGAAAATAATTCATTTGGATTTCTTATAAGTGTTAAATATGTGTATATTTATTGAATTACGCATCCAGAGATATTCAAGTAACTCTTAAGACAAACATGTAATGAAGAAAGCTCTGCTTCCAATTTCCAAAGTAGCATATATCTGCAGCAGAGTCCATAGTTTGTTACCGATCTAATAGATTATAGAAATTAAAGGTAGAAATTAAAGGCCTGCAGTTCAAGCCCATTTTAGTGGAGACATTGAGCATCATTGGAAAATATAACATCTTCAAAAATATTCTTTTCAGTGACTGATAATCCTCTCAATATAAAAACAATATAAATTCATTAAACTAGTGCAATTGCTAAGGGAGCAGTGAGGATAGTAGAAAGTAGAGGCTGCACTCCATGCCCATATTGTTGGAGATTGTCATCATCATTCGAAATCATAACATCTTCCAAATTATTTTATTCAGTGCCGGAAGCTAAATAGCTGATCCCAGTACTGCTACACGTATGGTGTACATGGTTTGGGTACACAACGGTACACTGAATTTTTCCCTGAGTATGGCTTGGGTGTGGCAATACTATATATATATATATATATATATATATATATATATATAATTCAATAAGCAAAATTAACCACTAAATATGCATATAGTAAATAAAATAAGTTAAATAACCACAAAACAGTTGAAAACACTTCTTATAGTTCAATGTCAAATGTCATGGCATAAATCTGAATAGATTAATAGACTAATATATCTGCTCCTTGGCACTGTGGATCTGCTCCTTTGCGACCACTTCCCGGGCTGTGGGGGCAAGCACACATTACAAGTTTCTTCACTGCCACGGGAGTTTCTTTAGCCTTGGACATTAGGAGGAGGGATTCTAGGGGGAGTGCTTTCCTTCCTCCTAGGATTACCCAACCTGGCTCCCTCAGCCCTAAACACTCCCCAATAAGCATTATCAAATCCTACATTGGCCCTTCCACAATGATAGATGATAGCATATGACTCCTCTGTCCCACGCACAGTCAAAGACGTTTGATGAGGCTAGCATCCACTCTTTCCGACTTCATCAGCCCATGCTCTTCGGGGGTTCTTGCTCCCCCCACATGGCTATTTTGTATTGGTATCCCAACCACATGGGTTGGGGCTTTACTGCGTTAGGTTTATCCTTCATTTATTTTCAGTATTTTTGTTGTTCTTTTTTATTTAGTTTATCGTTGTTCCTAGGGTTCTTTTACCCTAGCACTTTTTATTGTAATTGGTTGTATTCTCGAGTCCCATTGACCTACTTATGGTCGTTCATGGACATTAATATAATTTTGTTCCTTCTTTCAATGCTTAAACTTAGAACTAAAAGTACATGGTTCAAATGTATCATCAAAAATCATGGAAAATGAAGGTGAGAAAGCATGAGTGCAATGAGAGGTAATTGTGGTGGTGGTGGTGTTTGCTTTTGACAAAATGAATGCATGTCTTTTAGGGTTTCCCCATACTTTTTATTAGTAGTTTTTTAAGACCAAGTCAACCTTTTTTAAGTAAACAAATAATTTAATAAAATTAAAATTAAATAAAAAAGGTTTTTCCCCAGTTTATACCATGGGTTCTGCCAGGGTTTTGTCCCAGCATGACCGGGTACACCCGGGTTTGGTACACCAAGCCCTGCCGGAACATACCTGGCCAGGACCGGAGGACAAATCAAAGGAGGACCAGTACCCAGTACATGCCGTACTGGAACCTGTCTGCCTGGAGTGAGGGACCTGGCTTCTTAGGACAGAAGGATAATTTTCTCAATACAAAACAAGATAAATTAATTAAACTAGTTTAATCAGTCATCCAACACTGAGAATAGAACAAAGTAATGGCCTTGCACGTAACACCTGTCTGTTGGAGACAGTAGGCATCATTGGAGATTAAGGGAGCTTCAAAATTATTTCTTAAATGACAGAAGTATAATCCTTTCAATACAAAATAACGTACATTCATTAAACTACTAAATTGGTCATCAAACAGTGAAGGTAGTAGAAAGGAGAGGCCCGCACTTCATGTCCATATTGTTGCAGCAAGTGTGTATCATTGGATGTGCATCCACAATAAATTAGGATATTATAAAAGTTTCAAAAGCATTCTTTTATTGTCATTAAAGAGTAGTTCTCTCAATAGTAAACAATATAATTCATTAATCTAGTACATTCATTCACAGCTAACAGTGAATGTCATAAAGCATATAATATATACCTCAAGATCTGCTCCAATGTAAGGCGACCCTCATTATGTTGCATCTCTGACTGTACGGAGCTCGTGTATTTCTCCATGACCATACAGAGCTTGCCTTCCTTTTCACATGCACCATAGAACGTGCAGACATTCTGACACCACATGGTTGCCCTGCGCAAGCTCTCAAGCTTGCTCTGAACCCAAACCAAATCCATCCCTTCTGAGACCTTGATCCTTTTCACTGCCACCTTGTGCCGACACCCACTTGACCCAGTCATCAGCGCAGACCAGGTGTCCTGCCCAGGTCGAGGGCCCTTCCCCAATTGTCGAATCAATCGCATTGAGTGAGAACCCACATCCATCACCATACTGCTGCCACAGGTCGAAGGCCATCCCAACCCATTATTGCTCAAATTGTTGCAGTTGGATCCACACTCTGCATTAAGCTCATCATCTTCATCTGATTCATCCTCTGGCGTGCAATTTTCATTTGCATGGTGAAGCAATGAAATCATTGCGAAATTCTTGCGTAGGCCTTCCACGCTATTGCCTACCTTTGACGGCTGCCTACATCTCGGACATGGAAGTGTATTGTCTATGCTCACAGAGAACATGTGCGACAGACATTCCTTGCAGAAGCTGTGCCCGCACTGAAGCATCATCGGGACCCTGTCTTCCTCATTGTAGGTCATCTGACAGACCGAACACGATGGGGGCTTCATCTTCACAACTTCCTCTCAGCAGTATCTCAAATTATCCCCAATTGCCCCTACTTGGCTCAATTTCAATGTTTAATTAAATAATCCCTGAAAAACAAAGCACATATTCATAAATTCCTCGGAGTATCACAAATTAGCCACAATTTTTTCTATTTATTAAAAGCGAAGCACATCCCAAAACTTCTTATAGGTATCTCAAACTAGCCCCTGTTTCCCCTATAAACGTGTGCCTTAGAACATCTTCTCAGTATCCTAAATTATCCCCAAATGCCCCTATTCACCCCATTATTTTATTAGATATTAACAGAAAGCAAATCAGCAATGGCTGTGCAGTACTTTAAGCTCCAATGGCCCCAATTTACCCCAAAATTTAAACAGACATTCGTTGAAAAGAAAGGAAAGCAACAGTGATGTGCCAGTGTTTTAAAGCCCTAATTGTCCCTATTTACTCACCTATTTAATTAATGTGTGCTTCATAACCTCTTCTCCGTCTCTCAAAATAGCCTCTATTCATCCCAATGTTTAATTACACGTTAGCCAAAAGAAAAGCAGCAAAGATGAACTTCTTCCGTGTACCTAACATTAGCCCACTAATTGGATATCAACAAAAGGCAAAGCAGCAATGATATTGCACAGTACTTTAACCCCAATCGCCCCTATCCCAATATCTAAGCAGACATTAGCTTAATGCTAAAAAAAAGCAATGTCAAACTTTTTCTTCTTATCTCAGAATAGCCCCAATTGCCACCAGTTACCCCCACATATTTTGAGCCGTTAGCTGAAAGCAAAGCAGCAATTGAACTTTTTTCTGCATACTGCAGATTAACCCCAATTGCCCGTCTTTACCCCAATATTTAATAAAACGCTGGCTGAAAGTAAAGCAGCAATGACATTACTTCTTCTGTGTACCTCGAATTAGACCAAATTGCCCCTGTTTGCCCCAATATTTAATCAGACGCTAGCGGAAAACAGAGAGGCAATGATAAACTTCTTCTGTGTACAGAAACTTAGCCCGAATTGCCCCTGTTTACACCAATATTTAATCAGACGCTAGCAGTAAACAAAGCGGCAATGATTATATTAACGTCTTCAGTTTACAGCAACTTAGCCCTAACTATCCGTCTACCCTAATATTTCATCAAACTGAAGCCGAAAATAAAGCAGCAATTATAAACGCCTTCAGTGTGCTGTAAATTAGCCACAATTGCACCTATTAACTGTCAATATTTAATCAGACATTAGCTGAACGCAAAGCAGCAATGATGAACTTTTCCCCGGAAGTTTGCCCCAGTTGCCCTTATTTTTCCCTGAAGTTAGCCCCAATTGCCCCCAATATTGAATCAAACTGTAGCTGATAGCAAAGAAGCAATGGCGTTAGTTACAGCTACTTACCGCTACTATTCTAAGGGCTTCAGTGGCAGTAATAGGGTTAGAGCCTGGATCACGATCATTCCAGATCCGTGTCATCCTGCCTCCTCGTGCTGCTGCCACTTGCAAATACAGCTGCTCGAAACCCTACTATCCCTAATATCTAGATCAGATACATAAATGGCCTGAAAAACCACGGCCGTAAAGCCAAAGCGGCAGAAAAATTTACGGCCCTTTTCAGACAATGGCGAAAAAAAACCCCAAGGCTTCGTTCTAACAGGAGTCTCCACCGCTTCTACGCGTCTAGGGCTCGAAACTAACACCGACAAAAAGGGTACCCTCAAACATAGGATAATGTACACAAGAGACGCCTGCTACTTATCTGCGACTAGATCGGAGGCTTCAAACCCTCGTAGTACGAGAAAAAAACCTGTGTGAAATTATTATTGTTGTTGTTACCTATTTTGTATTTGATGTATGGTAAATATTTTTCAGGATTTCCTCTCACACGTGCGGTTAGAGGGAATTCAGTGTGCGCGCCACACGTGTATGATGAGGACGCCCACCGTCGACTGCCACGTCATTCTGGTGAGAAAGTGGGACCCGCACGGCTAAATTGTTTGCGGGCAGTGGCCGGTATCGTTTCAGTGAAAAGGCCACGTGTACGTGGTTGGGGCATCCGATGCCCCATGGGAGTGAAAAAGGCGATGGTTTTCGGCATTATTTTAGCGGAGGGGGAAATTCCCACAGCTTACCACTGCGTTTGTAGTCGGCAATGCTTTATTTAGTTTTCATTTTTATTAATTATGGTAATTTTGAAGAGTTCCACCTCTTATTGAATGAATAAAAGATTTTAATTAGTAATGGTGGACATTTGTATCAATATAGTGATATTTATATTAAATATAAAGAGAGTTTAAGGGTGGATAATTTAAGTAATTTATTTGAAGAGGAAAGGTTAAATAAGACAACGAGTTTTTAATTAAGATTATAGGAGAATAATTAGCATCGAAAAAATATTAGAACATATTAGAACACTTCAATATGGACCACAAGATAACGAGTTTCTTAATCAAAATTTATAAGAGAATAATTAGCGTCGAAAAGATATTAGATCCTCGAAAAGATATTAGGATCGAATATCTTTTCGATGCTAATTATTCTCCTATAAATCTTGATTAAGAAACTCGTTGTCTTGTGGTCCATATTGCAGTGTTCTAATATCTTTTCAACGCTAATTCTTCTCCTATAAATCTTGATTAAGAAACTTGTTGTTTTGTTTAACCTTTCCTCTTCAAATAAAGTGTTCGTTCCCATAAATTCCTTGGTTTCGTAGATATTATTAAAATCTTCCATTCATTCATTTATGGTTTTTTGGTTTTATTTTATTTATTTTATTTTTCACCTCAAAAAAATCGATTATATCTCTATCATTATTTTATTTTTGAGAAGTTATTATACCATTGTCTTTTCTCTATAAATTTGATGTGAAGAAAAATACGAGATGCAAGTTTGAACTGTTGACCTCGTATTGAGAAAGTACACAACTAATACCTATATATATTTTAATTGGTATAGATGTAAAAGTTTTTGTTTTTATTTAAAATATTATTTTATAAAATATTTAATTTAATATATTATAATATGCGATGGAAACAAATCTAAACTTTAAAAGTTGTTAAGTTTGAACTTACACTTTTTAATTGCATTTTCTTTAAATTTTCAAAATAAAACATGAATTACAAAATGTTTAAAAAGGTTGTTAAGTTTGAAGGTTTTTTTTTTTTGAAAATTTACAAAGAAAGTAGTGAATTTATTAATAATTATAACATGTGAAAATTTGAAAATAAGAACTTTAAAATTGATCTCTATAAATATTTTTAAGATATATATTAGTTTTAGATATAGTTAAACATTATAAGTATTTGTATTACAATTTAATTGAAATACATTTATTTGTATTATTGGAATTAATTTTGTAATTAATTTGATATTGGAAAATGTACACACCCAACTTTCAATGTTTTTCAAGTAAACAATACAATATTTATTATATAAATTTTTAAAAAAATGAGGGATTAAAATAAACACTTTCATATTTAAACATGACTAAAATGTACAATTATATTTAATAAAACTCTAACTTGTATTGTGTGTTTGTCAATGTAAACTATGTACAACACTAATATTCTCTTAACATGAAACACGGTTATTGCCATGTTCATCGTTGATTTAACATTGCCCTTAGCCAACCCCTGTAGACACCTAAAATTAGCCGTCGATAACCTCCAACTAGGGTTTTGACCAATTTCCACCTAAAGTGCACAATTTGGCTTAAAAATACTAAAACATATTAAATGAGTTGAAATTGATATATTTGAGTGACAATTTTGGCCAGAGTATCATCAAATGGGGTAGTGCAATTTATGGGCTAGCTAACTTTGATCAGAGCATTCCAAGTCAAAATGTCAATTTTGCACCTAGGTGCTTTTGATTGCTCTTTTCTATCAAATCTCTTGCACAAGACGCGTGCCTTTGTTATTTGGTGTTGGTACATCCTAAATGGGATAGTGGATCCAACTTATCTAATATTGACTTTCAATACCAATCCAATCAAATTTTCTACCCATAATAAAGCATTCTGATCAATTTGAGTAATTTGTGCACAAAGTGTTTAATCATACTTAAGAGATAATTAAACCAAATTAGACCCTGATTAAGAATTCCATGGAAACTTGTTGAATACTTGTTTTTAGAAATAAATATTGAATATCTGCATCATCAAGTGACATCATTTTTTAGAAAGACATCTCTAGACCATAAATGTCACAAATATCAAGATTCATGCCCTCCATGCCTCTTAATTGTTCATATATCTCAAATATTGATGAGCCTATTTATGAATTTTTAATTATATAATTGGATTAATCTTTAGTCACACATCTTAATCTTGAGATGGACGGTTCAGATTGATTTTAGACATTTACAAAAATCTATAAATAGGAGGCCTTACCACATGAATTTTAGGCTTGGATAATGCCAAATTGATTCTAAAAGCCATTGCAATTAGTGTTATTATGTCAAATTGTTGAGCCAAGCTAAGCAAAAAGCCAAAAGTGCAAAGAAGAGATGAAGGTAGCCACACTCCATTGAAGAAAATCTCTTGAAGCACAATCTGAGCAAGCCAAAGAAAGAGCCTTTTAAAGCAATCAAGGATTTGGTAAGAAATGGGTGTTTTGTGTTCATATTTCTCATTTATTTCCATTTTTAGTTTTGTTTTCAAATGAGTTTTTCCTCACTAAGATCTCCCTAGTAACTAGGGCTAGAGATGTATGCTAGTTAGTGTGTTTTTATCAATTTGTTTTGTTCATTTTGTCACTAACAAGATACTAACACCACTCTTGAGTCAAATTCTTAGTTCACATAATAGAATGCCTGGTGGGACTAGCGGGATTATTCTGCAACTAGCGAGATTACCAAATAGAATCATGATATTATGATTAAATTGTTAGAGCTTAAGTTATAATACTGCAACTTAAGAAGTTACGAGATTGTCCTGCAACTAACGAGATTGTTAAACAGAGTCACGGTATTGTGACTAAACTGTTAGCAATTAAGTTAAAATACCACAACTCAAGAAGTTGCAGGATTATTTTGCAACTAGTGAGATTGCCAAATAGAGTCACAGTATTGTGACTAAATTATTAGCGATTAAGTTACAATACTGCAACTCAAGAAGTTGTGGGATTGTCCTACAACTAGTGAGATTGCCAAACAAAGTCACAATATTATGACTAAATTGTTAGCGACTAAGTTACAATACCACAACTCAAAAAGTTGCAGGATTGCCCTGCAACTAACGGGATTGCCAAACAGAGTCACGATATTGTGACTAAACTGTTAGCGGTTAAGTTACAATACTGTAACTCACCAAGTCACGAGATTGTCCTGCAACTAGCAGGATTTCTCTGTGGAATAGTGGGATTGCACCACTATGTAAACCTGAGACTTCATTTTTCAAAGTTTGTTATTCCAATTTTAAAGTAGGTTCAAGGCTAAAGGACACATTGTCTTTTTTATTGCAGGGCCAGCTTGAAATTTATTAAATCATGCATTTTTAGACCTCTTTTGAAGGATTAAAATGAATTATGAATCTTGTTTTTAGTGCTTAATGAAATATTTAAGTGCTTAAATGAATGTTTTGATAAGTTAGGCTTTCAAAGTTACAACTTAAGACCAAGAGGTCAAAAGAACACCACCCAATCTTTCAACTTGATGCTTAAGAATGAACTCACCTTTCCAAGCTTTTTGTATTCAATTAGTTGTTTGATCTAGTTTGGTTGGCAAAGAGAGGGATGTCGCGTGTATGCTCTTTCACTTGTCCCCTTTAGGGAACCCTTGAAATCAAAAACATCATTCCTATTGCAAAACGCCTAGTATAAGGTATTAAAAAAAGTCATTTAAAGCACTCTCCAAAAATTCACAATATATTGGGTGACCTTGAGACGGCCCTAAAGTCTTTTTATTTTATGTTTTTTTATTTTATACAAACTTGGCTTGTGAGGGGGGCATCGTTACTTCCCATGAGATCTTTAGAGAAGCTTTAACCCGAGGTTTCACCTCCTGACACTGACTTCAAATTACTCCCACTAAGATCGAAAGGTTTGACCGATTAAACCACCTTCTAGTGTTGGAGTGCACACAAGACATAATGTGCATAATTGGACATCGTATAAGTATTTATATTACAATTTAATTGAAATACATTTATTTGTATTATTGGAATTGACTTTCTTGTTAATTTTATATTGGAAAATGTACACACCCAACTTTTAATGTTTTTCAAGTGAACAATACAATATTTATTATATAAATATGAATAATACATTAGAATTTACTATATATATGCTTTATTATGTCGAAGGCATTTTCTAGGGTGAAGTGCCACCACTTTTTCATCTAAACAAAAATTAAGGATTAAAATAAACACTTTCAAATCTAAACATGACTAAATGTATAATTATATTTAATAAAAATCTAACTTGTGTTGTGTGTTTCTCAATGTAAACCGTGTACAACACTAATATTATCTTAACATGAAACATGATCATTGCCATATTCATCGTTGATTTAACATTTCCCTTAGCCAAAACCTGTAGACACCTAAAATTGGTTGTCGATAACATCCAAACAGGCTTTTAACTAATTTCCACCTAAAGTGCATGATTTGGCCTAAAAACACCAAAACATATTAAATGAGTTGAAATTGATATAATCGAGTAACAATTTTGGCTAGAGTATTATCAAATGGGGTAGTACAATTTATGGGCTAGCTAACTTTGATCAGATCATTTTAAGTCAAAATGCCAATTTTGCACATAAGTGCTCTGTATTGCTCTTTTCTATCAAATCTCTTGCACAAGATGCGTGCCTTTGTTATTTGGTGGTGGTAACATCTTAAATTAGATAGTGGATCCAACGCATTTGATATTGACATCCAATTCCAATCTAGTCAAATTTTCTACCAATAACAAAACATTCTGATTAATTTGAGTAATTTGTGCACAAAGTGCTTAATCATGCTTAAGAGATAATTAAACCAAATTAGCGTCTGATTAAGAATTCTATGGAAACTTATTGAATACTTATTTTTAGAAATAAATATTAAATATTTGCATCATCAAGTGACATCATTTTTTGAGAAGACATCTCTAAACCATAAATGCCACAAATATCAAGATTCATGCCCTCTATGCCTCATCAATGCCCTCCATGCCTCTTAATTGCTCCTCTATCCCAAATATTGATGAGCCTATTTATGAATTTTTAATTACATAATTGGATTAATCCTTAGCCATACATCTCAATTTTGAGATGGATGGTTCATATTGATTTTAACCATTTACAAAAATCTATAAATAGGAGGCCTTACCACATGAATTTTAGGCTTGGATAATGCAAAGTTATAATGTCAAATTGATTCCAAAAGCCATTGAAATTAGTGTTGTGATGCCAAATTGTTGAGCCAAGCTAAGCCAAATGCCAAAGGTGCCAAGAAGAGATGAAGGTAGCCACACTCCATTGAAGAAGATCTCTTGAAGCACAATCTGAGCAAACCAAAGAAAGAGCCTTTTGGAGCAATCAAGGATTTGGTAAGAAATGGGTGTTTTGTGTTCATATTTCTCATTTATTTCCATTTATAGTTTTGTTTTCAAATGAGTTTTCCCTCACTAATATCTTTCTAGTAACTAGGCCTAGAGATGTATGCTAGTTAGTGTGTTTTAATCAATTTGTTTTGTTCATTTTGTCACTAACAAGATACTAAAACCTCTCTTGAGTCAAATTCCTAGTTCACATAATGGCACCCCTGGTGGGACTAGCAAGATTGTTCTGCAACTAGCGGGATTGCCAAATAAAATCATGATATTGTGATTAAATTGTTAGTAGTTAAGTTACAATACTTCAACTTAAGAAGTTACGAGATTGTCCTACAACTAACGAGACTGTCAAACAGAGTCACGGTATTGTGACTAAATTGTTAGTAGTTAAGTTAGAATATCGTAACTCAAGAAGTTGCAAGATTGTTTTACAACTAGCGAGATTGCCAAACAGAGTCATAGTATTGTGACTAAACTATTAGCGATTAAGTTACAATACCACAACTCAAGAAGTTGTGAGATTATCCTGCAAGTAGTGGGATTGCCAAACAAATTCATGGTATTGTGACTAAACTATTAGAGGTTAAGTTACAATACCACAACTTAAGATGTTGCAAGATTGTCCTACAACTAGCGGGATTGCAAAATAGAGTCATGATATTATGACTAAACTATTAGCGGTTAAGTTATAATACTACAACTCACCAAGTTATGAGATTATCCTGCAACTAGCGGGATTGCTCTATGGAATAGCGGGATTGCACCAGTATGTAAACCAGAGACTTCATTTTTCAAAGTTTGTTATTCTAATCTTAAAGTAGGTTCAAGGCTAAAGGACATACTGACTTTTTTATTGCAGGGTCAGCTTGAAATTTATTAAATCATACATTTTTAGACCTCTTTTAAAGGATTAAAATGAATTACGAATCTTGTTTTTGGTGCTTAATGAAATATTTAAGTGCTTAAATGAATGTTTTGATAAGTTAAGCTTTCAAAGTTACAACTTAAGACCAAGAGGTCAAAAGAACACCACCCAATCTTTCAACTTGATGCTTAAAAATGAACTCACATTTCCAAGCTTTTTGTATTCAATTAGTTGTTTGATCTAGTTTGTTTGGCAAAGAGAGGAATGCCGCATGTATGCTCTTCCACTTGTCCCCTTTAGGGAACCCTTTGAATCAAAAGCATCATTTTTATTACAAAATGCCTAGTCCAAGGCATCAAAAGAAAGTCATTTAAAGCACTCTCCAAAAACTCACAATAGTATTGGGTGACCTTGAGACGACCCTAAAGTCTTTCTATTTTATGTTTTTTTATTTTATACAAACTTGGCTTGCGAGGGGGACGTCATTACCTCCCATGAGTTCTTTAGAGAAGCTTTGACCCGAGGTTTCACCTCCCAACATTGACTTCAAATTGCTCCCACTAAGATCGAAAGGTTTGAGCTATTAAACCACCTTCTAGTGTTGGAGTGCACATAGGACATAATGTGAATAATTTGACATCGTACTACCTTGTAGTGGTTGCAAAAAAGACTAGACCTTTTTGCAACAAGCCAAGTGTTGTGGACCCAAAATCCATGTTTTTTTTTTGCATTGTTTGACGTGAAAGTCATTGTACAAATGATTCCCCTAGAAACATTCAAAAACTTGCTAGTTTAGTCGACCCCACTTTGCCATACCTTGTCAGTTATACTTAAGACGATTGTTTTTTGTCATTAGCTTATTTTGGTCTTGGTTTGTGTCTAAAATTGCTTATTAACTCAACAAACTTAACTAGAAACACATGGTCCTCATTTTTTTCTTAACAAAGAGGCGTTATGTTGCCCATGTGAATCATCAATTTGCCTTGTTCAAAGTTTATCAAAACTTGGAGTCATATATACCTAATTGAGTCTAGATCTTTGCCAAAGTTTGTTTTAAGTCTTTCATTTATAATCTAAATTTGAAATTGCACCTTTATAAGTTCATAGGGTTGATATGTTAAGTGGGGTTTCCATTTGCACTTAACTTGAGGGAACTTAGGTTCAAACTCCAATTTAGGTTGAAGGTCATTTAAGACATATAATCATTATCACCACTTGATAGACTTACGTCATTTTTTGCTAAACACTTGCACTTTGAGTCTATGCACTACAATATTTTGAGTCAATAAAGGTAGTCTTATGCTACCAAAATTGTGTGAAGCTATCTTTGCCTTAGATAGTTTTTGAAACAAGCATTTTGTCACATATTTTGAGGAGTCTAGAGCTGTTACACTGCCCAAGGCATTTCAAATATTATTTCATAGGCCCTCTTGCATAAGAGTTCTAATTTGTCCCTACATTTTCAAACCAATCCGAGTGTACTTTTGTGAACCTTTGTCTAACATAGTTGCAATGTTCATTTTTTGTCTAGCTTATTTGTCAAAAGAATGAAGTTTTATACCATTATTATGAGAAAACAAACTATCCCCAAAGTGCCTTTTGTTTTATGCATTATACCTATTTGATCGAGTCCATGTCTAAAAATCAAATGCCTAGTGTTTATTAGAAGTGTTTCAAATCCGTTAGATTAAAAATTTCATCTATTTCATAATCTTGATTTTGGCATTGATTGGCAAAGAGTCCTAACACACGCCTTGTTTGAGTCTAGTTTTTGACGTCGTGTTTTGGCCAAAAGACCTAGCGACTTTTAATTTTCTAGATCAGACTGATTTGAAACACTTTGACGTTTGACATTTTGATTTTTGGTTCATTTACTTAATCTTTTTATGTAAGACGTGTAACGTTAGAAACTTAACGTTAGTTTGTGTTATCATAAATCCCTGCATAAACCTTTTGATCCTTTTGATAAATCTAAGACCAAGTTTGAACATCATCTTTTTAGACAGTGTCTTTTTAGAGTTTGAAAGGCATCCCTTTATCGCTGAGCATTGACTATGGAGCCCAACATGTACTCTTATACTTGTAGTGGACTCATGTACAATATGGGAATTAGTAATGTGTTTGCACTTGAAGAAATGGTGTAAGACCCCTACGTAGATAATATTGCTTATGATATGGATCCTTATCCCTCTTATAATACTCAATTAGGGGCACAAAGCCAAGATTCATTGGCTAATTAATTGGTTAATACACCACCTTATTTAGAACAAGACCAAGAACAAATCACACAATACCTAACTACAATACCCACAGCTGACGAACTAATTCTTCAATAGTCATGCTCTACTGATATGCCTTCCACATATGATCCATTTGTATTTGAGCATCATTTGTTTAGAGAACAAAGATAAGATTTTGGTTCGACCCATAGAGGTAGGGGCCAAGTTTCTAACAAATTCCCCCCATGAGAATTTACCAAGCCTAATAAGAATGCCCCACAACATAATTTATGATCAACAAGCTTATTCTAGCAATCCTTTGGCTCTAGTCCAAACAACATATCAGGACCCTAATATGCCTAACAAAGGCAAAAACCTCATGGAAAACCACTTTAACCAAATGCAGATGGCATATCAAACCTACCTAAATTTAGCATGTAATTTCAATTATATGACCATGGTGAGCAAACCTCTTATTGACTTAGTTCCTTCAATAGGTGATTTCTTCGAGTTAACTGATCCAGACAATCAAAGTTTAGACCCATTCATGCAGAACACTTCGGTAAACAACTTATTTCATATCCCAAAAATCGAAGAAGTCTCTCCTTCTTCTACATAGCACGGTGGCTAAAATATAGTGGATAATGTGCAAACAACATCCAATCCACACTAAAGTAGTGTTCATACACTGGTAGCTATCCAAAAAAATGTGCCTTTAGTTAACACTATAAGCGGTTCTCAAAATCAAGGAGTAGGAGTTTCTACATCCCAACCTCAAACAACTACTTCATCAAGTGTATAACCTACAGGATTAGGTAGTCAATCGACAACCAATGTCATACCTCAATAATAGAATGTGATGAATCCTACTCCTCCTCAATAAGTGACGAGTAGTATTCCACAGTAGCAATCATAATCAGTGTACCAATGCAACAAAGGCTGAATATATTGCCACCTCAATAGGGGCAACTAATGTTCCACCTCATCAAGTAGTGACAAACATACCTCTTCAGTCACATACTAGTGTACCAATCCAAAACCAAATAATGACTAGCCAACAACATGTAAATATTGGTCAGTAATAGATGTCGAATCTTCAACATGCATTCACTTCCCAATAAGGATTCATGCAACAAAAAGGCTCCCATGTTTCTCAAATACTTGCTAGGCAACAATTGGTTCAAAATATGCCACAAATTCAAAAATAGGGTCTTGGTTCACAAGTTACCACTCAATAGCAAGGTTCGATTAGTTGAAAGCATGTCCCTTTTCAACTACAACAAGCACAGTATAGTTATATCCCTCTATCCTAACCACAAAATCCTCCAAGTCAAGCCTTCATAGCCAACCCAAACTAGAATATTGCACAACCAAACATGCAATTTCAAGTACATCCTAATCCACGTATGCATATTCCTAGTCAATTTTCCAACTAAACCAATATACCCTAATAGATATATCCATCATACCCAGGTTAAAGTGTCCCACTTATGACCTCCCAACCATCTAACCAAACCAATATTCTCCCTTAAACCAATGTTCCTTCCAGTTTCCTAGCCTAAGAATTGCAACAAATGAAGGATGCAATTACTGCCATTTAAGCTGGGAAATAGACTAAAAAGTTTAAGTTGGATGACGTGTGTTTTTATCCATTCAACATGGAGTACTTACATAAACCATTTCCTCCAAGGTATGAACCATCAAAATGTTGACAAATACAAAGGGAAAGGTGACCCTAAGGCCCATTTAACTGAGTTCTTTGTCATATGTCAACCAATGACATATAATGATATATACCTTTTGTTATTGTTTCCAAGGAGCTTGGCTGGATAAGCCTTGGAGTGGTTCTTAAAGTTGCCCAAGAATTTAGTAACAATTTTTTATGATCTTTCTAATAAGTTTATGTAGCACTTTTCCTATAATCTCGAACATAAGATTTCATTGGTTGACTTGACACAAGCAAAACAAAAAGCCAATGAGAATTTCGCAAGTTATCTACAATGATGGAGAGCCCTTGCAAGCTGATTCACCCATAGTTTACTAGATAAATAATTAGCTAGTGTGTTTACTAAAAATTTGCATAATGAGATAGCTTATCATTTGAAACTGCAATGTGCACATACTTTCAAGGAGATCATTGATAAAGGCTTGTTGATTGAGCGAGCCCTTATTAATAAAGGGATCATCAAACTTACTTCAACTAATCAGAATCAAGGTACCAATCAAGGAAGTGGCCAAAACCAACATCCAATCCAAGCACAAGCATCAACAACCAGCATATTGTCCCCAAAAATGAGTGACAGCAAAGTCATCTCTCCCCTTTTTAAAAATTTCTATGAGCATTCTAGTTCTTCATTTTTCAAAGCTTTTATAGGAATCTACGGACTCAACATGCTTGAAATTAGCAGGTTCAAAGGCTTCTGCAGGCAAGTTCAACCAAAAGAATTCAATCGGCAAGCTTCAAAGAGCAAGGAATGAATCATTGAACCGTTGAACCTTGAACCATTTTGGTTCAACGGGTTCAATGGGTTCAAAGGTTCAACATCATCGATAAAAGTTAAGTGCTTCGGCAATGGTTGAACGGGTTCAACGACCAAATGGTTCAACACGTTTGTTTCAAAAGATCCAAAAAGATTTAGCCAAATAAAGAGATTGAACATTTGAACCACTTAACTGATGAACCAGAGTTGGTTCAATTGATTAATTTAATTGGCTGCCCCAGGGTCGAAGGAATAAATGCCCTTGCGGAGGGGAGGCAACATTGGTTCAAGGGTCAAAGAGAAGACAAAAAAGATAGAATTCCTTTGGATTTGTTCAAAGGCCGATAGGGAACATATTCTTCAAACTTTTTATCCGAAGGAAATTTTTAAGTGAAAGAGCCGTTAGACTTCAAAAAGTTTTTCCTCGAGAAAATGGTTAAGGCAAAATTCCTTTGGACTTTTTGTCCGAAGGAATTCACTCGTGAAGAAAGCCCAAAGAAATTGAAAGGAAATAAAGGAAAAATCCCGAAAGCCAAAAACCACTGAAGAGGCAAGAACCCACCAGGAAAGATCAAACCTCAAAGTGCAGCAGAAGCCGCCATGTGTCCCTTGTAGAGTCGATGTGGAAGCTGCCAAGTGTCATCTATCAGGACACAGTTTCTAATAAGTTTCAAAGTTGCAAAACGTGCCATGTGTCTCATTAAAACTCAGTGAAAGTTGACAAGTGTCAGCATCTACAGTTTCTTTATTTGTTTCACAAGGACTATGGTGGGCCCCAGGTGAGTTACTAAGGTTAAGCAGAGTGCAACAAGTGTCATCATCTGCCTGAATCCAAAATAAGTCTTGAATGTCTCTACAGTGTTTCTAGGAGCTCAGTGGAAGCTGCCATGTGTCATCCTCTATAGGACTCTCAAAAGGTATTCAAAGCTTCATGAAACATGCCACATGTCCCATTAAAACTCATCGGAGCATGACAAGTGTCTACGTCCACATTTCAAGTTTCTTATAAAGCTTCTTTCACTAAGCTTCTCTCAAATTTCTATGGAGGGCACCACGTGGCAACTGTAGAATATTTTAATATGTGTTTCTAAAAAGCAACAGAAAATGCCACGTGTCACTTGCTGAGATCAACGAAAAATAGCCAAAGCAAGAAGGAAAGACATGAAGGAATTGCTGAGGATGATGGACCCGAAGATGTCAAATTTATGGCAATAAAATAACTGTTGATCTTTACAGTTTTGAACGCGGGTTCGAATGCACTCAAAGGCTAAAACACCAAAGGGAAGAACTACTGAGGGAAGAACGTAAAGAGCCAACAAAGCTGAGGATATAGCCCTGAGAGCTCAAATGCCAGGAAAAGACAAAACTTGAAAGGGAAAAGATAACCTGAGGGCTCAAATCATAGCAGAAAGAGGGAAATGCTAAAATATCTTCAAGGCAGTTATTTCTAGTAGGTGAAACAATGGGTCAGGTAGACTTATGAGCATGCCAAATCAAGGACGTGACATGTTTCTCTTTCATGAAGTAATGGTAAATTAGACAGTTGCGCAGACATCAGAGAAAGGACCAGACAGTCTATGCTAAGGAAGAGACATATTAGATGAATTAGCATACCATAGTTAAGGTAGCTGCCCCATTCCAGCGTTGCCCTCCTTGACAAAACTAGAAATGCATTCAAGGCATTGAATGCACATCATGGGCCATTCCATGAAACAAGCACCCAAATCTTTCTCAGAGTGCTATAAAATGTAATCTCTGATTTGATAGAAGGGAGATCTTTTTGATCACTTAAACAAAACTCTGCCCAAATTGAAAGGTGAATACCGAGACTTTGAGCTTAGATTGTTGTTCATTTCATTTTATTTGAATGAAAAAGTAAGTTGTTCCCAGACTTTGTGCTGTCATAGCTTGTATCATTTTAGGAGATTGTTTTTATGTCTGTCTTTTGAATGTGTTCTTGTTTATTTAATTTGGCAAGCAGAACTAGTGAAAGTAATCAGGAAGGTGTCCTAAAACCAACTTTGGGGAAGACTTTGTGCTTTCATAGTTGTCTTTAGTGTGTGTTTGTTTTCTATTCTTATGCAAAGGACCTTGAGACAACTTTGTGCCTCCATTGTTCTTCGTATTTCACTCTTGGGAAATCAAGGTGGAGACTTTGTGCTACATCTTAGATTACTGGTTACTCTGCACTTCGTTATCAGTTACTTATCCTACCTAAAAGAACTCTTGTTGTCCCCTGCAAAAAAACTTCTGAAAGAAGAGAAGTGCCTTCAGTGTTTTCACCAAGATTTTCTCCTTTGTTTGTGAACATCATCTCTAAAAGAAGAGAGATGGATGGTGTATCCTACCCCTGAGTATTATTTTCTGCATATATATATAGTATATAGCTCTTACATATTTATAGGGAACCTCCCCTTGATGAGAGGAGAGATTTGTCCACCTCTGATGTAGTAAACCTACACACTGGGCTGACCAAACTCCTTTGTTGTGGATGATAAGACCTATTTTGCTCAATCAGACAGTTGACTGACAAAATATTCACCCAACAGTCTTTTTAGCGACTCTGTTGGGGAAGAGTGCTCAATTTTAAGTCTCAAGTTTCAAGCTGAAGTAGATCCTGCTCTTTTCTATTTTTGTTCTACAATCTGGCAGCTCCACGCTATATAAGAATCCAAAAATCTCAAGGTGTTATTGACCTTATTTTTGAGTTGGTGCAGTAGAGCAATTTTGATTTATTTTCTCCAAAACCTCACCTTCAATGAACTAGGAGTCTTCCTCCTACCCCTAGTAGGTCACCAATACAAGGCAGAGCTTCTTTTTCTACTGTTAGCAGAGCTTTGCCTATCCATACTCCACCCGGATTTGTGATCCCACTTCTGCATAATCAAATCATGGCTCAAGGCCCCTGGAGTAACTCTTTTGGTCCACTAAATTTGACCCCACCCCTACATGAGCTTCCACGCAATTTAAATAAGAATTTTCCAAAAAAAAATGGTGATAGAAAAGTTCACCCTAATGAACATATTATTGCCTTCAGCATAGCCTGTGGTGTAATAGATGTGGAGTATGAAGACATAGCAGTCAGGGTATTCGTAGAGACACTACAAGGCGCTACTGCAGACTGGTTCTACCATCTACAAGCTCGGTCAGTGACTGATTGGGACACTCTTAAAGATAAATTTGAAGCCACGTTTAAGTAAGCAGAAGATGCACATGCCTTGTTATCCCAATTCACATAGATGAAGAAGGAGCCCCATGAACGTATGAGGGACTTCATTGCTAGGTTTGACAAGCTGAAGCATAGGATTTCCATGATTGCCCAATCGACACCTCAGAATCTCAAGTATTTTTCATCAACTTACAACTGCCTGAAGTAAGTTTTTTGCTGAGACAAGCTAGACATATAGACCTTGCTACTGCTCAAGACTTGGCTATTGAGATAGAAGATGACCTTATCTTGGCTAGGAAGATAAGGAAAGACCCAAACAGAGGTAAATCCTCTTCATCTTCTGAATACTCACCTACAGTCACCACTGACCCAATGGTGCAAAAGCTAGTAAATGAAGTGCTAGCTCTTAAAAAGTAAATGGGTTTAGGATCTGATACCACCTGTTGTGGATCCTGTAGCTCACTCTGATACCAAATGTTAGTACCTTAGAGCTCAATTGATTACTATTGTATAAGCAACTAAACACAAAATTAAACCAGAAGTAATAAGTAACTAGAATTCAGAATCAACAAAGAATAGATGATACGAGAAACAATACAATCTGTATTAACACTCTTCCAAAAAGAAATACAATGAAGAAATCACACTCTTCTCACACCTCTTGGGTGTCCAATAATTTTCCCTCAAGAGTTCTCTCTCTCACTCAATTACAATCAACTCAATACTGAGTTGTTGTTCCCTCCAAGTGACAATCAACCCAATGGTTATTGTTGCCTACCTTATAACAGATCTCCTTGATCTTGCTCCTTGTTGTGTTGTAGATCTTCTTGATCTTGCTACCCCACATATCTAACTAGTCTTGCACACACACACCCACATATCTACTTGATCTTGCACACCCTACAGATCAACTGACCTTGCTTACCATGTAGATCTTGATCTTACACTTGAGGATCTAATCCTTTTTAGTCCTTATTACAATACAGCCCCATGGGTCTATTAAATAGATCCCAATACAAATAATAATTAAAAATGCAGACTCAAGACTAAAATTAGTCTTTACATGCAAACTCATTGTTCGTCTAAAATTAAAATAGTTTTGCAATGCACAGATGATCGACGTCGATCTCTATCTATCTGGAGATGACCGACGTCGGTTCCTGTCTGACCGATACCGGCTGATGCCTAACTGATGCTGATTACTGTGTAATTGAACATTGCTGACGTCAGTTACTGTGACACTCAGCAACCTCCACATTTGCATAACAGTGAAGCTTTTAGCTCTACAACTTAACAATCTCCCACTTGGAGATAAATCGCTACATCTATACCTGTACTTGTACATTCTCTAATTTGTTTTTGGCTTGTATCCCCATCTTCAGGTTCAATCTTGAAGACCAAAAAAAGTTGAATGAAGATTCAACTTCTCTTTTGTTCCTAGTTTTGTTAACATTTCCGCAGGGTTCTTATCCTTGCTAGCCTCTATGACTGCAACAACCTTTTGTAACTCTAAAATCCAGTTAACTGCCATTCTACCAACAATGAACACATATCTTGTGGTGCTTCTCTTGCCATCCAAGTAGCCTGCCATATCCGAATCTACATACCCATGTAGAGAAGTGCTTGACCCTGCATAACATAAATACCTGCTGCTGGTCCCTCTCAAATACCTGAAAATCTACTGAACTGCTTTTTAGTGCTTCTTTTTCGAATTAACCATAAACTTGCTGACAACTCCCACTGCTTAGGCAATATCAGGTCTAGTACATACCATGTACTCAACCTCATCATGTGATTTAGGCCACTGTTCATAGCTCAACTTGAACTGTCCAACCATAGGTGTGCTAACCAGTTTTGCATCCTACAAATTGAACCTCTCCACTACCTTATTCACATAATCCTCTTGAGACAAAATCAACTTGTGATTTTCTCTGTCTCTAAAAATACTCATGCCAAGGATTTCTGCTCCTAAATCTTTTCTGGCACATGTCTGAGCTAATTTTACCTTTAGCTCAGCAATTCTCTACATATGTGACCTTGCAACAAGCATATACACTACATATAGTAATAGGATAATGTAGCTATCATTATCCAACCTGGTAAAATAAATACAATGGTTACATTGACATTGACTAAAGCCATGCTTTATCATAAACCTATCAAACCTCAAATACCACTGTCTTGGAGCTTGCTTAAGACTATATAACCTCACCTTCTGTCTCACCTATCCATTCTCTCCTTTCTTTAACCTATAAATCCATTCGTCTTTCAGTGCTTTCTTTCTCGCTGGTAACTCAACCAAATCCCACGTTTGGTTCTTTTCCAAGAAATCAATTTCTTCATTCATGCCATGCTCCCACTGTTTTCTGGATTCTACTTGCATTACCTCTTCAAAACTTCCTAGTTTTCCATCATCAGTGAGCAACAAGTAGTATAAAAAAGAGGAATAACGAAATTGAAGTTTACTTACCCTTTTGGACCTCCTCATGGGCGTTTGAGACTCATTGACAGCTTACTGTCTGCCCAAAATTTATTCTAACAATGACCGATCTCGGTCATCTCTCAGTCTACACCTAATTGATGTCGATTTCATGCGACTGATGTCAGTCTTTGTCTGACCGACGTCAGTTTCCATCTAACTGACCTAACTGATGTTGGTTCTTCCCTGACTGATGTCAATTTCCACCTGCTTGACATCACTAAATTTGGTCTCCACTGGGCTGACATCGGTTCCTGCCTGATCGACATCAATTCTCACTTGACCGATGTCGGTAACTGTGTTTTCTTGTGAGTGATGATTTTTATCTGTGAGCTCATTTTAGATCATAACCTTGTCCAAATCAACCTTGCCCTTCTCAAAATTATTCAGCCTCATGAGCTGATCTCTGTCCATTATCTTCTCCTTGAAAATCAAGGCTTTCCAATTCTTAATAGTGTCAAAAATATCAGATTTCTTTTTTATGTAATAAACCCACACCTTTCTTGTAGCATCATCAATGAAAAAAACATACCAATGTGATCCTCTAATAGAATCTCTCTGAGCTAGTCTCTACACGCCTGTGTGAATAAGCTCTAACCTGTGCTTCTTCTTTATTGACCCAGTCTTGAGAAACCTCACTTTTTCTTGTTTTTCAAAAATACAATGCTCACAAAAATCTCAGTCTATCAAATCTGAAAGCATACCTTTTGAATTAAGAACATCCATTTCCTTCTCACTCATGTGACCAAGCCTATAGAGTCACATCTTTGCATCTACAACTGAAGTAGATAAAACAGAAAGAGAATCAGTAATACAAGCAGAATAGATAAAGTGTACTTACTTTATTACCTCTAGCTAATACAAGTGCACCCTTAGAAACTTTCTAAGATTCCACTGTGAGAGTTACTGTGCAACTCTCATCACCCAACTTTTCTATAGAAATCAAATTTCTCTTCAGGATGGGTAAATGCATGACATGTTTCAACAACCATGTGTTACCAGTCTACAATTTCAGCTGCACTTCTTGTTGGGGATCAATCAACAATATGATTACAATATATATAAGCAATAAACACAGAATTATATTAGATAGATACGTAACTAGAATCATAATTAGCAAGAAACAAGAGATACAAGAAACCACCCTGAAAACTTGTATTCAACTCTTTACAGAAGGAATTACAATTGAAGAAACTTCTTTTTTTCCACACCTCTCTAGATGTACAGATCTCTTCTTAGATCTCTTTCCCTAAAGAGTCCTCTCTTTCAATTACAATCAACTCCACAATCTGGATTGATTCACTTATACAAATATTGTACAATCTTTTTGTCTAATGAACTATGAAAATCTATCTCTATTATATAACTATAGAGACTCATGAGCATGCACTTACAACTGATAGATGCACCTCCAAAACAAGGGCTCTAATTACAGTTCTACTCAAAATAGAAATGCGGGTTTAACAACCAACAGTTCATTCCTTAACATGCAAATAATTTATTCACGAACAAAAATAGATTCTGGATGCCACAGGTAATCGACATCGGTTCCTGCCTGCTTGAACCTACCGACGTCGACCGATCCTGGTCTCCTCCTGACCGACATCAGTCGCCTTTGGTCTGTTTCTGACCATCGTCGGTGACTGATGATTTCTAGCATCTTCTACATTTGCTCATGGGTGAAGTTTTTAGCTCCATACCCTAACAATCTCCCACTTGGAGATAAACAACTGCACTAGTACCTGTACAACAACATCTTCTAGCTCCTCCAACTTCAACTCAATCATGAAGACCAACAAAAGTTGAATGAAGATTCAACTTCTCTTTTGTAACCGGCTTGGTTAACATATCTGCAAATTTCTTATCTATATGGATATTCTCCAGCTTCAACTCACCATCCTCTAATACCTGTCTAATGAAGTGGTACCTAAGTTATATATACTTTGTTTTTGAATAAAAGGCTGAATTCTTAGCCAAATGAATTGCACTCTGACTATCACTGTATAGTCTACAACTCTCTTGTTCATTTCCAAGCTCTTCCATGAACTGTGTCATCCATATCATCTCTTTACTAGCCTCTGTGACTGCAATATATTCTGCTTCTGTAGTTGACAAGGCAACAACCTTCTGTAACTTTGATATCCAGCTAACCGCCGTTCCACCTACAGTGAAAACATATCTTGTGGTGCTTCTCCTACCATCCAAGTCACCTGCCATATTTGAATCTACATAACTATGTAGAGAAGTATTTGAATCTCCATAGCACAAATGCCTACTGCTGGTTCCTTTCAGATATCTAAGGATCCACTGAACTACTTTCTAGTGTTCCTTTCCTGGATTGGCCATATACTTACTTACAACTCCCACTGCTTGGGTAATATTAGGCCTAGTACAAACCATTGCATACATTAAACTTCCTATTGCGGAAGCATATGGAACTTTTCTCATGTACTCTACCTCATCATGTGAATTAGGACATTGTTCTTTACTTAACTTGAAATGTCCAGCCATAGGTGTGCTTACCGGTTTTGCATCTTGCATATTGAACCGTTTCAACACCTTGTTCACATAATCCTCTTGAGACAAAATCAACTTGTGATTTTTTCTGTCTGTCTTAATACTCATGCCAAAGATTTTCTTTGCTGTTCCTAAATCCTTCATGGCAAATATGTGAGCTAATTTCACCTTTAGCTTAGAGATATCCTGCATGTGTGATCCTGCAACCAGCATATCATCTACATACAATAATAGAATAATATATCTACCATTATCCAATCTCTTAAAATATACACAATGGTCAGATTAATATCTACTGTAGCCATGCTTAGTCATAAACCTGTCAAATCTCAGATACCATTGCCTTGGAGCTTGCTTGAGGCCATACAAGCTTTTTTTCAATCTGCACACAAGTTTCTCCTTACCTTTGACCTCATATCCTTCCGGCTGATCCATATATATTTTTTCATCCAAATCTCCATGAAGAAACGTTGTCTTAACATCAAGCTGCTCAAGATGCAAATCCTCAATAGCAACTAAAGACTATACAGTTCGTATAAAAGTCATTTTAACAACAGGAGAAAAAATCTCACCAAAGTCAATACCTGGTTTCTGTGCAAATCCTTTCACCACTAATCTGGCCTTATATCTCATCTGTCCATTCTCCCTTCTTT
This sequence comes from Torreya grandis, assembly GCA_037957365.1. Lineage (NCBI taxonomy): Eukaryota > Viridiplantae > Streptophyta > Pinopsida > Cupressales > Taxaceae > Torreya > Torreya grandis. The sequence goes on along the minus strand of JARHVA010000100.1, from coordinate 6,621,491 downwards.
CAACCTGTAAATCCATCTGTTCTTTAGTGTCATCTTTTCTGCTGGCAATTCAACCAAATCCCATGTTTGGTTCTCTCTCAAAGAATCAATTTTTTCATTCATGCCTAGCTCCCACTGATTCTTGGAATCCACTTGTATTGCTTCATCAAAACTCTCTAGTTCTCCACCATCAGTAAGCAATAAATAGAATAACGAAGAGAAATATCGAATTAGAGGTTTACTTACCCTTTTTGACCTCTTGTTGGGTGACTGAGACTCATCCACAACATGTTGTCTGCCTAAATTCTCTGACAGTGATCGACCTCGGTCACTTCCAGGCCTATAACTGGCTGACATCGATTCTACCTGATCGACGTCAATTTCTATCTGGCTAATGTCGGTTCTTGTACGGCCAACATCGGTCTCTGTACGGTCGACGTTGGTTCCTACCTGACCGATGTCAGTCTTTGTATTTTCTTTCCTGTGATTTTTCTTTTCTGCGAGCTTATTTTAGACCTTCACCTTGTCCAATTTTGCATTGCTCTGCTCAGGTTGATCCAACTTCTTGAGTTGATCACTGTACATAACTTTTTCATTGAAAACAACATCATGGCTCCTAATTATCTTGTTAGTTCTTAGATTTCAAAATCTGAAATCAAACTCATCAGAGCCATAGCCAATAAATGTGCACCTCATAGACTTAGCATCCAACATCTTTCTATTTTTTTATCAATGTGCACAAAGGCTTCACAACCAAAATTTTTGAGAAATGATAGATCTACCTTTTTACCTGTCTATGCCTCTTCTAAAATTCCACCATCCAGTGCTGTAGAGGGACCTCTGTTAATCAGGTACACTACAGTATCCACGACTTCTGCCCAAAACTCTAAGGGCAATCCAGCATGCAATCTCATACACCTTGCACGCTCCATGATTATTCTGTTCATCCTTTCAGCAACTCCATTTTGCTGAGGTGTTCTTGGAACAGTTCTTTGCCTATGAATCCCATGCATATAACAATACCTATTGAACTTGTGGCTACAAAACTCACCACCATTGTCAGATCTCAGGCACTTCAATCTCTTGTTTGTTTCATTCTCAACCATAGCTTTTTAAATCTTAAATGTGTCAAAAACATTAGATTTTTTCTTAATACAATAGATCCATACCTTTCTTGTAGCATCATCTGTGAAGGAAACATACTACTGTGATCCTCTAATAGAAGCAACTTGGGCTGGTCCCCACACGTATGTGTGAACAAGCTACAATTTGTGCTTCTTCTTTGTTGACTCAGTCTTGAGAAAACTCACTCTCTTCTATTTTCCAAAAATACAGTCTTCACATAAATCTAGATCTATGCTTTTCAAATCTGGAAACATACCTTTTAACTTAAGAATTGTCATTCCCTTCTCACTCATGTGGCCAAGCCTTTAATGCCACAACTTTGCATCTACATCTGAAGTAGATAATACAGAAGAAAAATGATTAGTAATACAATTACATAAATAGAGAGTACCTACTCTCTTACCTCTGGCCAATACAAGTGCACCCTTAGAAACCTTCCAAGCTTCTGCTATGAGAGTTACTGTACACCCCTCATCCCCTAACTTTTCTGTAGAAATCAAATTTCTCTTCAAGCTAGAAACATGCATGACGTCTTTCAACACCCATGTGTTGCCATTCTGCATTTTCAGCTTAACTTTACCTTTGCCAATAATTTTACAAGGCTCATCATTCCCTAAATAAACTATTCCAAAATCTCTATGGACATAGTCACTAAAATATTCTTTATTAGAGGTTGCATGGAAAGATGCACCAGAATCTAAAACCCAAGATTCTATATTAGTATGCAAAGAGAATATAAGAGCATCTTGTGCAACAATACCTGCCACCTTTGTTTCTTCTTTGTCTTCATGCTATCTATCTTCTTTAGGCTTTGACCAACAATCTTTGCTTATGTGCCCAATCTTTCTACAATTCCAACATTGTGGCTTCCTGCCATTTCTGGATTTAGATCTACCTTTCATCTTTGATTTAGATCTTGATCTCCCTTTCTTGCTCTTCTCTTTTTGTCTTCCCCTACTCTCAAAACTTGCGTTTCTTGATGTCTCTTCTGTGCTTTTCCTGCGAATTTCTTCATTTAAGATTACACTAACCACATCATCTACTTTTAAAATATTTGAAGCAGAAGCATTATTACTAACTGCCATTACTAAGTTGTGCCAGTTTTCAGATAAAGAACATAAGATTAATAGAGCTTTAATTTCATCATCAAATACTATTTTGACTGAATTTAATTGATTCACAATTCTATAGAAATCATTCAAATGATTAGATACAAAACTACCTTCCTGCATTTGCAAATTAAATAACTGCTTCATAAGATATACCTTATTAGAAGCTGAGGGTTTTTCATATAAATTCGCTAAAGTAGTCATTAACTCTACCGTAGACTTTGTCTGTGTTAAATTAGATATCACAGTAAATGCTAGACTCAATCTTATTGATCCAAGAGCCTTTCTATCAAGAACTTCCCATTCTTCGTCATCCATGTCTTTGGACTGCTTTGCAGTCCCTCCTAACGATAAGTATAAATCTTTTTGATACAGATAATATTTTATCTACATTCTCCATAATTGATAGTTCTTGTCATTGAACTTCTCCATTCTTAGTTTACTTTCTTCTGCCATTGCTTCTCCCACTCAAACAAAATTTTCTGTGAGTAACCTGTAATCAATACACACTAACCAGATCTGAAACACCTATTAGTCAGCCTGGCTCTGATACCACTTGTTGGTATCAAGCTTTAGAACCTACAACCAATGCTCTGATAGCACTTGTTGGGGATCAATCAACAATATGATTACAATATATATAAGCAATAAATACGAAATTATATCAGATAGATAAGAAACTAAAATCAGAATTAGCAAGAAACAAGAGATACAAAAAACCACCTTGAAAACTTGTATTCAACTCTTTACAAAAAGAATTACAATTGAAAAAACTTCTTTTCTTCCACACCTCTCTAGATGTACAGATTTCTTCTTAGATCTCTTTCCCTCAAGAGTCCTCTCTCTCAATTACAATCAACTCCACAATCTGGATTGATTCACCTATACAAATATTGTATAGTCTTTTTGTCTAATAAACTATGAAGATCTATCTCTATTATATAACTATAGAGACTCATGAGCATGCACTTACAACTAATAGATGCACTTCGAAAACAAGGGCTCTAATTACAGTTCTACTCAAAATAGAAACGCGGGCTTAACAACCAACAGTTCATTCCTTAACATGCAAATAATCTGTTCACGCACGAAAATAGATTCTGGATGCCACAGGTAACCGACATCGGTTCCTGCCTGCTTGAACCTGTCGATGTCAGCTAATCCTGGTCTCCTCTTGACCGACGTCGGTCGCCTTTGGTCTATTTCTGACCGTCGTCAGGGACTGATGATTTCCAGCATCTTCTGCATTTGCTCATGGGTGAAGTTTTTAGCTCCATACCCTAACACTTCTCTTTTGCCAACTATTTGACAAGGCTCACCATACAAATAATCTTCTATCTGCATCCTCTATAATTGATAATTCTTGCCATTGAATTTCTCTATTTTTAGCTTACTTTCTTCTACCATTGCTTTACTTCCACTCAATCAAAAACCCTTGAGAGTGAACCTGTAATCAAAAACACTAACTTGCTCTACCACTTGTTAGTGATCTTAGCTCTGATACCACTTGTTAGGATCTGATACCACCTGTTGTAGATCTTGTAGCTCACTCTGATACCAAATGTTAGTACCTTAGAGCTTAATTGATTACTATTATATAAGCAACTAAACACGAAATTAAACCAGAAGTAATAAGTAACTAGAATTTAGAATCAGCAAAGAATAGATGATACAAGAAATAATAGAATCTGTATTAACACTCTTTCAGAAAGAAATATAATGAAGAAATCACACTCTTCTCACACCTCTTGGGTGTCCAGTAATTCTCTCTCAAGAGTTCTCTCACTCAATTACAATCAACAATCAACTCAATACCGAGTTGTTGTTCCCTCCAAGTGATAATCAACCCAATGGTTGTTGTTGCCTACCTTACAGCAGATCTCCTTGATCTTGCTCCTTATTGTGTTGCATATCTTCTTGATCTTGCTACCTCACAGATCTAATTGGTCTTGCACACACACACCCATAGATCTACTTGATATTGCACACTCTGTAGATTAATTGACCTTGCTTACCATGTAGATCTTCCTGATCTTACACTTGAGGATCTAATCCTTCTTAATCTTTATTACAATACAGCCCCATGGGTCTATTAAATAGATCCCAATATAAATAATAATTAAAAATGCAAACTCAAAACTAAAATTAGTCTTTACATGCAAACTCACTATTCATCTAAAATTAGAATAGTTTTGGAATGCACAGACGATCGACATCGGTCTCTGTCTGTCTGAAGATGACCAACATCAGTTCCTGTCTGACCGATGCCAACTGACGCCTAACTGATGTCAGTTGCTGTGTAATTGAACATTGTCGACGTCGATTGATCTGACTGACGTCAGTTACTGTGACACTCAACAACCTCCACATTTGCATAACAATGAAGCTTTTAGCTCCACAACTTAACAAATGGCATAAGGGATGTCATCTGCTCCTGCATACAAAGAAATGCCAATGAAGACATTTTAAAATTAGGCATTCCAAGGCCATGCTACTAAAAACCAAGGATAGCTAAATTATCTTCCTCCTCCACAGAGAAACCTCACCCTCAAAGCACCTCCAACCAACTCAGTAGTTGGATATCTTGAAGCTGAATCAGATTTCTCATTCCAGTCTGAGTTGAATTTTGAAGATGACGCTAATCTCTTCACTAAAGAAAAAGAGAAATTAGCTGGTGACTCCCATATAGTTTTCTAAATTATCAGGATGAACCCAGAAGTGAAGGTAATGCAACTGAGGGATCATATGTTGTATTCACTCGATCTAAAAATCAATCAGCTCAACAAGCTAATAAATAAAAGACAGAGGGGCAACCTCAACTAGTAATTTTATTTACTAAACGTGGAACCACTTTGCCTTTCTAGCCAAAGGACTCGGTAGTTGCTAGAAAAGTAAGTACCCCAAACATTTATGCACCTTCAACTTTAAATTCATAGTCCAGTTTTCTCCCTCCCAAAACTCAAAAGGATGAACTCCCATCCTCTGTGCCTAGTTCATTTCCAACATTTGATATCATTGACCATATAAAGAAAACCAAAATTCAAATGTCTGAATTTGAATTTTTGCAGTCCAACCCTGAGCAATTAGACAAACTGATTCAATGTGTTAAAAAGAAGCCATCCCTATAAGACAAGCAATTCCCAAGGCGACTCGTGATTCCCTTAAGGATGCACTCACCAAAAATAATCTTGTCATCACTCCTGCTGCTCCTGGTAAGACTGAACCTTTCTATGTCTCATTGTTGATAAATGGACATCAGTTGAACAATTGCATCATTGATTTTGGAGCTTTAGACAATGTCATCCTTGCCAAAGTGGTTGAATCCCTTGGCCTCACACTGACCAAGACATTTGGTAGATGCTTCTCCATAGAGAATAAGCAAGTATCTCTCCTAAGACAAATTAAGGATGTCAAATTTACGTTTGCAGCGTTCCCAGACAAAAAAATCAAGATGACTATCTTGGTAGCTGACGTCCTAGCATCATATGGCATCCTTCTTGGGCATAATTTTTGTAGGGATGTTGGTGGTGAATTGAGCATGGACTTATTCGAGGTGAAGATTCCAGTCAAAGTTGTTATGAAGAGGCTACTCCCTGAGAAGGAAGTAAAATACCTGGTTACCCAGACCTCAGCGCCTGAAGCTCAAATTCTATTTGAGTCTTCAGGCATGGGTAACTACTTTTTATCCACAGATGAATTCCATGAAATTCCTATTGAAACTCTTGAAGATGACAACCTGAAGATCAGTTTAGTTGGAACAGTAGAAGAATTGGCTGAGCGCAATGTGTGGAAGAATCTCCCCCTCTAAATGAAGAAGAATCCAAAAATAATTAGTATCAAATGAGGTATGGATTCTTGAATTTGATAGCAACTGCTCCTCCACTAGTTCAGGAGCTGGAGTTGTGTTGATATCTCTTCAAAGAGATATTTTTCTTTCATCCTATAAGTTGCTGTTCAACAACACTAACAATACGGCTAAGTATGAATCTATGTTGCTTGGATTGAGGGTTGCTCGAGACAAAGGCATCAAGCTCCTTCATGCCAAAGGAGATATTGAACTAGTGGTTTGTTAAGTGAGAAATATGTACCAAATCAAGAATAAAATATTACACCACTACTGCAATCTAGTCTGGGACCAAATTGAAAGCTTTGATGCTCTTAGCATCTCAGCCATTCCTAAAGAATTTAATGATCGAGCTGATGCACTGGCTGTTTCAGCTACCCTCTTGGTCCCCCACCCAGACTTCAAAAGAGACAAGTACACTATTAAGCTAGTCTTTAGACCAAGTGTACCTGATAATGCTAGTCATTGGTAAGTGTTTAACAATGACAACCAAATCATTGCCTTTTTGGAGCAAAAAAATAGCTTTGAACGGCTACATTTTGAAGACAGTGAACTTCAGAAGTGTGAACCAGCTCTTGAATCAAATACAGACGCAGGTGAAGAGTTCTTGCAACTTGAAAGGAATAAGATTCCCAAAGGCCTAGTTTCCTTTAAGAAGCTGTTTGACAAATATGACATATTCATCAAATAGCAGTAAATAGATTTAAGCTCCTCGTAAGAGTTTGATCAAGTAAATCTGGGGACCAAGGGAGACCCCAAGATGGTTAACATTGGTAAATGTTGTACTCCTGAGGAGAGGTTCAAGTTCACTACTTTGTTTAATCAGTACATAGATGTCATAGTAGACTCTTATGATGACCTGAAGTCACTCAGGCTTGATGGAATCTGCCATGACATTCCTCTCAAGGCTGACTCGGTGCCTTACAAACAAAAATCCAGGTAGTACAATCTGAAGATATTAGGTACTATTCTGTCTGAGATATAAAAAAAGCTAAATGCTAGGATCATTTTATCAATCCATCATTCCACATGGATTGCAAACATAGTGCTTGTAAGGAAGAATAATAGCAAAATTCATCTCTGTGTGGATTTTAGAAATTTGAATCAGTCATTTTTGAAGGATAACTATCATTTACCAATCATGGATCAAGTGCTTCAGACAATAATGGATTTGAAGATGTTATCAATGCTAGATGGCTTCTCAAGATATAATCAAGTTGAAGTTGGTGAGGAAGAACAACATAAGACTACTTTCACCACACCGTGGGGCACATTTGCATATAAAAAGATGCCTTTTGGCTTGATAAATATTGGCACCACCTTCCAAAGAGCAATGGACCTTTTCTTCAAGGATGAGATAGGTAAGTTCATCCTAGTTTATCTTGATGACTTGACTGTCTTTTTTAAGCATCACCCAGATCATGTGCGCCATTTGCAACAAGTGCTGAAATGCTGTCGCCAGAATGACATTTTCTTAAACCCTAAAAAGTTAATTTTTAGAGTAATAGAGGGGAAACTTCGTAGACACATTGTGTCTAAAGGGGGCATAAAGATTGACTCATACAGAGTCAAGTCTATCTAAGAGCTTACCTTGCCCACAAGTAAGACTGATGTTCACTCTTTCTTTGGAAAGGTGAATTTCTTACGGAGGTTCGTCCCTGAGTTTACTGAGAAGACTAGGCACATTTTAAATATGATAAAGAATAAGGCCACCTTCAACTGGATTGAAGAAGGCAAGTCAACATTTGAGGATATCAAGACTGCCATTGCCCAATCTCTATTTCTAGTTTGTCCAGATTATACAAGGGATTTCCTCATATATAGTTATGCTTCTGAACACACACTTTCAACCATCCTAATTTAATAGAACGAAGAAGGTGTGGAATCTCCCATTTCCTTCATGAGCTATCCTCTCAAAGCTCATGAGCTGAAGTACTCGAACATAGAGAAGCATGCTTATGCAGTGGTGAAGGCAGTAAAGCATTTCCATTTCTACATCCTCAATTCATGAGTTACTGCCTTGGTTCTGGACACCACAGTCAAATTCATACTAACTCAGCAGGAGTTTGGGACGAAAAGAGGCAATTAGATTGTGAAAATCTAGGAGTTTGATTTAGCCATCAAGCTAACAAAGCTGGTACAAGGAAAATCCTATGCCAATTGATTGCTGATAACAGACTAGAAGAAGCAAGGTATGGAGAAGTAGAGGTAGAAGGCATACCAACAATCCTCTTTGTCTCCACCAATAATGAATGGTATTCAGGTATTACTCATTTTCTTACTTATGGTGAGTGTCCTGCTCACCTATCTTATAAAGAAAAGAAGACTATCAAGTTGAAAGCTACCAATTTCGTCTTTTGAGACAACGGCCTATATAAGAAGAGCATTGATGGAGTGTTCCTTCACTATGTGGATAAGGAACAACAAAACTAACTCTTGAAATCCTTCCACAATCTGGCCTGTGGAGGACTTTTTTTGCTCCTGTGACTGCCCATAAGATCTTGTGAGCCAGGTATTATTGGCTAACTCTCTTTCAAGATGCATACAAGTGGGTTAAGAAATGTAAACTATGCCAACAGTTTGTCGAAAGACCCAAGTTAGTTGCCCTGCCTCTCAAGCCAGTGGTCATAGATGAGCCATTCCAGCAATAGGGAATTGACTTTATTGGTGCTGTAAATCCATCTTCAAGTGCTGAACATGATTATGTCCATACAGCAACAAACTACTTCACCAAGTGGGTGGAAGCAATTCCAACTAAGCATGCTACTTTAGAAGTAGTGTGCAATTTCCTCAAGGAGAATATCATTTCTAGGTTTGGGGTCCCAACCAAGATTGTCACTGACAATGTAGCTTGTTTCACTTCTCAAGAGATCACTCAATTCTGTTTCTACTATGGGATTACATTCTCCCACTCTTCTGATTACTTTCCACAAGGGAATGGACAAGCTGAATCAAGCAATAAGAACCTGGTGACTATCATCAAGAAGCTAATGGATGACAATGAAAGGACATGGCATAAAGCATTGGTTGATGCTATAAAGGTAGACAAAATTATGCCCAAAAGGGCAATTAGTTTGTCTCATTTCCAACTTCTTTATGGTATCAATGCTGAGATACCAATCACCTTGGAATTGCCAGCATTGAAATTGGCTAAGGCAATTAAAGATCAGACATATGAAAGCTACCTCGATAAGAGGATCATGTTTCTGACTGAGTTGGATGAGCAGAGAACTATGGTGGTGGACCGAATTGCTGCCCACCAAAGTCTAGTGAAGAAACTCTTTGACCAGAAAGCAAAAAACTATGATTTCTAGATTGGAGATCAAGTCCTATTGTGGGACAAAAGGAGAGAGCCAAGGGGGATGCATGGAAAGTTTGATTCTCTTTGGAGAGGCTCATTTATTATCCATCAGCTCAATGGTGAGAACAGCTTCTTATTGAAATATCAAGACGACACACTCTTTACTCTGCCTCATAATGAATAGCATCTAAAGCACTTTAATTCCTGAAGTGTCAGATAAGTTCACATGTACATATGTATATTTGTATAGTCTTTGTTGTTAGGATATGGAGCTAAAAGCTTCATCCATGAGCAAGTTGCAAGTTGCAGGCATTTAATAGTCACCATCGACGGTCTGGCAGAGACTAAGAACTGCCGGCGTCGGTCACAGGCAGACTGATAGGGACCAACGTCGGTCACTTGTGTAGGCAGATTCTATTTTTGTGCGCAAATAGAATGTTTGCATGTTAAGGAACGAACTGTTGGTTGTTAAGCCCATGTTTCTAATTTGAGTAGGACTGAAATTAGAGCCCTTGTTTGGAGGTGCATCTATCATTTTTAAGTGCATGCTCATGAGTCTCTATAGTTATATAATAGAGATAGATCTTCATAGTTCATTAGACAAGACAATAAGACAATATTGTAGAAGTAGAATACAGATTATATATCAATCCAGATTATGGAGTTGTTTATAATTGAGAGAGAGGACTCTTGAGGGAAAGAGATCTAAGAAGAGATCTATACATCTAGAGTGGTGTGAAAGAAAAGAAGTTTCTTCAATTGTAATTCTTTCTGTAAAGAGTTGAATACAAGTTTTCAGGGTGGTTTCTTATATCTCTTGTTTCTTGTTAATTCTGATTCTAGTTACTTATCTATTTGATTTAATTCCATATTTATTAATTTCATAAGTGTAATCATATTGTTGATTGATCCCCAACAAGTGGTATTAGAGCTTTGGTTCACTAACAGGTAGTTCAGATCTGGTTAGTGTTTATTGATTACAGGTTACTCACAGGGATTTTTGTTTGAGTGGGAGAAGCAATGGCAGAAGAAAGTAAGCTAAGAATGGAGAAGTTCAATGGCAAGAACTATCAATTATGGAGAATGTAGATAGAAGATTATCTATATCAAAGAGATTTATACTTACCGTTAGGAGGGACTGCAAAGCAGCCCAAAGGCATGGATGATGAAGAATGGGAAGTTTTTGATAGAAAGGCTCTTGATCTATAAGATTGAGTCTAGCATCCACTGTGATATCTAATTTATCACAGGCAAAGTCTACGGTAGAGTTAATGACTACTTTAGCAAATATGTATGAAAAACCCTCAGCTTCTAATAAGGTGTATCTTATGAAGCAGTTATTTAATTTGCAGATGCAGGAAGGTAGTTTTGTATCTAATCATTTGAATGATTTCTATAGAAATTGTGAATCAATTAACTTCAATCAAAATAGTATTTGATGATGAAATTAAAGCTCTATTAATCTTATGTTCTTTACCAAAAAGCTGACACAGCTTAGTAATGGCAGTTAGTAATACTGCTTCTACTTCAAATATTTTAAAAGTAGATGATGTGGTTAGTGTAATCTTGAATGAAGAAATTTGCAAGAAAAGCACAGAGGAGACATCAGGGAACGCTTTAAGTTTTGAGAGCAGGGGAAGACAAAAAGAGAAGAGCAAGAAAAGGAGATCAAGATCTAAATCTAAGGTGAGAGGTAGATCTAAATCCAGAAATGGAAGGAAGACACAATGCTGGAATTGTGGAAAGATAGGGCACATAAGCAAAGATTGATGGTCAAAGCCTAAAGAGGACAAACAGCATGAAGACAAAGAAGAAACAAAGGTGGTAGGTATTGTTGCATAAGATGCTTTTATATTCTCTTTGCATACTAATATAGAATATTGGGTTTTAGATTCTGGTGCATCTTTCCACGCAACCCCTAATAGAGAATATTTCAGTGACTATGTCCATGGAGATTTTGGAATAGTTTACTTAGGGGATGATGAGCCTTGTAAGATTATTGGCAAAGGTAAAGTGCAGCTGAAGATGCAGAATGGCAACACATGAGTGTTGAAAGAAGTGATGCATGTTCTCAGCCTGAAGAGAAATTTGATTTCAGCAAGAAAGTTAAGGGATGAGGGTTGTACAGTAACTCTCACAGCTGAATCTTTGAAGGTTACTAAGGGTGCACTTGTAATGGCTAGAGGTAAGAGAGTAGGTACTCTCTATTTATGTAATTGTATTACTGACAATTCTTTTTCTGTATTATCTACTTCAAATGTAGATACAAAGTTGTGGCATCAAAGGCTAGGCCACATGAGTGAGAAGGGAATGACAATTCTTAAGTCAAAAGGTATGTTTTCAGATTTAAAAAGCATAGATCTAGATTTCTGTGAAGACTGTATTTTTGGAAAACAAAAGAGAGTGAGTTTTCTCAAGACTGTGTCAACAAAGAAAAAGCACAAACTGCAGCTTGTTTACACAGACATGTGGGGACCAGCCCAAGTTGTTTCTATTAGAGAATCACAGTATTATGTTTTCTTCACAGATGATGCTACAAGAAAGGTATGTATCTATTGTATTAAGAAGAAATATGATGTTTTTGACATATTTTAGATTTAAAAAGCTATGGTTGAGAATGAAACAGGCAAGAGATTGAAGTGCCTGAGATCTGATAATGGTGGTGAGTTTTGTAGCCACAAGTTTAATTGGTATTGTTATATGTATGGGATCCGCAGACAAAGGACTGTTTCAAGAACACCTCAGCAAAATGGAGTTACTGAAAGGATGAACAGAACAATCATGGAGCGTGCAAGGTGTATGAGATTATATGCTGGATTGCCCTTAGAGTTTTGGGAAGAAGCTGTGGATACTGCAGTGTACCCGATTAACAGAGGTCCCTCTACAGCACTGGATGGTGGAATTCCAGAAGAAGCATGGATAGGTAAAAAGGTAGATCTCTCATTTCTCAAAGTTTTTGATTGTGAAGCCTTTGTGCACATTGATAAAGAAAATAAAAAGAAGCTTGATGCTAAGTCTATGAGGTGCACATTTATTGGCTATGGCTCTGATGAGTTCGGATTCAGGTTTTGGAATCTTGGAACTAACAAGATAATTAAGAGCTGTGATGTTGTTTTCAATGAAAAAGTGATGTACAGTGATCAGCTCAAGAAGCTGAATCAAACTGAGCAGAGCAATGAAGAATTGGACAAGGTGAAAGTTCAAAATAAGCTCGTGGGAAAGAAAAATCACAGGAAAGAAAACACAGAGACCGGCGTCGGTCAAGTAAGAACCGACGTCAGCCGTACAGGGAACGATGTCGGCCATACAAGAACTGACATCGACCAAAAAGGAGCTGACGTCGGTCAGGCAGAATTGATGTTAGCCAATTGTAGGCCTAAAAGTGACTAAGGTCGGTCACTGTCAGAGAATTTGGGTGGATAGCGTGTTGTGGGTGAGTCTCAGTCACCCAACAGGAGGTCAAAAAGGGTAAGTAAACCTCTAATTCGATATTCCCCTTCGTTATTCTATTTATTGCTTACTGATGGTGGAGAACCAGAGAGTTTTGATGAAGCAATACAGGTGGATTCCAAGAGTCAGTGGGAGCTTGGCATGAATGAGGAAATTGATTCCTTGAGAGAGAACCAAACATGGGATTTAGTTGAGTTGCCAGCAGGAAATAAGACACTGAAGAACAGATGGATCTACAGATTGAAAGAAGGTGAGAATGGACAGATGAGATATAAGGCCAGATTAGTAGTAAAAGGATTTGCACAGAAACCAGGTATTGACTTTGGTGAGATTTTTTTTTTTGTTGTTAAAATGACTTCTATACGGACTGTATTGTCTTTAGTTGCTACAGAAGATTTGCATCTCGAGCAACTTGATGTTAAGACAGTGTTTCTTCATGGAGATTTGGATGAAGAAATATATATGGATCAGCCAGAAGAATTTGAGGTCAAAGGTAAAGAGAAGTTAGTTTGCAGATTGAAGAAAAGATTGTATGGCCTCAAGCAAGCTCCAAGGCAATAGTATTTAAGGTTTGACAGGTTTATGACTGAGCATGGCTACAGTAGATGTCAATATGACTATTGTGTGTATTTTAAGAGATTGGATAATGGTAGATATATTATTCTATTGTTGTATGTAGATGATATGCTGGTTGTAAGATCACACATGCAGGATATCTCTGAGCTTAAAGTGAAATTAGCTCACACATTTTCCATGAAGGATTTGGGAGCAGCAAAGAAAATTCTTGGCATGAATATTAAGAGAGACAGGAAAAATCATAGGTTGATTTTGTCTCAAGAGGATTATGTGAACAAGGTGTTGAAACGGTTCAATATGCAAGATGCAAAACCGGTAAGCACACCTATGGCTAGACATTTCAAGTTAAGTAAAGAACAGTGTCCTAATTCACATGATGAGGTAGAGTACATGAGGAAAGTTCCATATGCTTCCGCAGTAAGAAGTTTAATGTATGCAATGGTTTGTACTAGCCCTGATATTTCCCAAGCAGTGGGAGTTGTAAGTAAATATATGGCCAATCCAGGAAAGGAACACTAGAAAGTAGTTCAGTGGATCCTTAGATATCTGAAAGGAACCAGCAGTAGGCACTTGTGCTATGGCGGTTCAAATACTTCTCTACATGATTATGTAGATTCAGATATGGCAGGTGATTTGGATGGTAGAAGAAGCACTACAGGATATGTTTTCACTGTAGGTGGAACGACGGTTAGCTGGATATCAAAGTTGCAGAAGGTTGTTGCCTTGTCAACTACAGAAGCAGAATATATTGTAGTCACAGAGGCTAGCAAAGAGATGATATGGATGACACGGTTCATGGAAGAGCTTGGAAAGGAGCGAGAGAGTTGTAAACTATACAGTGATAGTCATAGTGCAATTCATTTGGCTAAGAATTCAGCCTTTCACTCAAGAACAAAGCATATACAACTTAGGTACCACTTCATACGACAGGTATTGGAGGATGGTGAGTTGAAGCTGGAGAAAATCTATACAGATAAGAATCCTGCGGATATGTTAACCAAGCCGGTTACAAAGGAGAAGTTGAATCTTCATTCAACTTTCGTTGGTCTTCAAAATTGAGTTGAAGATGGAGGAGCTAGAAGATGTTGATGTACAGGGACTGGTGCAGCTGTTTATCTCCAAGTGGGAGATTGTTAGGGTATGGAGCTAAAAGCTTCATCCATGAGCAAGTTGCAAGTTGCAGGCATTCAACAGTCTCCATCGACGGTCTGGCAGAGACCAAGAACTGTCGGCGTCGATAGTAAGTCGGCCGACATCGGTCACAGGCGGACTGACAGGGACTGACGTCGGTCACCTATGTAGGCAAATTCTATTTTTGTGCGCAAACAGAATGTTTGCATGTTAAGGAACGAACTGTTGGTTGTTAAGCCCGCGTTTCTAATTTGAGTAGGACTGAAATTAGAGCCCTTGTTTGGAGGTGCATCTATCAGTTGTAAGTGCATGCTCATGAGTCTCTATAGTTATATAATAGAGATAGATCTTCATAGTTCATTAGATAAGACAATAAGACAATACTGTAGAAGTAGAATACAGATTGTATATCAATCCAGATTGTGGAGTTGATTGTAATTGAGAGAGAGGACTCTTGAGGGAAAGAGATCTAAGAAGAGATATATACATCTAGAGAGGTGTTGAAGAAAAGAAGTTTCTTCAAGTGTAATTCCTTCTGTAAAGAGTTGAATACAAGTTTTTAGGGTGGTTTCTTGTATCTCTTGTTTCTTGTTAATTCTGATTCTAGTTACTTATCTATCTGATTTAATTCTGTGTTTATTGCTTTCATAAGTGTAATCATATTGTTGATTGATCCCCAACATTTGTTTCTGCTTTTTGTTGTTCATATTCATTTTTAAAGCCTTTTTTTTTAGGTAGCATGACTCCATAGCCCATTGGCATACTTCAAAGGCACTGAAGATTCTAGTTTCTACTCCCCTTAGATGATTTCAAGTTTTCAACTGAAGGAAGTTCCCTAACTGAAGCCAGCTATTGTCCCCAAAAATGAGTGACATTTTTGGGACAACCTATGAATTATTTTGGTTCAACAGACCAAAATCATCTCTCCCCTTTTCAAAAATTGCTCTGAGCATTCAAGTTCTTCATTTTTCAAAGCTTTTCCAAGAATCTACGGACTCAACATGCTTGAAATTAGCAAGTTCAACAGGTTCAAAGGCTTCTGCAGGTGAGTTCAACCAAAAGAATTCAATCAGCAAGCTTCAAAGAGCAAGGAATGAATCATTGAACCATTAAACCTTGGACCATTTTGGTTTAATGGGTTCAATGGGTTCAAAGGTTCAACATTATCGATAAAAGTTAAGTGCTTTAGCAAAGGTTGAATGAGTTTAACGACCAAATGGTTCAACATGTTTGTTTCAAAAGATCAATAAAGATTTATCCAAGTAAAGAGATTGAACCATTGAACCATTTAATCGATGAACCATAGTTGGTTCAATCGACTGGTTCAAGGGGTTACCCCAGGGCCAAAAGAATAAATGCCCTTGCAGAGGGCAGACAACATTGGTTTAAGGGTGAAAGAGAAGACATAAAAGATAGAATTCCTTCATATTTGTTCAAAGGTCGATAGGGAACATTTCCTTCAAAAATTTTGTCTGAAGGAAATTTTTAAGTGAAAGAGCCGTTAGACTTTGGGAAGTTTTTTCTCGAGAAATGGTTAAGGCAAAATTCCTTCAGACTTTTTATTTGAAGGAATTCACTTGAGAAGAAAGCCCAAATAAATTGAAAGGAACAAATGAAAAAAGCCCAAAAGCCAAAACCCATCGAAGAAGCAAGAACCCATCGAGAAAGATCAAACCTTAAAGTGCAGTGGAAGCCACACGTGTCCCTTGTAGAGTCAATGTGGAAGTTGCCAAGTGTCGTCTGCCAGGACACAGTTTCTAATAAGTTTCAGAGTTGTGGAACGTGCCACATGTCTCGTTAAAACTCAGCAAAAGTTGTCAAGTGTCATCATCCGCAATTGCTTCATTTGTTTCATAAGGATTGTGGTGGGCCTTACTAAGGTTAAGCAGAGCACGACAAGTGTCATTATCTGCATGAATCTAAAATAAGTCTCGAATGTCTTTATAATGTTTTTAGGATCTTGGCAGAAGCCACCACGTGTCATCCTCTACAGGACTCTCAAAATGTATTCAAAGCTTCGTGAAACATGCCACATGTCCCGTTAAAACTCATCGGAGCACGACAAGTGTCTGTGTCTACATTTCAAGTTTCTTATAAATCTTCTTTCACTAAGCTTCTCTCAGATTTCCATGGAGGGTGCCACGTGGCAACTACAAAATATTTTAATGTGTTTCTAAAAAAAGCAAAAAAATGCCATGTGTCACTTGCTGAGATTAACAGAAAGCAACCAAAACAAGCAGGAAAGACACAAAGGAATTGCTAAGGAGGATGATGGACCTGAAGACGTCAAATTTGTGACAATAAAATAACTATTGATCTTTGCAGGTTTGAATGCAGGCTCGAATGCACTCAAAGGCTAAAATGCCAAAGGGAAGAATGTAAAGAGCCAGCAAAGCTGAGGATATAGCCTTGAGAGCTCAAATGCCAGGAAAAGACAAAACCTGAAAGGTAAAAGATAGCCCCAGGGCTCAAATCATAGCAAAAAGAGGTAAAGGCCAAAATATCTTCAACGGAGTTATTTCTAGTAGGTGAAACAGTGGGTTAGGCAGACTTTTGAGCACACCAAATCAAGGACGTGACTTGTTTCTCTTCCATGAGGTAATGGCAAATTGGATAGCTGCGCAGACATCAGGGAAAGGACTAGACAGTCCATGCTAAGGAAGAGACATATTAGATGAATTAACATGCCATAGTTAAGGCAGTTTCCCCATTCCATCATGGCCCTCCTTGACAAAACTAGAAATGCATTCAAGGCATTAAATGCACAGCATGGGCCATTCCATGAAACAAGCACCCAAGTCTTTCTCGGAGTGCTATAAAATGTAATCTCTGATTTGATACAAGGGAGATCTTTTTGATTACTTAAACAAAACTCTGCCCAAATTGAAATGTGAATACCAAGACTTTGAGCTTAAATTGCTGTTCATTTCATTTTATTTGAATGAGAAAGCAAGTTATTTACAGACTTTGTGCTGTCATAGCTTGTATCATTTTAGGAATTGTTCTTATGTCTGTCTTCTGAATGTGTTCTTGTTTATTTAATTTGACAAGCAGAACTAGTGAAACTAATCAGGAAGGTGTCCTGAAACCAACTATGGGGAAGACTTTATACTTTCATAGTTGTCTTCAGTGTGTGTTTGTTTTCTGTTCCTATGTAAAGGACCTTGGGATGACTTTGTGCCCCCATTGTTCTTCATATTTCACTCTTGGGAAATCAAGGTGGAGACTTTGTGCTACATCTTAGATTGTTGGTTACTCTGCACTTCGTTATCAATTACTTATCCTACCTGAAAGAACTCCTACTGTCCCCTGCAAGAACACTTCTGAAAAAAGAAAAGTGCCTTCAGTGTTTTCACCAGGATTTCTCCTTTGTTTGTGAACATCATCTCTGAAAGAAGAGAGATGGATAGTGTATCCTACTCCTGAGTATTATTTTCTACATATATATAGTATATAGCTCATGCATATTTATAGGGAACCTCCCCTTGATGAGAGGAGAGATTTGTCCACCTCTGATGTAGTAAACCTGCACACTGGGCTGACCAATCTCCTTTGTTGTGGATAGACCTATTTTGCTCAATCAAATAACTGACTGACAAAATATTCACCCAACACAACACATGCCAATAACTAAGATAGACCAAAGCAATTCAATCGTAATAAGAATGTTGTGAGTAATGAAGTAACTGAGTCACATCATGTTCAAATAGTACAAACATCATTTGCACCATCTTTTTAGCTTACTGCTACCCAACAACCTCTCTAATCAATGCCACAAGCACAACAACTAAGATTTGTATAACAAGTACAACAACCTTTACCATTGCAAACCCCTCATTTGAGAAAAATTGTGCCTACTCATCTTGTCTTTAGTGACCTAGGAGAGCCTATGGAGTATGTATTTTGCAAACTTGTGGCTACTAATCTGATTAGTTAGCCTATACCAAAACATTATCTGTAAGGCATTCATTATCCTAATTGGTACCATGAAAATGAATTCTATGAATATCATTGGGTCAACGGACATAATTTATGAAGATGTATGTAAATCAACCATTTGATTCATAATCTATTGGAGAATGGGGAGATACCACTAGATAATGGTGCTTCCACCTCTAATCAAACTATTGGGATTTATCAAAACCCCTTTCCCCAACATAACACTCAAGAGCAACATAATAATAAAAAACAACAACATTGATTGGTGCAACAACAAAATCAATAGTATCCAAATCAAAGGTCGAACCAGTAAAATCAACAAAATCAATAATAGAACCTACAACATCATAACAATGGACAAAACCAAGGTCAAAATGGTAATAACCAACAAACCTACCATGCAGTTACACATGACTACAACAGGGTTGTAGGTCATATTGTAGGGGGTAGCATTGATACCATCTCCATTAATCCTAAACCGAACACCAATCAATCTAGACCATTGTTAAACAATAGCAGTAAACTAAAATACATGGATAATCCTTCTTTGACCTGGGACCACACATAGACAAACCATCAAATTGGGACTTCCACTTTTGGACCTTGTACTGATAACTCACCCTTACCATGTGACCACATACAAGTGCATCTGTAATCGAGACTTATCGTATCTGGTCCCACACCATTCCCAACATTTGTTAGCAATCATGGTCTAGCATCTAATCTTGATTATGTAGTCATAACTCAGAGGTCAAAGATTACTATCCGAAGCCCACAACCATCTGCCACTTTCCCTTTTATCTAACTAACTCTTCAACCTCATACTAAACCATTCACTATTGACCAAGATAAGTAGTTTGATATTGTAGAACAATTGCAGAAGACACCAACATAGATCTCTATTTTCGATTTGTTGGGAACGTCAACAATCCACAAAAACATTTTGAATGAGTTTTTAACTCAATCCACTATTGCCAGTGACATATCCCGTGATAAATTTCAAGCTTTGTTAGGACACATAGCTCCAGTCCAATGAGTCACATTCAACCAAAGCGATATGTCTTCCCTTGGCCCACTCCATAATAATCCATTGTATATAGAAGTTTATATAAAGTGGCATAAAGTGAGACATGTCCTTATAGACAATGGATTAGGCCTCAACATAGTATATCTAAAGCTCATCAAACTTCTTAGGTACACAATGGTATATCTCTAGCCAAAAATGATAACTATCAAAGCCTATGATAATAAAGAGAGAGAATCACAAGGAACCATTAGCTTATCAGTTATCATTGGGACTTTGACCCATGATACACTTTGCCATGTGCTTGATCTTGAGTTATCATATATATGTTTCTGAGAAGGCCTTAGTTACATGAGATTCATGTAGTCCCATCAACATTACACCAATATATCAAGTTCTCTCACTCAAAGAAGAAAGTAAATATTTCATGAGATTTGCACCCATATGAGCACTACAAGTACCTCAAGGTTGAGTTTCAAATATATAATTACCAATATGGTATGAATCCAAGTTCCAAGTGGGATAAAAGAAAGGCCATACTTAATGATCCTCCATAGGATAATTTCATAGATCTTAATACCCTAGATTCCCTTTCCCACATGCCACCACCTGAAGCTTCCAATCATTTGACCATTTCAAATAATAGCCTAGGGGAATAAGTGACCCATGATATCTTCCATATTTCCAATCTTCCTCTAAATCCAAAGACCTTTAGATGACCTCAAAATACCCCACACATGCATTGGTAACAAAAGAACATAGATAAGGGCCTTATCATGTTTATACCAACATCTAGCCTAGAACCAAACCCTCTTGAAGGGGACGAATCATGGTTATACAATGACAATCAAGTTGATTGTTATAAAAGTACAAAATATCTTATTCCCAATAAGATCATGGAGCATCAAGATTATGAAGGATGAGGCCTCAGACTGAATCAACAAGGAACCATTGAGCCAATTTCCATAATTAAGTACAAAAGACCCTATGGAGTTGGATTTAAACCATATGGGGGTGACCTCATATATCTTATTTGAGTTCCATCACCGGTGACTAGTGATGATGATGCTAACAACAAAGTAGATTTTGATCATAGTCTTATCTTCAATAACCTAGATGAGACTAACCTATTTGATAATAATGCCATATGTACTTTTACCCCAATCATTCATCACAACCCATTGCGATTATACTATCCCCAACTATTAGATTAGGACCAATAAGAATCTAGTTTACTAGTTGATGAGTTTCAGAATGATGAGGCATTCTATGATTTTTTAGGCCTTAGAGACAACACTCAGTTGGGAGATCATAAATCAGGATTCTCAATCACATTGGATCCTAAAGCCTATTTTGGAGAGCATGTGAACACCCTTAGCCAATAGTAAATAAATAAAACATCGAGGTTCCAAATTGAAAACCTCTTTGAGACAGTTTTTAACCAAGAAAAAAGTAAAGATAAAAGCTAGTCTAGTGGTGAAACCCTGTTTCATGTGCCATTATATGGGGGTGTTCATTCTTCAAATTTAGACTAGAAGGCCACCAACGATGAACTTGCCTATAGAATTGAGTTCAGTTTTTAGTAACAACAAGTGTTTGATCAAATTCTTCTAGAATTTATGACTATTTTTGTCACATGGCCATATCTCTTATTGGGGGAATTAGATTCATCGTGCCTAGGAAAAACTGAAGAGCAAGTCCTAGTAGAGGCACCTGATATAGTCCAATAGTTCAAATCTTTGCCTACTATCCTAAAAGATAGTTTGACCCTTCTAGTCAAAGATACAACAGAGGTAAACATCAGGACTCCATCAGACCTAAAATAGATAAAATTAGGTAGGTTCCTCACTAAGGAGGAGTGTGAAGTATTTATAGCTCTGTTAAGAGAATTTATAGATATATTTGCATGGGCTTATTCTGACATGCCAGGTTTGGACCCCACCTTGGTTCTATAACACCTTCTGGTCAATCTTGATGCCAAATTGATGAAATAAAAGCTACTTAAGATGCATCTTCACATTATTGTCTTGGTAAAGAAATATTTGGAAAAACTCTTAGAAGCAGGATGTATTTGATCCACTGATTACTCATAATAGATATCTAATGTTGTACCTGTTAGCAAAAAGCCTAAAAGAATCATAATCTATACTAATTTTCAAGACATCAACAAAGCTTGCCCTAAGAATGACTTTCTAGTGCCTAATATTCACATGATTGTTGACTCCACAATAGGTTATGAAATGCTTTCACTCATTGATGGCTTTTCAGGATACAACCAGATCAGAATAGCACCAGAAGATAAACATAAAACAATGTTCACCACTCCATGGGGAAAATTTTGTTATCAAGTAATTTTGTTTGGTCTTAAGAATGTCAGAGCTACATATCAAAGGGCCATGACTATCATATTCCATAATATGATGTGTGACATTCTTAAAGATACTGTTGATGACATATTAGAAAAATAAAAGACTAGGGCTGACCATCTAGCAGTGTTATGTAGGATATTTGAAAGACTGCAGGAGTACAAAGTCTGAATCAATCCAAAGAAATGTGTATTTGGAGTAACCTCTGGAAAATTACTTGGTTTCATCATGTCTTTTAGAGGCATTGAAGTTGATCTGGCCAAAGTCTATGCTATAACTGAGATGCCACCACCAACCAATTTGAAGCAATTCCATAGACAATAGGGTGAGATCCAGTCAATTCAATGCTTCATCTCTTAGTTAACAAACAAGTGTCATCTATTTACACATTTTCCAAGGAAGGGAGTTGTGTTTCACTGGGATGATCACTGCCAAATAACTTTTCAACAATTCAAGGACTATCTAGCCAATCCACCCATTTTATTACCTCCTATGTCAAGGAAGCTATTCTTATTGTATTTATCAACTACCAACAATGCCTTGGGGGCACTTTTGGCTCAACATGATAACAATGGAAAAGAGCATGTAATATACTACTTAAAGCCATACCTTGATCACATATGAACATAACTATGCACCTATTGAAAAAGTTTATCTAGTCATGGTCTTCATAGCTCAGAAACTATGCCATTACATGTTGAACAATAAGACCATGGTCATTTCAAAAGTGTATCCACTCAAGTATCTACTATCTAAAATGGCTTTACAAGGTGGAATGGCCAAATAGATCATGCTTCTTATGAGTTTGACATAGAGTATGTCAATTAGAAGGCAATCAAGGGACAGGTCCTTACAAATCAACTTGTTGAAGCAGCCCTTGCAAACACAAAGCCCCTCATATTTCAATTTTATGATGAATCCATAATGACCGTCATTGACACACCTCTTGAGGAGCAGCACTGGAAGTTGCATTTTTATAGTTCATTTATTGCACATGGATCACGAGCATGCCTCTTATTTATTACACCATAGGGGGATATAATCCCTAAATCATTCAGAATCAGTTTTCCTTGTACAAACAATATAGCCTAGTATGAAGCACTTGTCATAGGACTTCGATAGGTTGTACATTGGAACATATCTCATCTCTAAGTTTATGGTGATTCTTAGTTAATCATCAATCGGGTCATATACCATTTCCAAACCAAAGATGACAAGCAGATTCCATATAAAGCTATGGTTGATACCCTAAAACAACAAATTATAAATATTCAATTTGAGTATATACCAAGGGTTAGTAATAAAATTATAGATGTCATAGCTACTATCAGCTCTTTGATTCAACAAGTAGACAAAGCTAAAGAATACCAGTTCCTTGTTGAGAGTTTGTTCACACCAGCTCATGAACCTTCAACCATTGTAATGATTTGTAATATTATTGTTCCTAATTCTATCTGGTACTCAGACCTTTATAACTACCTTCATGACCAAGTTGTACCACCTAATCTATCTCAAAAATAAACTAAAATCGTTATTCATCACTCCACTCGTTATACTTTACTTGGATCCACCCTTTACTACCACAGTTTTGATGTAACTTTGCTTCATTATTTAACTTTGGCATAGTCTAAACTAGCGTTAAGAGAAGTTCACAAAGGGGTATATAGAGCTCATTCTAATGGGGTAGTCCTATCCAAAATGCTCTTGCATATTGGTTATTATTAACCCACGATGGATGTAGATGCAACTGCATATGTAAAGAGGTGTGACAAATGTTAATGACATTCTATTATGATTCATGCCACAGTCCAAACTCTAAAATTGATATCGACACCATGGCCATTTACTACATGGGGACTCAACCTCATTGGGAAGATCAAGCCCACTTCATCTGATGGCCATAAACATATCCTTTCCACCACTGAGTATTTCACTAAGTGGGTTGAATATATACCCCTCACATGACTGGAAAGCAAATTTCTAAGTTTATTTTTAACCATCTCATTTGTCACAATGGTATCCCCTCTGATATTATATCTGATAATTGAGGATCATTTAAGAACAAAGATGTCGATAAGCTATGTGGTAATAGAACATCACACAACATTTTTCTACAACATATTACCCTTAAGGTAATGGCCAAGCCAAAACATCGAACAAAACCATTATCAATATTCTTAAAAAGATTGTCAATGATGCTGGTCATAATTGGTACCTACATATATTATGTGCCCTTTGGGCATACCGTACCAATCATCATACTCCCACAGTAGCCACTCTATACTCACTTGTTTATGGTACTAAAGCTGTCTTTCCCATTGAGGTCGAATTACTTCAGTGTACATATCTTTCAAGCATGCCCTAGATGATCATGATTATTGAGTAGCTCACTTGCAAGAGCTAGACCTGCTTGATGAAAAACACACAGCTACACTCAATAATCTTCAGGCATATTAGAATCGACTCAAAAGCCATTACAATCAATGTGTCAAGTATAGAACATTTGAACTTGGTGATTTTGTTAAAGAAAACCAAAAGAATACCATAGATGAGAAGAAGCATAAAGGTAAATTCAAACCAAACTAGATAGGGCCTTTCATCATTATTGCAGATTATGGATTAGGAGCATACAAGCTCACCACACCTAACAGAGATGAACTTCCTGAGCTGATAAATATTATTCACCTTAAGTGATATTATGCTTGAGCATTAGGGTGTATTGTCTATAAGGACCATTTCAATTGTGTCATTTTTATCACTATTATTCTTTGTACAAATATCATTCTTATCCATCTTCTTAGCCTTATTCATTTTATCATTCCATTGTATCGACCAAGCATGTTCTAAATCCTATCTACCCAGCCTATTTGACCTTTGTTTTTACCATTCATTACACATTATCAGCACCAAGGAATTTGATCAATTTCTTCAGTTATTTTGAGTACTTCAGATAAAGATCATATTTTGGAGTACTATGATAAAAATTTCGGTAGTTACATCCTTTATTTGTTGTTCCTTTCTTATCACCAGTCTTATTACTAATTATAATTGTCTTTGGGAAAATTAGTACCATTGATCTATGTTGTTGGGATCTAGTTATAACCACCTATTGGAAAACTAGGGGCAACATTTGTTTATTAAGCCTTGACGTACCAACTTGCCATTTCTTATGCCATAACATGCCTTTTTACCAACTGTGCTTGTTTTGTTTGAATTGATGACTACACTAGTTGGGTTTCTCTATTGTAAGGGCATAACTACAGTGACTTGCGGTCCTACTCTAGGACTATGTAGGTAACACTCAATACTTGTTGAGGGTAGTTCAGTCACCTCTGAGCCATGTTCTCACCATTTTATGAGTAACCTAAGCCACGTTTTCATCATTTTGTGAGCAAATTCAGCCATACTCTTGTCATTTTACGAGTAACCTAAGCCACGCTCTCATCATTTTACAAGCAACCTAAGCCATGTTCTTACCATTTTATGAGCAACCTAATCTATGCTCTTATCATTTTGTGAGCAACCTCAACCATGCTCTTACCATTTTACGAGTAACCTAAGCCACGCTCTCATTATTTTATGAGCAATCTAAGCCACACTCTCACCATTTTGTGAGCAACCTAAGTCATGCTCTAACCATTTTATGAGTAACCTAAGCCACACTCTCATTGTTTTATGAGAAACCTAAGTCATGCTCTTGTCATTTTGTGAGCAACCTAAGCCACACTCTCATCATTTTATGAGCAACCTAAGTCACGTTCTCATCATTTTACGAGTAACCTACACCATGCTCTCGCTATTTTATGATTAAATTACACTATGCTCTTGATATTTTGTGAGCTTGAATCATTTAGTGTCTCATCATTCTCAATTGAGTTGAGATACTCCAAAAAAGTTCCAAAAATATTTGTAAAATCATTAGAAAACCAAAAACACTGACCACTTTTTTGCCTTAAGGATTTTGGGAACCCTTACTAAGTTACAAGCAAATCACTTGTCACTTAGTTTACCCATTCTTTTTGCCCTTTTATCCCATGCACTTGCCATTTTACAAGACTATTCTTGTTTCTTCTATCACATCCATTTTGTTTGTTTTCATTAGTTATCATTTTCTTCTCATTCTTTAGGAGAACTACATTTAGCTTGAAGTTTTTCTTTGATATTATGTCCATAAAACTATGTAGGCAGTGTCCACTTGCCTAGTGCATTTGGAGACAACTTGGCTACCCCTTCCCTTTCTTTTATTTCCCCATTTTGTTCATTTGTTAAGTTGTCACCTATTTTTTTGGGGCAATGTTTGTATAGTTTCTCTTGTATTATTTCTTTGTTTGTTTATGCTTAATTTGTTTATTTGTCTACTTGTTTGTTTGCTTTCAGCAATGTTGCCTTGATTCGGTTTATGTGTGCTTATTAGGTGATTCTTTGCCCACACTTACAATTGAATCCATCCATATTCATATGCTTACATTATCATCATGGTTTTTATCATCAATGCATTGTTTCCTATTCAGTATTGGATTACGAGAGTCAATCCTTATGCATATTTTGGCCAAGTCCTCGGGATGTTATACCATGATGCCTATCGACACGTGCTAAAACAAACCTCAACTTCAAAAATTCTATTCAGCAATGGTAGCATCGACATCTCTTCGACACCACATATTATTTTAATCCTAATCTATCCCAAACAGAGTAATTAATCATGAATAAATTTCAACCTTTAATAGTTTAGACAAGCATCTCCCTACTAGTAAGTTATTCCAATCCATCATTACCCTTTGTGTTAATTTACCCTCATCAATCAATCAATCATACCTCGTTGCCACTATCGAGGTACAATGCCTATAACCACCTTTGGATAAATCATTATACACTATCCCACTTGCATTTCTCAATGATTATAACCGCCTTTGAGAAAATCATTATGTTGTCACCACTTTACTTTTTCTACCCATACAAGTGCATGTTGTTATCTTGTTTATTTGTCCTAATTAGGGCAGCTCTATCTACTCAATGATTATAATCACCTTTGGGCAAATCATTGTGTTATCATATCGCGTTACCACTATCGGGGTATAATGCTTATAACTGCCTTTGGGCAAATAATTGTGCACCATCTTACTTGCATTTTCAGTGATTTTGACTACTTTTTCAATATCATTGTGTTTTCCTCCCATCATTTTCTTTTTCTTTGGTCCCCTCATCTCCATTCTTTCTTTTGAGGGACCGCTTGCTGACCTTTCCTTATGCCAACTATTCTCTCGAGGGGGTATTGTGCAGTTAGTTCATCATCATCGCAATGTTAGGCATGCAGGACCTTTTAATTCTTTGAGAAGATGTTACTGTGCTTATAGCTTGCAATGCCTTCCTAAACAGGGGCAAACTGTAGACACGTAAAACTGGCCGTGGATAACCTCCAACCAGAATTTTGACCAATTTCCATCTAAAGTGCACAATTTGGCCTTAAAACACTAAAACACATTAAATGAGTTAAAATTGACATATTCAAGTGACAATTTTGGCCAAAGTATCAACAAATGGAGTTGTGTAATTTATGGTCCAGCTAACTTTGATCAGATCATTCTGAGTCAAAATGCCAATTTTGCACCTAGGTGCTCTGGATTGCTCTTTTCTATCAAATCTCTTACACAAGATGCATGCCTTTATTATTTGGTATTGGTAAAATCCTAAATGGGATAGTGGATCCAATGTGTTTGATATTGACTTTCAATTTCAATTTAGTCAAATTTTGAACCAATAACAAGGCATTCTAATCAATTTGAGTAATTTGTGCATAAAGTGCTTAATCATGCTTAAGATCTAATTAAACCAAATCAGAGCCTAAATAAGAATTCTATGAAAACTTGTTGAGTACTTATTTTTATAAATAAATATTGAATATCTGCATCATTTCTTGGGAAGAATCCCTAGGCCACAAATATCAAGATTCATGCCCTCCATGCCTCTTAATTGCTCCTATATCCCAAATATTGATGAGCCTATTTATGGATTTTTAATTACATAATTAGATTAATACTTAGCCACACATCTCAATCTTGAGATGGATGCTTCAGGTTGATTCTAGCCATTTACAAAAATCTATAAATAGGAGGCCTTACCACATGAAATTTAGGCTTGGATAATGTAAAGTTATAATGCCAAATTGATGCCAAAAGCCATTGAAATTAGTGTTATTATGCCAAATTGTCGATCCAAGCTAAGCCAAAAGTTGAGGTGCCAAGAGGAGATGAAGGTAGCCACACTCCATTGAAGAAGATCTCTTGAAGCACAATCCGAGCAAGCCAAAGAAGGAGCCTTTTGGAGTAATCAAGGATTTGGCAAGAAATGGGTGTTTTGTGTTTAGATTTCTCATTTCTTTCCATTTTTAATTGTGTTTTCAAATGGTTTTTCCCTCACTAAGCTCTCCCGAATAACTAGTCTTAGAGATGTATGCTAGTTAGTGTGTTTTTGTCAATTTATTTTGTTCATTTTGTCACTAACAAAATACTAATGCCTCTCTTGAGTCAAATTCCTAGTTCACAACACCCATTTCATGCCTTTGTTATTTATTTGACTATATTTGTTTATGTCTTGCTTCTTGTGTTGGATAGCTATTTTTTAAAGAAGAAAGTACAATACTTTTGTTTCAAGGTGAGTGCACTAGAAAATGTTGTTGAATTTTTTAGTTGTATTGTAACTTTTTTGCTATGAATGTTGTCAAGGGGAGAAAGTAAATTATGGAAGAATGATATTTTCCCTTCCCAGATGTTTACTTGTGATGAATTTGCACTTGCATTATGGGATGGAGTATTTAGGTTATTCTATATGTTTGGTGAAATATGTTATCCACTGATATTTAAAAATATTTTTGACTTATTTTTTAATCTCAAAATGAAGGTTTGAAGGATTCAAGGTTTACAACAATCAACTTGGAAGGTGTCTAGGATCAGCACTATCAACAACGATGTGATTGGAATCTTAAGATCTACGGATGAATCTCAGTTATGGTTCTCCCTGTATACTAGCAAGGAAGGCACCTAAGATTCATCCACAAATCTTTGGATGTCATTCTTGTCTTTGTCACTACATCTGTCCACATCACATCACCAAAATAATGTCCACATCATGTCACCAAAATCTTTTTAAAGCTGTTACACACTTTGCCAAGCAACGATCAATTCATTGATAGACATCAAGAAAAATTATATATACTTGGAATGGAGAAAAGGATAGTAAAATGGAGATATAAAGATGAGGAAAACTATGTAATTAATAGAGTTGAGTCTGAAACAACTTTGTCTGTAGAGGTACCTAGTTGATGAAGTTTTACAAATCTCTTTCTATTGGGGAAATGAATAAGTGTGTTATGAAGCCCTGCACTGCCATGTATCTCGAATATCTCACCGAGATTAAGTGGTATTATTTGGTTTGTAACAACCCCACTGGGGTCAACTAGAAAATACATGAAAACAAATTTCTTCTTTAATTAACATGTATACTATAAATAGATTTCACCATGAGAATCTAAGTAGTGATCATACAACACACTCTAAGAGAGATGATTGTAAAATAAGTATACCAGGTAATACATCTTGAATCTTTATCAACATAAAAAAACACATCATGATATAAATATAGACAGTAGTTACAAGTAGTCAACCACTACTGGTTCAATACTCAATCACCACTGTCAATCCTCAATAAATAGTTGATTACAACTCTTCATAATAATGTTTCCAAAAATAAATACAATATAATACAATGTACATAAATAAGATACATGGCTCCCTGAGGCATGAGTTCCCCAAACTCTTTAGTATCTGTGGAAATCTCAAGTGTCATCTCTAAGTAAGTATTGTTGTGGTGAGGGAGAGCATCATCTGAGCGCTTTTACACACTAACCACGAACCAATGACCCCCTCACTAATCCCATCAAGAAATGGCCCTCCCTTCATGGATGAGTAGATAGTGATGATGTGGGAATCCAGAGAGACAAGTAAGTACTCATGTGCTATATGATTTCTAAAACTAAACATGCAGTGTATCATAGAAAACTATTTTATTATAAGATATCATACAAATATGTAAATCATACTCATGAAATGATAATGTCTCACTGAACATACTTTTGCCTAAAATTTTATGAATAATAAATAATAATGATCATAGATCAATCAATTTTATACACATCACTTAATCAGACTGCCTTCATCTGACATTGTGATGCTAGTAAGCTAGCGAAGTCAATCTCACTCCTTACTTAGTATCAACAATGCAGATTGGTCAAACATAATTTAACCATAAGATTCATATAATTTACATCCTACTAGCAAGCACATCACATAACATGCCTTATATAGGAGTAACCAAAGCATACATTTATTATGTCAAATGTATAAATGAATCTTACATTATTTTTTATCTTATACTAAAAATAATAACTATAATTGATACCACCCAAGTAAAATACACATTTAACTACAAATTCTAGTTACCACATTTAGTTTTCAACATACTACACCCTATGATAACCCATATTACCATAATTTAGTATTTTAAGACATAACTACTAGTTTTTCACAAATAGTTATACAAAGTAGTTTTAAATACATGGAAACATAAGCTTCTATTTAAATAATAAGACATAATAAAACAAGTCATAGTTTCCATGAAACACATAATATTCTATCTTAGCATATTCTACACTCTCAAAGGTTGTATGCATTCATGCACAAAGTCTTGCCAATTGTCACAAACACGATATTAATAGTAATAACTAACATGCATACATTAAATTATTCAAACATAGATGTAAGTCTAAACATATCAATTACAATATCTACCATCTAGGTATAACATACATTTATACTGTAGTACTCTATGATATCCCATACTATCATAGTTCACAACTACATAAATACACATAACCAAACTTACGATTTCAAGAATCAAATGATCCATGTTGAATTTTTAATCTTAATATGGATTCGGTGATGAATTTTAGGCCAATCAGCTAGCGTGATGACCCTTTCATGCAAGATTATTATCTAGCGCACTTACTCAAAGTACGTAGCTAGAGACCGGTTCCTACAAGTTTTATTGCATAATAACATTAACCTTGTTTTATTTTGCATGTTAAACATGTATTTAAATATATGATACATAAAATCATAGATAACTACTTTGATCCTTGGACTATGAAGCTCAACCACCATGACTACACAGACTAATGCCATTTCAATTCAAAGTTATTGCTTATAGAAAGAAAATATTTATGTAGTTTTTATACTAAGTTCCATTCACTAAATACTTAACCTAACAAAGATACACAACTCATCCATTGAACTAAACATGAACGAAAATGTTTAGAATTTTGAAAATTCATATATTAGTTTTTAGTGAAGAACCATCCATCAATATCCATCGTCTCAATGCTTTATAACAAGGGTATTTATACTTATTTTTCCCTAACCAATTTTTTACAACAATAATGACAGTATTAAATGGTAATGAACTCTTTTTAAACTGTGAGTCATGGCACTTTATCAACTAACTTATCCTAAAGATTTGGGCCTTTGTGCCCCCTATATACTTACTTTATATTGATCTTTGTTGTCATGTGTTTATCTCCTTGCAGGCGAGTATAAAACTCTAATGGATAAGGTTTGAGTATTCCTTGAGAATTATTCCTGAATTGTTTCTCGCTTCCCATACACACCCCAAGTCTTTTGTTGTGTTCTAAATCCTATGCTCTTGGGTTCCTCGTGACTAATTCTCCCTTGACTAGGTCCTCTCACGTTGGTGCTTATGTGCCTTAGTGCTTTTGTGCCTTGTAGGTTTTGTACCATGATGCTTCCATGCCATAGTCTTCCACTCTAGGTTGATTTTGCACAGTGTCAATTCCTTGCTAAAATGTAAAAATACTTAGCCAAAATTTGGGGCCAACACCCCACACTATACTTTTAGTCCATCTCAGAATAAATCTCGCTAGTGGCCTTTACCAAAAATTAAGGTCCTTCCTACTCAATCTACTTTTTGACATTATCCCAATGTGATAATGTGTCGAACAACTTAACATTTATTACTTCAATGGCCTCCTTGGACTTCTTCATCTCCTTGGGTTGGTTAGATGTCTTGTTTGTCTTCTTGACCCATTCATCTAGATATGTGTTGGCATCCTTGTGAACGTCTTCAAACAATGAGACTTCTTTGACAACCTATCATCGGAGGGTTACAAAACTTGCATTCAATTGTTGATAATGTGTATTGATTTATTCTTCCATTATCTCCACATATTTGAATGCTTTGGTGTGCTCTGTGCAATCCCTTATTAATAAAACAACATCAGCCAGTTACTACCTCTAGGCTTCTTCTACATGGAGCTGATCCTCCAAGATTTTATTAAGCCAAGCCAGTCATTCAATAATTGTATCCAAAATGGGGATGACTTCCCCAACTCTCTCTAAGGTGTGCTTGCAAACTTCAATTACCTTTGTGAATTATTTCACCATCTCTAATCCCTTGTCTTTCGATGTAGGTTAATCATTGTAGTGCTTCAGCAAGAGGTTCACCAAGGTTTCCAATTCGTCTATGGCATCTTTGTCGAGAGGTACATCATTTTCCAATGTTGGCTCTTATCTCAATTTTTTTTACACAAATTAAATGTTTTTACCTTCACCTCTATGGCTTATTTTACCTATTGCTTCAAAATATCCACTTCCTCAGTGAGTGTCTCCTTGATGACAACTTCTTTATTATACATACCCAATACTTGGGCATGTTTTTTCTCAGCACTACATGCATCTAAATTTGACAAAATATTCTACCACATGACCTCCACGGCCATCTTCAAAAATGTTGCATTTGCTTGAAGAGGGGTGATCTTTTAGGGATCTACCCACAGTGGTTATGGTAGCACAATAGTATTAGGTCCCAAAGAGAGGTTGTCTTGTGGGAGTTTAAAGGCACACTCTTCATTATACATGTCCCATAAAAAGGACACCTATTTCCTTATTTCAAGAGTTACATCGTAGGGAAGGAAGTGCAGCTATAAATACAGTATCCCATCAAGGATGACTACTTGATATTAGTCACGTAGTTTTGTAGATACATCAATGGTAGGTTCTTCTGTAGACCCAACCAGTTCCTTCCCTTTATTCAGGTCTCATTCCAAGACCTCAACTTCTACATCAATAGTCATGGAAGTGTTACTGATGATTATATTGCCTATTTCTTATTCCTCACCATCCCTTTATCTGCAATAAGGTTGCTTAGTGTCAAGTAGTGAGTGATCAGAGGTGGCCTCCTCCTCTCGAGTGTATTATCAAAATCAAATTTTAGTGCTTTCATTTGAACTATAAGGGCTTCCTACTCGGGCACTTGATCTATGGCTTGTTGTTGTGCAATTTTTGAAGGAGCCACTTTTGGGAGAGATGGAAGTGGAGTTGTTTTAGGGGCTAAAGGCAGAGTTAGAGGAGTGTGTGGAGGAAAAAGTGGGGGTGGAGGGACTTGTAGTGGTGGATATTTAGGTGGATAAGGGTGAGGTGGAGAAGGGCAAGGTGAAGGATAAGGTGGAGAAGAGCACGGAGGTGAGGGTCTTGGTTATGGTGCCTAGGCAGTCTTTTGTCACTTTAGTGGTGTATGTTGCCCACTTACACTAGCATCAAGTTCGTCCCACTTCTTTTTCTTCAATGTTGGTTCTTATGGGATCTTTTCCTTAGGTTTTGCACCATTTGAGTGTTTCTTGGGTTACAACATATAGAACAAGTTGTGTACCTATTCTCCCACTAGTATTTGCTTGGTCTTTATTATTGTCAGGTTTGTCTCTTCCTTCTCCCTGTATGCCTTCTTACTTGGATAAACATATAATTTTTAAAGAGTATGAATCTCCAAATCAATCTTTTCAGCTTAAAATGTAATGGGATATGTGTCATAAATCCAATTCATAGAGTTGACAAAGTACCACACTAAAAAGGTAAATTATAACTTTAATCATGTAGAGAGTTCTCCAAAAGGGACCATCCTAATGCATGTGAGAGAGAAGTGTTGCTTCACTAAAAATTATGCTTGCTTAGCAGCCAAAGGGTTAATTAAGTCTTTTGGGATGTGCCACTTATTTCCGAATGCCTCCTTCATGCCATCAAACCAATCCTTCATATTTATTTTACATGAAGGGGTGATGTGCCCTGGGCATGTGAACACTTTATATCACTTGATAGGGGAGATATTCTTGAGGGGTTATGCCCACTTATGTGCTTCCAAGGTGTAGTCTAGTACATCGATCTCATAAAAAACCATTAAATGTAGAAATACACCTCATAAAAACTTGCGATTAGGAATCCAATGGGTCTTCTTTGTGTCCTCTACAATTTAGTAGCTAAAATACATACCCCAATTATATTTTAAGCCCTGAATGACTTGGTGGGTTATGTAGAGGTACACCATGTCAATCTCCTTCCAATGATCAGTCCCACCGATCTTGATCATGATAGTATACACCGTAACCTAGAGGGTGAGATCCTGTAGGTTCTTAATATGCATGGGAGGCCCTACTTCTGATACATCAATGTCATGGTTGTCTTTTAGACCTCATCAGTGTCCACCAAGTCATTGACCACATCTAACCCTATACACTACAACTCCAATACCTTGCTTATTCTTTTGGGTATGATCTTCATGTTATGCCCCACAAAATACAAATAGTCATCATAGGTACATGAGAGAAGGAAGTTGATTGCCTCCATGGGTTTTAAAAAGTTAAGAAAATTAAAGAGTTGAAATAACTTTGTAGTGTTCAACACATTAAAAATATTTAGATCACACACCAATTCATTTTTGGTGTTCTAGTGCTCGACTCTATAATCATTTTTAAGTTCAACCTCATTCTCAGGCTGACAATGGTTATAGTTAAAGATCGTGCAAAAGGGCACCTTAGAGACCCAGTTCTCTGTGTGCAACACCAGCTCAAGATATTGTATTTCTTCAATCATAAGAGGTAGAGGCAAAGATGATTGAGTTTTATTGGCTTTTCATGCCATAATTGCCTCTCCCCTTTTTGAATGTTGCATTTGATCAAGTATCTCTTCTCTAATGTAAACTATTTCTCCTCCAAGTACCTCTTCCTCTTCCAAGTACCTCTTCCTCTTCCAAGTACCTCTTCCTATGATATCATAGGTAATAGATAAATTCTTTGGGCCTTTCTCTTAGGCTACATCACCCTCTGAGGAGCCTAAAGGTTGACACACGACCGTCTAATGTTCTCAAAGGAATACATGATTGTGGGTGATGACTTTGGCTTTTCGAGCTTAAGTGTCATCTAATGGTGGACTTATTTAACTTACAACCTATAAAATTTCCAAGTTATGGTTGTATTCCAAAGTTACTTTATGTTTTCCTTGCATAAAAAAACTCGTAATTATTGTATGTAATTTCACAATGTCATATATAGCTTGCTATGGAATCGAATGAACTTGCTTTGATCTTAGCTCTTGGTCATGTTAATCTTAAATAAATACAAAGGTAAAACATAAAAATGAGCTCACTCATCTATTTATAGGCTCAAAAGGGCAGTTCACATTTACTACCCCCTTTCTATCATCCATCACTTCTCGTTATGAATGCATTTAATGGTTGTCACTCTTTGACCATCGCATCTTGTCATTAATATTTTTAACAGTCTTGTCTTGTCATGTCATTGTCACACTTGCAATTATAATTATTTTTTATATTAATGGAACATCCTATCCTATGCCTTCTTTTGAAGTGGAAAACAACTGTGTCCTATGCATTTCTTTCAATAGAAGATAATTATTTGAATTTTCAAACTTAAGACAAGAATTTTCTATTCTTAAATGCTTTAAATAACTTGTATGCCCTTAATTACTTATGCTCCCTAGGTAATTTACATGCCCAGCTTACTTACGTGCCTTTATAATTTTGTGCTTAAACATTTAATCATAAATTTAGATCTCTTACCCCATACTAAAAATTATGTTATGGTACTCCACAAAAATACAATTACAAAAATTTAAAAACAAATACATTAAAAAAAATGGTGCATGCAACAAAGGTAACAAATTCAAAGCAATAAATCCTAGACTAATGGCATAAGCCTTATTGTTTTACAAAAAATTTAACTATTTAGAAGCAAAATATGGTCAGAGCCTTCTTCCATTGTAATTCCCATAAAGGAAGTAGCCATCTAACCTCTGTAATCATCAAGCACCGGTAGGGAAAATGCTATGAATAACAAAAGGACCATCCCAATGAATCTAAAATTTTCTATAATGGTGCACAAACTTAGAGTCATATAACAAGACCTTCATTCCTAGAGAAAAGGTTTTGTGTTTAATGTGTTGATCATGTCATGTTTTTGTTTGCGCTTTTCCACATCTTGACTCCAATGAGTGAGGAAATGAGCTTCATCAAGCTTTAACAAAGTATCCAATCATGCCTTCAAGGATGATTCCTCATCTAATTATCAAATGTGTACTATGCAAAAAGATGGTACAAAAAATTCAATTGGAAGAATTGTGTCTTTGCCATAGACTAAATTTTATAGTGTGATCTTATTTATTCGTCTGTAAGGTGTTTGATAAGCCCATAGTACTACAGACACTCTATCATGCTAATCAGTTTAGCCAATATTACAAATCTTCATCAAGGTGGTGCCTATGATCTTATTGAAATCCTTAGTAGTTCTATTGGCTTGTGGGTGATATGGTGTTATTTTGTGGTGTGCAATCATGAACTCAATTAGTAGGATGCACATCATTTTATTCAGGAAATGGGTGTTGCAATCATTGGTGAAGCTTAAAGGGTATTCAAATCAAGTTATGATATGATCCCAAATGAAACATGCAATAGTGGTAGTAGTATAATCTCTTGTAGGCACAACTTCAACCTAGCACATGAGGTAGTCAGTTGCTGTGATGATATACCAATAACTTGTTTGTCAACCAGTCAGAGTGATGGGGCCCATGAAAGTAATGTCCCATTTCTCAAATGGTTCTTGAGAAGGAAATTTTTGTAGAGGCATGACATCATTTTGATTTGGTTTCCCTACGTGCTGACACATGTCACACTATCTAACATATGCCTTAGCATCTTGAAAAAGAGTAAGCCACCATAATCCAACCAGTAAAACTTTGCACGCAGCAGCCTCTCCAACATAGTGTCTGCTTGAAATACCTTCATGAACTTCTTGAAGTACCTCAAGAGGATTATGTTGCATAACACAGTATCAAAAAACCTCATCATGGCCAAGTTTGTAAAGATCCCCTCTTATAAGTTGAAAAGGTGCAACATGAACCATGAGTTATTTCTTGGGTTATGGAGTTAGACAATCGGGAGCCGAACCAGAAGTTAAAAAGGCTGTAATATCTTCTAATTATTTAGGTACATGAGTAATACATAATATTTGAACATCAAGCATGTCATCTTCCATAGCAAGTGGTGGTTCTCTGGATTCAATTCAAGATAGATAGTCAGGGCCATAGTTAGATTTTCCAGTTTTGACCATAATGGAGAATTTAAACTCTTGAAATAATACTATCTAGTAGTAGATTTGTCCATGTAGTATAGGTTTGTTGATGAGGTAGTTTAAGGCCTCATGATCTGTATAGAAGACAAACGGAGTGGCCAATAAGTACTATTGATTTTTTTACAAAACATATACCATGGACAATGCTTCATGCTCCATGGTGATGTAGTTACGCTTTGTTGCAGTGAGTTTTATACTAGCAAAGTAGATTGGGTGATCAAGGTGACCTTCCCTTGGTTGTGCAAGAATTGTGCCAACTACCATTCCAGATGAATCAACATGGACATGAAATAGTCTTATCCAATTATGGAATTAGAGAATTGGAGCAGTCACCAGCTTGTTTTTTAGTGTCTCAAAGGCTTCTTTATAGGAACAAGTCCAAATGAAGTGTTCATTATGTTTTAAGAGTTCCCCTATATGTGCAATAATCTTTCCATATCCGTGGATGAATTTTTTATAACCTATATATCCTAGAAAGATGTGGACCTTACACTGCGAATTAGGAATTGGAAGCTAAAGAATAACACATACTTTAGCTAGATCTACAATAAATCCATCCTTACAAATAATATGTCCTAGGAGCACACCAAAAGGTGTAGCAAATAGGCACTTCTTTAAATTAGTGATATTTGTAAGGCTCGATAGCACTTAAGCACGAGCCTTAGTTTAGAACAATGGTCCTTGACTAAGCCATAAACTATCCAATCATCCTAGTAAACTTGAAGAAATTTATGGATAAAATCCTTAAAGGCTTCAACAACTATCTGTGAGAACATAACTAGTGCATTCTTGAACCTAAAGGGCATGACAATATATGCAAAGGATCCCCATTTAGTGGCAAACATAGTCTTTGGTTGATCTTCTTCAACTATTTGGCCTTGATGGATCTTCAAAAATCCATCCATGAAGGTGTACATCTCACAACCAACAACACCTTCAAGGATCTCCTTTATGAATGGTGTAAGGAAAGGATCAGTAACACAAGATGCATTAAGTACCTAGTAATCAATGCAAATTTTGATGTGTCCATCTTTCTTTATACTAATCACCATGGGACTAACCCACTCAGATTCATCAATGGAGGTGTTTACTCCAACACGTAACATACTATCAATTTCATCTTTCACATGAACTTGTAGATTAGGATTCATCCTATATGGCCTTTTTCTTATTGGTCGAGTGTCGTCAACCAATTTGATATGAATCTTTCCTAGAGATAGATAAACTCCTTTCATCTCACTGTAACTCCTTAGAAAAACATCTTGATATTCTTTTAATAACTCAAATATTTTTGAAATTCTAGTGTCAGTCTAGTAATTACCTATAATGGCCATTTTTAGTTCTTGTTCTATGCAGATGTTTCACTAGATAGTTTGAATTGGCCCAGAATAGGGGTGTTCTCCATTGGTACCAATGTCTTGAATAACTCATGTGCCATAGTTTTTAGGAACATCCAAATGGTTGGGAAAAGGGTCAAGTGGATTGGATCCTTCACCTTTTACTTGAAATACTAGCTTTTGTTTCCCTAAATGAATCTTTTCACATAGGTCCTGATCAAGGACTAGTGTTGGCACAAAAATAAGTTATGTCGATGGTTCAGTGAAGATAGTTAATCCTTCTTCAACGACATGATGGATATTTCTCTAGCGATCTTCAATGGGACTTGGTCACCTACAATTGCTTCTCATATGGCCTGGAGAGTGAGGTACAAATCCATCCTTTGTAAAGAATAAGATAGTGTTGAGCTCATATTTTCCTTCAAGAGAGGCCAAAATTGGGTACCCATGTGTCACTCTTCATGAACATACCATGCCTGTGCCTAGGTGCATAAATTTACATAAAAAACATGCACCCATAAGTACTCTAGTAAGTAATACTCTTCATCTTTCCACATTTTCTCATAGGGCTCTAAATGGGGTTCAGGTGCTTGTACTCTACTATAACTAATGGTTCCCCTGACTTTATTGTCATGATGGAACTAGTGATGTAAAGTGGAGCATACTTGATCCCATTGAAGAAGTCACTCATAATGGGTTCACCTCCATCTTGTAGCTGTACCATCAAAAAGGTGTACCAAAGATCAAACATGGTCCATGTTAGTGTGATAAAATGCTTCAAGGCACTAGACAAAGTCATAGACTTCCATCTATTCGTGGAAATGTGGAGCTTCATCGAGTCTCTCTAGAGGTGCATATATTATTGGTCCCCTCATTACTTGGTCAATGATGAGATGAATGAATCTATGGCATTTTTGGTGTTGGCACAAAACATCCTTCTGACTATTAATGATACTACATACTCTTTTGATGAGGTCATAGTCACCATGGGCTCAGCAGTTACAAGCATTGCTTGTAGTGTTAGAAAGGGACTGAGTGTTTGACCATCGTAGTATGCCATCATGTGTAGGATCTTGTTGTTCATCATTCTTTGCATTGGCATTATATATGTGGTTTATATCCTCTTCTGCATTGACTGGTTTAATGTAAGGGGGACCTTGTGTTTGATCTAAGGGAATCACAACGTGCTAGTCATCATTCTCAAAACTAATGTAATGATTTTTGAAGCTTAGGTCAACATTATTTTCATAACACTAGGGTCACCCTAATAAAGCTGGGAAATCATCTACCTTAGCTAATTCAAGAACCTTAAAATCTACCTTAAAGGTTATGCCAAGTATATCAACAGTTACGTTCTTGAAGACACCAATTGGTAAAACACAAGTTCTATTTGCCATAAATAACACATGTGGTGAAGGTTTTAGTGCCAGACTAGCCATTTTTTGCCATGCATCCTTGGTAAGAATGTTAACTTTGATGCCAGTGTCAACTAGGATGTCCTAGATCACCCACCCATTGATGACAACATTGACTAGTATCTTTGTATCTTCCTAAGAGGAAAAAGGGATGGGAATATCTTACCATCATGCATGATTCAAATGATGATCCTTAAATTTCCAAGTTATTTTAGGTTAATCACATGCTAATGTGGTTTCTCAATTCGAATCATATCGACACCCTTTTGATTTCTCTCCTTGGTGATGGTCGTGTATAAGTCAAGACATTCTTCCAACCTATGGTCCATTTTACAAAAATCATAAGTTGGATATGTTGGACAATCACTTTGATAGTGGTCTGGGAATTCACACTTGATCCAAAATTCAAGATATTTGGTTGAAAGATAATTCAAGAAACAAGAATAACACAATTGTAATAATGTTCTCTCTAAGAAGAGATGTTTATTGATCAAATTTATAGATCCAAACATATGCCTATCTTTGAGAAGAGATGTCTGATTGCCTTTCCAAACTACATCTATTTTTATATATACTTTGAAGGTAGGAAGAGGATGTGGAAGGTCACCAATCTCAAGGGAGATGAAGTGGTTCAATTTCCACGATTTACAACATTACATAATTCAAGAAATTTCCATTTTTAGAAACTTACTATTTTTAGACTTCACTATGAAAATTGAAATTTAAGACATTTACATTGGGATTTTGGCGGTTAAAATCCATCAATCATAAATCCATTCCATCTCATCGTGTTCTCCTCATTATTATCTTTCCAACAGTTCAAATGGGGAGTCAAACGGAGCTATGGTGCAAAAGTTATGGCTCCCAAAAGTTTTGCCACCAATTGAAGTAGAACCATCACCTGAATTGCCACCTAAAATGTTGCTCAGATCATTCCTCCCTCCTTAAGAAGTAATGGTCCCCATTGCATCAATATTTGTCATCAAGTGTGGTAGTTATGTTTTGATTTGATTCTTGATGCATACTTGGAATGGATTGTGCTTTGTGGAGCTGTGTAGGGCCTGATTGTTCACCATTTATGTCTGACCATTAGTCTGTGGATGGAAGGCTTTGAACTTCCTTAGCTTGGTATCTATTTTCTTTTATTGTTATGTTGTTTGTGTAGCTAGGGCTATAACATGAACCCTTTTGGATTTCTGTGGCTTGACCACCATGAGAATGAATTTATTGGCACTAATCAAAGAGACAGATGTAGAAAGTGGTACCTCTGGTACCTTGTAGCATCATTTTTCAAGAGTGAGGGTGATCCTTTTAGTTCTTGATTCATAGATGCCATATCAATCATACATAAATGGCTGCCCAAGGAGTACATCACAAACATCTAGATTAACCACATCATACAAGACCTCATCTTGGAAAGGTTTTATTACATATGAGAGAAGACATTGGTGGGTGACATGAAGGTTTCTCCCTATACTCAACCATCCAATACTATATGGATTTAGGTGAGGCTTCATAGATAGATTTAGTCTTTTCAAAACATTAACAGAGATTAAATTCTTTTGACTCCCACTATCAAGAATGAAATGTGGAGGTTTACCTTTCACCCATTACTTAGAGTGAAACAACCTTTCCTTATCATCTTGCCTCTCCTCATGGGTTTGTGATGAAGCAATGATGGCATCGGGCTTAGCATCTACAATATCGTATTCATCCTCTTCAACTATAGGGTGTGTATGAGGTAGAGCAGTAGACATTGAGGATTGTGACTCAGAAAGTAGGGACTTGATGGCTTGACATTCTTCTTTAGAGTGAGTTCCAGATTTATGGTAATCACACCATTTCCTAGTCTTCCCTTCCTTTTGATTCCAATTTTGGCCTCGTGTTTGACCTTTTTTGTCACTTTTCCATTTTGAAGGCTAACTCTTTGTATTCATTCTTCCATACTTTTGCTGAATCTTCACTGTAAACTTGTACACCTCACCGAGGGTTTCCAAATTGAAGAGTTCCATTTCCTCAAATATATACCATTGTAGTCCACCATGATATTTTAGAACCTTGTGTTTCTCACTTAATTGGATGCCCAATCTCGCAGATAGAGAATAAAAAATGTCAGTGCAATCTTGAAAAAACTAATTCTTACCTTGGCAAAGTTATTGCCACTCTATATACAGATCATCATATGCTCCAATGGAGTAGTATTCTTCCTTTATAGCTTCTATGAAATCATCCTAGGTAGGTTTCACCTCAAGGCCAATATCATCCATACTAAATCTCTTCTTGTACACTTTCCACCAATTTTTGACAGGCAATGATGCTTTCAAAAGAGCAAAAGTGATATTTTCTTT
This sequence comes from Torreya grandis, assembly GCA_037957365.1. Lineage (NCBI taxonomy): Eukaryota > Viridiplantae > Streptophyta > Pinopsida > Cupressales > Taxaceae > Torreya > Torreya grandis. The sequence continues at coordinate 6,579,006 of JARHVA010000100.1, read as the reverse complement.
ATCGATGAATTTATTTACAAAAAAATAGGATAAAAATTGATCCAACCAATTTTTTACTACATCAACATTGATTTTGCCTTCAAATGTAGGGATATCAAAATTCACCCGAACCTTGAAGGGTGTTGGGGCACTAAAAAGATGTGGGGTTACAGATGAGGAGCCAAAATTTTCCAGCAAGATTTGTTGGAGAATTTGAGCAAATTATTGTAGCATCTACACTTACTACTGTTGGAGGGCTTCATTCACCGTTTCCTTAAAAATATCAGATGTCTCAGTGTTATCCACCATTTGAGGTCATTTGGAGCAAATAGGTGGATAGTTTGTTGGTTCTATTATTTTCCAACCAAGATTCATGTAGTCTGACCTCATCCTCAGGATCATACACTCTAAAGACAAACTGCTTTGATACCATTGATCCAAAACTTAGGAGCTTTGGTTGAAAGATAATTCAAGAAACAAGAATAACACAATGGTAATAATGCTATCTCTAAGAAGAGATGTTTTATTGATCAATTTTTTAGATCTAAACATATGCCTATCTTTGAGAAGAGATGTTTGATTGCCTTTTCAGGCTACATTTATTGTTATACATAATTTGATGGCAGGAGGAGGATGTGTAAGGTCACCAATATCGAGGGAGATGAAGTGGTTTGACTTTCATGATTTACAACATTATAGAATTCGAGAAATTACTATTTTTAGAAACTTACTATTTTTAGACTATACTATTAAAATTGAAATTTAGGACACTTATATTAGGATTTTGGGGGTAAAAAACCATTGAGCATAGCTACATGCCACTCATCACGTTCTACTCATTCTTAGCTTTCCAACGGTTCAAATGGGGGTTCAAACGAGGAGTCAAACGGAGCTATGGTGAAAAAGCTATGGCTCCCAAAAGTTCTACCACCAATTGGAGTAGAACTATCGCCCAAATTGTCACCTAAAATGTTGTTCAAATCAACACTTGTAGCATGTTCTTGGTGGGAATATGCTACATCCTCTTCCTCATCCTATACCTCGACCATGAAATCTACCAGTATCCTATTTGTTAGCCATAAAGGTTTGGAGCGTGTCGCATGTACGTGCTTTATGAATGTTACTAATTAGTTGATAATTATTAGTGTCATGAGTGTAAGCATCACATATTTAACAATACTCAAACACTTTGGAGTGTGTATCTCATTGTAAAAGAGGTGAAGGGCGTATATCATGTTCTTCATGGCATATTTCACATGACTACTTGAGTATAATGTGAATGTTCTTGTGTAGATAGTTACTTTGAGGATGTCCTTCAAACTCACAATCAATACACTAAAGGCCACTATGAGTATCATGTGCATGATTGGTAGTTAACTTCTCAAGATGGGACGCCATTGAGATGATCTAGGCTTCCATGAAAGGACTAATCCCAATATCAATACTACCCATTACTTCAGCATGGAGGTTGGCTTCCAAAGCCTCGCATGGGCTAGTGAAGGTCTTATGAGATAATGTTATCGAAATGAAAGTAACAAACCTCCTAAAAACCATTGTGGATGCTGAGTAGCATTGATTTCAAATGATAATTTTGATAATAATATTTTAAATCTTGTGTCATATTCTTTCACACTTTTTATAAGTTCTTACTTTATGTCCTTCAGTGCAACTATGCTTTATAGTTCAAATTTAGGAATACTAAATTCTCGAAGGAATGTCATTTTTAATTGATCATAGTTAACCACTACTTGTTGAGGATTGAAATTTTTATACCATTTATGTGATTGCTCTTGGAGTGTAGTTGCAAATTGGGTGGATTTTCTTTTAGAAGAGGTGATGGCTCATGCCCTTTAGATGAGTTCACACTTATGGATGTGTTTTGCTGAATTTTCACACCTCGATATTCCGATAAGTGGAGCATCATTTTATAATAGACCATTATCAACTGAGGTACTTGAACTAGTAGTTGTTGAGAACTTTAAGATGTTATCCCTTAGGGGGAAAGTCCACTTCCTCCTATGCCACCACTTGGTCCACCTTCAACACCTCCGACAATAGTGCTCATGACAAGGGGAAAGGTAGTCAGTTGATTGATCAAATTTGGGCCCATACTTTATCCACTTTGAAGGTGAGGTCCTCCAAGCATCTCAAATTGTGCCATGAAATTCTTTTGAAGAGGGAAGGAAAGCATTAAGTGTGTATGAGTGTCAATTGATTCAGTTCTAATACCCCTTATAGGTCTAGTCTTTGACTCCACACTATATGTATCCCAATTATGTATATATATGTCATTTGTTTCAAAAGTATGAGCACACACTATGGTTTGGAAGCCTAGTTGGTTCAAATTTGGCTCTTCAATTTCTACCATCCAGCTAGTTTTTCCTTTGTATGATGGTAGTGACATGGGACGTGGTTTGAAAGTGTTGGGGTCCTCTTTGTGTGTTTCCACTTCCCTACAAATCCTAACTACACTTCTTGAGTTCTTCCAGTCTCTTCCCATGCCACTAACTCTTATTATCCTCTACTGAGCTTCATCATATTTCCACTTTCACAATGTTCGCTGACTTGCTACCATTCTAAATCTACAATCTCTTTACCAATTCTTTACTCTCCTTATAAAAGTGCAGCTCATGTATAGGAATTCAGCTCTCCATGGTCATTGTCTCAAGTCCATAGTCAATAAATAATTTCTTGATTTCTAAAGATAAAAGTCTAATGTAATGACCCTACAGTCTTCTACGAAACTAGATATTGGCTTCTTCCAGACATGAATAAGTATTTACAACTTATTCCAAGATGAAGTTATTCAAAACTCATCACCACCAGATGTTTATAGACTGTGTCCACTATGCTTTAGGTCATGCTAAAGCTCTTTGTCATTCTAATGTACAAAGCTACCTTCTCCCAATGTTTTGTGATCATCGTTGAGCATATGCAGATAGCCAAGTGTGTAAATTAGTCAATATTTTAACAAAGAAAGTTTCATATAACGTACTATAGAGATTCTGATCTACCCATTTCCTTGCAAAGATTCCTCATTTAAGGTAGGGAACTGCAAAACTATCTTCAACTTTAGTAATCCATTGCTCAATACTTTCAAGGGTGATTTGTTCAAACATATTCCATTACTAAGCAACAAGTACTACAGGTCCTAGTAATGAAACCAAAATGTTGGGTTTGTAATCTTAATATGGCTTTAGTGCTGAATTGTAGCCTAATGAGTTAGTGCATTGGCCCTTTCACATAAGATTATTGTCTTGCACGCTCACCCAAAGTGCATAGCTAGAGATCGATTCTCATAGGTTTTGTTGCATAGTAACATTAAGCTTTTCATATTCTTCTTGTTAAACATGTATTTAAATATATACTACATAAAATCATATATAACTACTTTGATCCTTTGACTACGAAGCTTGACCACTATGACTACGCAAACTAATGCCATTTCATTTCAAAGTTATTACTTATAGAAAGAAAAATTTTGTTAATTTTTTATACTAAGTTCCATTCATTAAATACTTAACCTATCAAAGATACACAACTCATCCATAAAACTGAACATGAACCAAAATGTTTATAATTTCCATAATTCATATATTAGTCTTTAGTGAAGAACCATTGATCATTATCCTTCATCCCAGTGCTTTACAACAAGGGTATTTATACTTGTTTTTCCTTGACCAAGTTTTTACAATAATAATGATAGGAGTAAATGGCTATAAACTCTTTCCAAAGTATGAGTCATGGGGTTTTATCAACTAACTTCTCCTAAGGATCTAGGCCTTTGTGCCCCTTATATACTAGCTCTATGTTGGATCCTTACTTCCATGTGTTTATCTCCTTATGGCCCAATACAAAACTCCAATGGATAAGGTTTGAGTGTTCCTTGATAACCACTCCTTAACTGTATCTTGCTTCCCATGTGCTCCCCAAGTCTTCCATTGTGTTCTAATTCCTATGCCCTTGGGTTTCTCGTGACTAATTCTCCTTTGACTAGGTCCTCTCGCATTGGTGCTTTCGTACCTTAGTGCTTTTGTGTCTTGTAGATTTCATGCCATGATGATTTTGCACCATAGTCTTCCACTCTAGACTCCTTTTGTGATGTGTCGGTTCCTCACCAAAATCTTAAAATACTTAACCAGAATTTGGGGCCAATAATCCACATACATAATAAAAATCAAGTACAAGATTATACCAACTGTGTATAACTTAGGTTTAAACTGCATACTAACATCCAAAGAAACACAACTCATAAGCACACATCATGACACACCATTACATGCTATATATGTTTAAATGTTTAAATACCTATACAAATATTTTTATAATTTGTCCTACACACAAATATTCACTAGTGTATGCAAATTATTCAATAGTTTAATCATGCTATTCTTAAAGAGTAAAAAAACTCATAGCTAAGTTATTCCATAATCTTTCATTCAAATAACTTAATTTCTTTTCTAGGTGACTGTTCTCACACAATTATAGTACCAGTCCCACGAGCACCTTATGACTTGTTTTAACCATTAATTTAAGGTATAATCTTTATATACAAGTACCTGTACATGCACTATATGTAAGTACATGAATGATATGAAAATGTTATACCACTGTTCATTTATACTTTAATTAAGAGCTCCCTATAGTCATTATAACTCTAACTAAGGATCCCAAATCACATAGCTTGTCTCAAAATAATGAAGACCTACGCTGAGTTATAAATATGCATCTATCATTAAATGCTAGGCTAGGTGCCTAGAACTTTATTTAACACTGTTCACAATTCTCGATTCCCTTGACCAATTCTTAAATGTTATATTTTCCAAATTCTCATAGATTCTTCAAGGGGCAATATTGTCTAAAAAATATGTGTACATACAACTATGGTTCAAATGTGTCAATTATCTCATAATCCCTATTATAGATTGAATGAATATGATTCTTATTTACTATTCGAGCCAAATCATATGATAAATATCCTCTATAGTAGCATTTTTATGCACGTAAAACATAAACCTTATTTAAACATAATTCTATAGTTTATAATCACCTGAGAGGCTATAGCTAGAGGAACACACCCCTTCATTCAAGTATAAGCTAGTAAGCATAAATATACTTGTGTTCTTTTTATGTATTCATCAATATGTAGCTTTTATAGTTTTACATCTATACAACATGTTTTTTACCCCAAGCTATATAATAAACATATTATGGTTATCACAAAATAATGAAAAACCATGTTTCATACTCCACATGCTTTAGTGAATACTATTTTTAGGATTTATGTAAGTTATAACCACGGTCCTTTTAATTCAACTATCAAATTTATATATTTTGCAAAAGGATCAAACCCATTGATCATTAATTATAAACTTCATTCATGTTTTAATATAAATTCATATCTAAACTCATACACAATCCAAAATGTATTTGTGGTCTTGACTCAATCTCATGGGTTTAATATTATCCATAGTGTTAATAAAACTAGGTTAACCATAAAGACATCTAAAATAAATTGGTTTGTTATATAACTATAACTTGGTTTAGCTTGTCAAGGAGTGCTAAAGTAATGTCTTAGCTCCCTAAAAAAGAAATCAAATTCAGCTAAATAATATATCATACAACCATAGATTCAAGCTTATAAACATTGCCATTAGATTTCATCATTATGTATAAAAGTGCCATAGAAAAGCGACATATATAAAAGTGATGCCAACATTACCATTATATCATACAGTCTAGAAAAGTATTTTAATCCATGCCAATAATATATAACAAAGACGGCTCAATAACTATTGTCAGAGCCAATAGCTTTACAAAGACTCAAAACATCAAATACATGCTAAGTTTTTAAGGTGTACAATGATCTTATTGAAAGCTAAGGAATATATATACACTTAGAAATAACTTTGGGTCTATATCATGATTTCATATATGAGAAAATAAATTAATATTTATAGGTAAGACACTGACCCATATTCATCAGTATTAAACACCAATTTCATATAACATGATATTAACTATATGTGTGTATGCTAAAATAACAATGATTTCATATAACAATTAGCTAATATAGTTAAATTATGAATAAATACATAATAAAATATAAATAATTAATCGTTGCATTTAATAGTTGTAGCATTTGATATATAACAGTTCACATTTTATTAAATAACAAATCACCATACTTAATAAGCAATATACCAGGAATGTGGCACTTCACTAGATGTAATATCTTCTAATATTTCATATTATGGATGATTGCCCACTCTTGCTTCGCCATTTTTTTTAATTATAATTTTTGCACTTTCTTATGAATCACTGCAATAGATAACTAAGTCATTGCAGTTAATATGTTTTCTCAAACATAAACATCTAGATGAATTCCATGATATAATTGCTCATTAAAATGTAAGATTGGATATATGTTTATATTAATTCTTTTGGCAGTTATATAATGTCAAAATCAATCACATATAATCAATGCAGTTTTATTTAAAGTGTTACATTTTTTTAAGACCTTGTATACTTCAATTAGCTTGTTATATCTGTGTTCAGCTTTTTACATAGTTATAATTTTATGTGGAAATCACCAATTACATATATTTAGATTCTTATATAAAAAGAAATTAAACTAATATAAATATATTATTTATACATACCATAAAAATACCCATAATTTAATTGAAAAGCCTACCTGGAAAATGCCTTGCGTTTCATTTTCTTTCTTACTTCCTCCTTTTCTCCCATCTTTCTTCTCTTTTGTACTGCTCTTCCCATACTATGTTGCTTTCTTTTCTTCACTTTGTGTGGAGCGTTTTCCCTTCTTTTTTATAAAAGCTCTACTTATAAAAAAAATCTAGTATATTTCTCATTTTTATTTATTTATTTTTTTCTCATTATTTTATTAATATATATATATATATATATATATTTCTTTAAGCTTATTTTCCATAGCTTTATTCCTAATGATTTTATCTCTTTTTATTTTTATCTCATTTCTTATTTATTTTATTTTTTATTTTTAATTTTCAGATGACATTAATTAATTTTAACACTAATATTAAAAATCAAAATATTTATTAATCAAGTTAGCATCTCCAAATGCCAATCACGCACTCATTTAATGGACATACTTACAGGTCACACAAGATAATTTTCACATAACCATTAATTAAGCTAGCAGACATGTCTAAAATGACTATATAAATATAAGTAGCATCTAAAACATACTACGCTAACCATTCTATGATGCATCTAACATAAATTATTTATGTGGTGTGTGTAGGGTTCTAGTCGGGTTTCTTTGTCATCCTCTGACGTCTCTATCTATGTCACCCTCTCTAATGATGCTCTCCCTCTAATACGCTTTGAGCGATGAGTTCTCATACATCGAACTTACAACAAAGTAGGTAAGTAGACCATAACAATTATGATATATATGCATCATAAAATATAACTTAAATGACAAATCAACATGATCATAAAGTAAACACATAATTACAACTAACTCATAGTAGCATGATCATGTAACCTAGGCAATATCTTACTATTCCATATCAACATATTTCAAAGCTTAGTTAAAAATAGTCAAATCTAATTTTTTCAACTATAGATAACCATGGATAATCTAGTAAGTTTATTTGGTGAGGAATCGAGATGTAACATCCTTCCCCCTAAAACTAGTCATAATCCTGAATGACTCTTATCAAATATAAATTCTGAATTAAAAACATTATTAAATAGAGAAATAACATAGTATAAATGGTCAAATCAAGTAAACAAATGTGGAATTACGTATAAAATTCACCGAAGTTCTCTCAAATTGCACTATTCTCAGAGTATTGATCTTATAAGACCTTGCTCTGTGACATCTCCCAAATACAAACATGGTTTGTGAGTATTACTTACTCTGATTGATTTTATCATGACTACTTTGAGGTTCATAACCATCAAAACAATCCTATATATTATAGGATTGACCACTTCTATTACCTTAAAGGGTCTCACATATCTCAGTAAAAGTTTCACTGACTTCCCAAGAGCACATAAGATTATCATACAAGCTAAAATAAATGATCAAAGAGAGTTCCACAAAATATTTTGGCCCATCTACACATCTCCCTAATCTGGAGAGTGTTTTTTTCATTCTAGATAAAAGTAATTAGGGAACCTGGCAAGAATGATGTGTATAAGTTATAACTATCACTACCTCATGTAGCTCCTAATAAGTATAAAATGTCAATACTGTCACTACTCCATAGAGCTGTTGAAAATTATGATGATGAATAAGAACTAGAAATACTACATATCCAATGTATACAAAATTAAGGAATAAAAGTTCCACTGTATACATGTATATGGCCATATGATTGAATTTGATAAGTTTGTCTATCAATCCTGGATTCAATAAGTCTATTTGTCAAATTTGACCTCAGTAACTATTGAGTCAATATGAGACTAATTAGGATCCACTCTTATTGCTTAGTTATCACGTTCCTAACTCACCACTCTTCCCTTAGGTCTCCATGACCTAATGATCTCCAAAAATGCACAATGTTCAAAAAATCATAATTCTTTATTAACAGATCATAAAAATCAATACTATATGCTAAGTGATTCCAGATGTACCAACAAACATACAAAAAAAATCATACAATCATTCTGTAATTATATTAAGTTTCCACTAGCCAAACATAATTAGTCTCATATTTCACAGCTTAACCTATTCTGTTATATTCATAGTTAAGAGGAAATATTGTTAAAATTAACATAACAACAAAGGCCAAATATGACACCATTTTTACAACCTTATAAGAAAACAAGTGAGACAATGTCTCTTTGATTGCTCGGCTAGTATTCAACAAATTAAAAAGTTTATCACAACCCTTTTAGACTACTACGATGTCCTACGCATCCTATACCCTACTCACTCTCGACGAAGGTACATAAATATCTTTCAAAATAATATGCTCTAAATAAAAGATAATAATATCAATCTTAATCAAGAGTATATAATAACATAATAGTTATAATTAACTTATAATTCTTAGTCTAGAATTAAGATAAATTCAAGGTTCACCACTCCACGTGGTCTAAGTTCACAAAATTTGATAAAGTAGAGACTCTAAAAAGTCACAAGTGAAAAGTCAAGAACTGACATCTCAACAATAAAAATCTTAAATACCCTCATGTGGTAAAAAGAAAACACTGCAAACCAAGTTGACAAAATCACTGCATACTAAATTTGTAAGAGTGGTATCATAACTTGCTTCCACAAATGAAAGGAAAAAATATTAACCACGAGGATATATCAATCCATCCAATCCTACAATTTTTGTCTCAACAAGAAGTAGAAGACATTATCCCATGAACCCAAGGGGATATGATTCAAAACAACATTTCAGAAACAAGTTTTTGTTTATGAAAAACACTAAGTCAACATTGAGAAAATATGCATCCTCTTAGTGGGTTTATAATAATGCCAAAAGAGAAAGAGCGAATAACAACTCACCTCTAATCTAACCAAAAGAGATGACACTCCTTCCTAATCCACATAACTTAAGGGTGCCAATCCATAAACAAACTCCTAACACAAAGGAATTCTCAACCAAGACATCTACACTCTACTACAAGAAAATTCCCACCGCGCTAAATGTTACTAACTAAAAATGGTCTTATAAGATTTTCCATTCCTAGAATTAGTGAATATTAAAACTAAAACACCTATACTTAAGTGAAAATCATCTCATTCTTATAATATATTCACAACACAAAACATAAATGGTGATGGTGACTTGATTATCAATAAGAATCATACTCGAGGTGTTCGATCTAAGTGATCAAACTATTGTAAAAAATTCTTATTCATAACTCATGAACTATGCTATGTACTCACCTTTCCAAACCTCGTATACAACCATCAACATTGGGACTCTTGATAAACCAACCCCTATAACAATTATAATAGGGTACAAGTACTCCTAAGAGTACACACTCACTATACCACACATATTTCATGAATGTCTCATACTTATTATAGTCATCAAGCCATACAAGAAGATCTACCAAATCTTAAAACTCCAATCATGGTGTAACATGGTTATGCAATAAAGCACTACAAATCCAAAAATATTAGTGTAATACTCCATGTCACTAGGTTCACACTAGTGAATAAAATAATATGAAAATGCTAATGGACTCATTAGGTCCTACAGTTCAAGCCACAACTTTAATACCACATGTAACAATCTTATTGGGGTCAACTAAAAAATAAGTGATTTTTTTTCTTCTTTAATTAACACATATACTATAAATAGATTTCACCATGAGAATCTAAACAATGATCATACAACACACTCCAAGAGACAACTATAAAAGAAATATACCAGGTCATACATTTCATATCTTTGTCAACATAAGAAAACATATAATGATACAAATATAAAAAGTAATTACAAGTAGCTAGCCACTATTGGTTCAATACTCAGTCACTGTTGTCAATCTTCAGTAAATAGTTAATTACAACTCTTCATGATAATGTTTCCAAAAATAAATATAATATAATATAATGTACATAAATAAGATACATGGCTCTCTGGAGCATGAGTTCCTCAGACTCTCTAGTATCTGTGGTAGTCTCAAGTGTCGTATCTAAGTAAGTACTATTGTGGGGAGGGAGAGCATCATCCAAATGCTTTTTCACATCAACTATGGATCAATGATCCTCTACACTAATCCCATCAATAAATGTCCCTCCCTTTTGAGTAGATAGTGATGGTGTAAGAATATAGAGAGATAAAAAAGTACCTATGTGCTATATGATTTAAAAAATTAAACATGTAGTGTATCATATAAAATTGTTCTATTACAAGATATCGCATAAATATGTACAACATACTCATTAAATGATAATGTCTCACTAAACATACTTTGGCCCAAAGTTTTATGGACAATAAATAATAAAAATCTATAGATCAATGAAATTTATACACACTATTTGATGGGATTGCTTTCATCTTTCATTGTGATGCTAATAAGCTAGTGAAGTCCATGTCACTCGTTACTCAGTATCAACAATGTAGATTGATCAAACATAATTTAACCACAAGATTCATATAATTTACATCCCACTAGCAAACACATCACATAACATGCCTTATATAGGAGTAACTAAAACATACATTTATTTCATCAAATGTATGAATGAATCTTACATTATTTTCTATCCCATACTAGAAATAATGACTACAATTTATACCACCTAGATAAAATACACATTTAACTACAGATTCCAGTTATCATATTCAATTTTTAACATACTATACTCTATGATAACTCATATTACTATAGTCTAGTATTTTAAGACATAACTACGAGTTTTTCATAAACAATCATATAAAGTAGTTTTAAATACATGAAAACATAAACTTATATTCAAGTAACTAGACATAATAAAGCAAGTCATAATTTATACGAAACACATAATATTCTATCTTAACATACACTACACTCTCAAAGGTTGTATGCAGGCATACACGAAGTCCTACCAATTGTCACAGATATGTTATTCATGGTAATAACCAGCATGCATATATTAAATCAGTCAAACGTAGGTGTGAGTCTAAATATATTAATTTTATTATGTACCATGTGGGTATAACATATATTTATAATGTAATACTCTATGATATCCCATACTATCATAGTTCACAACTACATAAATACACATAAATAAACATATAATTTCAAGAATCAAATGATCTACATACATAATAACAATGAAGCAAGTACGTGATTATACCACCCAAGTATACCCTAAATTTAAACTACTTACTAGCATCCAAAGAAACACAATTCATAACCACACATCATGATGCACCATTACATGTTATATATGTTTAAACTCCTATACAAATATTTTCACAATATGTATTATAAACAAATATTCACTACTATATGCAAATTATTCAACAATTTAGTCATGTTATTCTCAAAGAGTCAAAAAACTCATAGCTAAGCTATTCCATAATCTTTCATTTAAATAATTTAATTTCTTTTTTAGATGATTTTTCTCATACGATTATAGTACCAGTCCCAAGGGCACCTTATGACTTGTTTCAACCATTAATTTAAGATACAATCTCTATATATGAGTACTTGTACATGCACCATATGTATGTACTTGAATGATATGAATATTCTATACCACCATTCATTTATAATTTTAATCAAGAGCTCCCTATAGTCATTTATAACTCTAACTAAGGATCTCAAATCACATAGCTTATCCCAAAATAATGAAGACCTATGCTGAGTTATAAATATGCATCTATCATTAAATGTTAGGTTAGGTGCTTATATCTTTATTTGACATAGTTCACAATTCTCAGTTCTCTTGATCAATTCTTATATGTTATATTTTATAAATACTCGTAGATTCTTTAGGTGACAATATTGCCTGAAAAACATGTATACATATAACTATGGTTCAAAGATGTCAATTATCTCATAATCCCTGTTATACATTGAATGAATATGATTTTTATTCACAACCTGAGTGAAATCATGTGATCAGGATCCTCTATAGTAGTGTTGGTATGCACATAAAACATAAACCTTATTTAAACATAGTTCTATAGTTTATAATCACCCGAGGAGCTATAGTTAGAGGAGCACACCCCTTCATTCAAGTATAAGCTAGAAAGCATAAGCATACCTATGTTCTTTTTGTGTATTTATCAATACATAGATTTTATAGTTTTACATCTGTACAATAAGTTTTGTACCCAAAGCTATATAATAAACATATTATGGTTATCACAAAATAACAAAAAACCATGTTTCATACTCCACATGCTTTAGTGAATACTATTTTTAGGATTTTGGTAAGTTGTAACGATGGTCATTATAATTCAACCATCAAATATATATATATTTTGTAAAAGGATCAACCCCGTTGATCATTAATTATAAATCTTTTTCATGTTTTAATATAAGCTCATATCTAAGCTCATACACAATCCAAAATGCATTTGTGGTCTTGAATCAATCTCATTTGTGGTTTAATATTATTTGTAACGTTAATAAAACCAAGTTAACCATAAAGATGTCTAAAATAAATGGGTTTGTTATATAACTATAACTTGGTTTAGCTTGTCAAGGAGTGCTAAAGTAATGTCTTCGCTCCCTTGAAAAGAAATCAAATCTAGCTAAATAATATATCATATAACCATAGATTCAGGCTAGTAAACATTGGCATTAATGTCCATCATTATGTATAAAAGTGCCATATAAAAGCGATATATATATATATATATATATATATATATATATATATATATATATATATATATATATATATATATATATATATATATATATATATATAAGTGATGCCAACATTACCATTGTATTATACACGCTAGAAAATTATTTTAGGCCATTCCAAAAATATAAATTTTTAACATTACTCTCTAAAAAAGTATAGTGATGTTGCCTGAATCTTGGACACGTTGAGAATATATAACAAAGATGACTCAATAACCAGTGTCAGAACTGGTAGATTTATAACAACTCAAAACATCAAATACATACTGAGTTTTTAAGGTGTATGATGACCCTATTGAAAGCTAGGGAATATATATATATATATATTGAGAGAGAATTTTGGGTCCATATCAACGATTTCATATATGAAAAAATAAATTAATATTTATAGGTAGGGTGTTGACCCGTATTCATCAGTATTAAACAATGATTTTATATAACATGATATTAATTATATGTGTGTATACTAAAATAACAGTGATTTCATATAAAAATTAACTAATATAGCTAAATGTTGAATAAATACACAATAAAATATAACTAATAAATCACTATATTTAGCAGCTGTAGCATCTGATATATAGTAGCTCACATTTTATTAAATAACAAATCACCATACATAATACGCAGTAGACCAGGAATGTGGCACTTCACTAGATGTAATATATGCTAATATTTCATATTATGGATCATTTCCCACTCTTGCTTCACAATTTTTTTTATTATAGTTTCTGCACTTTCTTATGAATCATTGTAATAGATATCTAAGTCATTGTAATTAATATGTTTTCTCAGACATAAATAGTTTTATGAATTTTAGGATATAGTCACTCAGTAAATTATAGGACTGGGTATATGTTTATATTAGTTGTTTTGGTAGTTATACAATGTCAAAACCAATCATATATAGTCACTGCAGTCTTATTTAATGTGCTACATATTTTGTTAAGACCTTGTATACTTCAATTAGCTCGCTATATCTATGTCCGAATTTTTACATAGTTAAATTTCTATATGGAAGTCACCAATTACATATATTTAGATTCTTATATAAAAGGACATTCAACCAAGTATAAATATATTTATTTATACAAATCATAAAAATACCAAAAATTTAATTATAAAGCCTACCTAAAAAATGCCTCGTAGATCCTTTTGTTTCTTATTTCTTCATCTTTTCCCATCTTTCTTCTCTTTTGTACTCCTTTTCCCATACTCTGTTGCCTTCTTTTCTTCACTCTGTGTGGAGCATCCTCCCTTATTTTTCCAAAAGCTCTGCTTATAAAAAAATATGCCATATTTCTCAATATTTTATTAATATATATTTTTTGTTTTAAGCTTGTTTTCCATAGCTTTAATCCCGATGATTTTATCTCTTTTTATTTTTATCTCATTTCTTATTTTATTTTTAATTTCTATATGACATTAATTAAAAATCAATATATTTACTAATTAAGTTAGCATCTCCAAATGTCAATCACACACTAACAACATTTAATGGACATACTTGCAAGTCATGCAAGACGATTTCCATAGAATCATTATCTAAGATAATAGACATGTCTAAAATGACTATCTAAATATAAATAACATCCAAAAAATACTATGCTAACCATTTCATGATGCATTTAATATGAATTACTTATGTGGTGTGTGTAGGGTTCTAGTTGAGTTTCTCTGTCGTCCTTTGACATCTCTATGTAATCACCCTTTATGATGATGCTCTTCCTCTGGCACATTCTAAAAGATGATTTATTCTATGTTAACCTCACAACAAAGTAGATAATTAGACCATAACAATTATAATATACACACATCATAAAATATAGATGAAATGCTAAATCAACATGATCATAAAGTAAACACATACTTACAACTAATCCATAGTAGTGTGATCATGTAACCTAAGTAATATTTTATTGTCCCATAACAACATATATCAAAATTTAGTTAAAAATAGTCAAATCCAAAATTTTCAACTATAGATATCTATAAATAATCTAATAAGTTTGTTTGACGAGGAATCAAGATGTAACATGGTCTACATGGCTTATACTTTCTCCCCTAGTGTGGGGTGGATATTTACTATTACCATTCAATTTTGATTATTATTACAAATGCATTCATTTATATATATAATGCTAGGCACTTACTTCTTTATTTAAGAAAGTGTATATTAATATCGCTTCACTTATCACTACTATTCTATCATTTTGTATTAATGAGAAACCACATGAAAGGCAATTCACATGATTAAACAGTCTGAACAAACATTGATAAATTTTTTTACTATTTTAATTAAATTGAAAACAATCAAAGTGTCAACCCTCTCTTAATAATATGTATTTAAATATAATAATATATATTAATTACTAATAAGATGTGGGTGAGTTGGTAAAGTAACTCGGTTGCTACAAGCACTATCCAGGTTCAAATCTTTATATGGTATCAAAGGTCAGTTGTGGCTGATCGTTGGTATTTTTATGTTGATAATGGCCAATTATTGGTATTCTTGGGCCAATTATGGCTATTGATGATATTCTTGTGTCGATTATGACAATTTGTTGGTATTCTTGAGCCGATTATGACCATTGTTGGTAATTATGATACTTGTGATAGATGATCACTTAAGAATTTGGGCCCCTAATCGTATCCCAAACCGATTGGAGCTCTGATCAAAAGTGAATAGCATAAGGATCCCACCAAAACTAGTAACTATCATGTGTGTGTGTGTGTGTGTGTGTTTATTATATAAATATAACAAATATTATTATGATTTATAATATATAGTGAATAGTATAATAAGTTTAATAATACATATATAAGTATTAATATTATAATATTGATATTTAATTTGTGTGTGTGTGTGTATTATATTAATATAACAAATATTATTATGATTTATAATATATAATGAATAGTATAATAAGTTTAATAATACATATATAATATATAGGTATTAATATTATAATATTTATATTTAATTAAATAGAAATATTATAATATTAATACTTATATATTATATATGTATTATTAAACTTATTATATTATTCAATATATATTATAAATCATAATTAATATATATATATATATATATATATATATATATATATATATATATATATATATATATATATATATATATATATATATATATATAATAACAATAGTAATATAATGGAATGTAATAGTAATGTATATATAAATTGGACTTGCCCCAAAGATGCAAGTTATATATATAATAACAATAGTAATATAATGGAATGTAATAGTAATTTATATATAAATTGGACTTGCCCCAAAGATGCAAGTTATACCAGAATGGATGATTATTTTTGTTTTGTAAAGTCAAGATTTGTAAATTGAAGAGTGTAATTTTATAGTCATACCTCACTTGAAACTTATGTTTGTTGACCCCATATCATCTTTAGTACGTGAATGGTTAAGTAACAATCCTTTATATTTTTATTGAAGGTGATGGTGGAAAATGAGGTTGTTTGTTCCTTCATACAACATGGAAATGCATTGTGCAGGGAGGAGATGTTCTATTTCACAATGAGTTTGAACAAAGATGAAGTGGAAGGAAAGGGCAAGGCCATACAAAACATGCAAATAGTGAAATATTATAAGGTGAGCTGAGTGGTGATGGTGAGAGGCAATGACAGGGTATTTCATGTGGTGATAGGATCTGGATATTGTACCCCAAATTTAGACTCAAGGCCACGAGTGGATAATAATATGTAATAAAATATTTATTTTATATTTTAAATACCTGAAATGAAATAAATTTCCACATCAATCATCATGAATGCCACAACCATAAATGTTGAAAATTCAACTACATTTACTTGACCGTATGTATGTGAGGTAAGAATGGAGGACATACTTTGTGAAGGACCCATAAATAAAAAACAAAAAGAGTTGTAAAGATATAATAATAATACACCAAAGGAAGCCAAAAAGGGATCAAAACTAGCATATAATTAACAAAATCCATCAATTGTAAAAATTCATTAGACAATTTATTCAACACCAACTAAACCCTATCAACCACCAGTGAGTCTAGCAGACCATTCACGCAAAGAAGGGCCAACAATGAATTGACAATCCCAAATACATTTTGATCTTTAGAGAATTTTTTTTTATCTCCATTTATAGCATGAAGGATACTAAGCCACCACCCTACAAAACTCCTATCTTAATGTCTTTGACTACCAACAAATTGTTAACTATTCAATACTTGTAACCTTTGAATGGATTTATTTATTACTAGATTGTTGCAAAGTGAAAGTTATAAATATTTCAATGAGGTCCATTATTCAATACTTGTTATAGTCTACAACTTCTCACAACTCTTAATTCTAATGGTGTATAAGAAGTTAAGTCCGACAACACTTATTTTCCATGAGCAACACCACTAAGAATTGAATCAACTGGCTCTTCGTCATTGCTATCTAAGTATATGACTATGGAGTATTTTATGTTTTGAATAAAACAACATAGAGAGATGTGGAGAGGAGGGCTGTGAAAACAAATGTAAGTCATGCAGGGGGACATTTGGAGGACCAATACGCAAGGGAGTCTTGTAGGGTAGCAGATGAAAGTGTAAGATGCATGCGACATGAATACAACATGATTCTATGGTGCTTGTGTTTAGTATGGGTTTATTTGGGCAATAACCTTTTGACTTAAAAGTCAAATACTATAATATTACATTTATATGTCATTTCTATAATGATATTAGTGCATTAAATAATTTGGAAAAAAAAATTATTAATATTCTGTAATATAAAAAATTTGTTTCATAAAGTGAATTTTAAGGTAAAATAATACTTTTTCTTTTGTTGACACAGTGTGTGATAAGGTTAAAACTAGTAGTTGCCTAAAAGGTGTAAGTTACACAACAAGGGATGTAAATTTATATTTTGTCAAAGTGGGTATTTTTAAATTAAAAGAGTGTAAATTGGTAGTCGTATCACACTTGAAACTCATGACCATTGACCCCATCTTACATTTTTCACAAAACATTAGGAAATAAAAATTGATGTTTTTTGTGAAGATGATAGTGAAAAATGAGGTATTATGTTTCTTCATATTGTGTGGCAATGCGTTATGTGGGGAGGAGACATTTTATTTTATGGTGAACTTAGGAAATGGTGAATTGGTGGGGAAGGGCAAGCCTATACAAAAAATGCAAGTGGTGAAAGATATCAAGGTGAACTAGATGGTGATGGTAAGAGGCAACGATAGGGTATTTCAATGAGAGACTCAAATAAACTCGGGAAAGTTCAATGATAGGGTCACATTTGATAATTCAATATGTAACTTCCAATGAATTATTTCAATTACCCAATATATGATTGAAATAGGTGTCATATATATAACGACTCTTTAAAAAACACAAAGGATGCACCATGTGTCAATTTAGATAAGTGTAAAACTAAATTGACAAAATATCTAGTTTTGTTAACTAGACAACACCTAATTAAATGACTCTAAAACTAGATGAAAAAATGAAAAAAGCATCTCCAATGAAAGATGCCTCTTATGTGATCTAATTAAGTGATGCATGATGCCATATGAAAATAGATATGGATATAAATATTTACAAGCTTTTCTATTCTCATTCTCAGTAACACTAACAATATTTATTGTATTCACAATAATAGTACTTATTTCTCTTTATTTGGTGAATGGAAGAAGGTACAATTTTAGTGAGGACCATAAGTCTAGCCAAATTTGGGTAGTTTGTGGGATGATGGTTTGAATTGCAACAAATTTATACATGCTCTCTCAAAGCACTATGACAGTTTGATCCCTCATAGCATAATCACAGACAATCTGAATAAAAAGGATTTTAAAAGGACCTTTTCAAACTCTTTGACCTAAAAAAACACTTTCAAACATATGGTCATCATGACAATATATAATTGAAAAAATTACCTCAAAGAGACATATGTTTTCATTGAGATGATGCTTGTTTCAATCATGTATTGAGTAACATAAATTAATGATGCAATGTTGTTAATGTGTGGATGAGACATTGACGTCCCAAAATCTATCTTTTTGTGTTAACAAGGGTAAAGGGATATGAGATTTACTCTAATTTGGAATTATTTTTAAAGAGAAAATAAATATATTTGTCAAAAATGAGTTGCCAAAGATTCATGTAAGAGGAAGACCCAAAAGGGAAGACAATGAGACTTTATAGGCAAATGTGAGATGAAGGAGAAATCAATCCATTATTTAAATAAATCTATCTTTAATGGCTTCATTTGGATTTTTCTTCTTCTTTACTTTTCTATCTTTTACATCATTTACCGCTTGTAGCTTTTAAATCTACTTTGCCACTAAACTCAACTAACAATGGTGTGGATGTTGGAATTACAAACATAGGTCTCTTTTACTTGGAAGAAAGTGGCTATCAGGTTTTCAAAAATTCATCATAGGAAAATTTTGGCATGGGAACCATTATATAAGGCAAGAGCAATTGAGTAACAAAATAATGCCTCTCCATCCGCATTGGAATATGGTGAGAAACACTTTTATAGCCAACATTGTGAAGTCAAGGCAAAAAGTCTTTACGGTGGGTATTTTGTACCTAAGAGAGAACCCTTGTTTGGTGGGGTGGAGAAGAATGGTAATGTGACTATGGGTATACTCTTTATGCAAAATAAAATGTTTCATTCCATTAGTGTATGATCAAATGAAGTAATTCATATGTTGGAGGCATGCAAAGTGGTTGATGAAATGCATATGTGGTCTCACAAGCAATGACTAAATCTATTTTTGAATTAATTCATGGACCGCCTCTATTTTCTACAAAAAGTGGTGGAAAAGTTCAGAAATTTAGGACACTTTCCATTGTGAAAGTAATCTCTAACTTGAAGGATTCTATAGCAAGTCAATGGGTTGTAACGTTATGGAAATCAAAATTTTAGACAAGCTCGAAATCTTGTTTGGGCATGTTGCTATTTATGAATTCAATCTACTAATTGAAGAAGCTTTTATTTCTCTTATAATGTTTGATGAATGCTAAGGAAGTAGAGTTTGAGAAGCATATTTTCAAACCAACAGTCTCCATGTTGTAGTCAATCTATTGGCTAAATATGATAAGTCTGTTGCTACAAAAAAGTAGGCCTCATTGGCTCATGTCTAAGAACACAAGGATGTTTTCCTTTCTAAAATATTTAAAGAATGATAAAAATTGAAGGAAGAGTTATGGATTTATAAAGAAGGAGCCTATATACGATAATAATAAGAAGCATTCAGACTTAAAAAAAGTAATTGGAAGAGTAGATCCAGATGTTCCCTTTGTTGATGATAATGTGGAGGTTAATTTTAAGTATTAAAGTTGTCACAAGTATTAAAGAAAAATTAGAGGCTTTCTTCCATATGAAGTGTCCCAAAGGTTTGGTGCTAAGATAGGTAAAGTAATAATGCATGTAACCACTTTGAGCATATTTCTTGCATAGGATGGAATTATCATTCATGAATAGTCAAGTGGCAGAATTAATGAAACAACTCCTTCTACACTTTGTTAGAGCATGTAACAACACCACATGGGTGGCATGTGGCTTAGGTATGAAGATATATACTATTAAGTAAGAATTATTCCCAGTGACAAACTACGTCTAGCATATAACATAGAATTATTCATTACTCCTTGCTGACACAATGGTTATTCAAAAGGATGGTCTTTCATCATTCCATGCGGGAAAAATGAAATGGGTATGGTCAGTCTGAAAAAATGAAAGGATTTATAGTTTTGTAAAATTTAAATGTATTTGAGGTTCTATTAAATAGTTATAAAATCAATAAAAAATAGGTATGACTATTGTGGTTGAGACTAGTTAGATAGCAACAAAGAAGTCTAATAATTATGTCTAGGACTAATTAGACATTAGTTATAACAAAGTGGAGACTTCAACAAAGAGGCTATGGATATTAGGAGTAGTTAAGTAGCTTATCTCTAATGCATTGTAATTGAGAAAAATTGTAAAACCTTGATTTATTAGGGTCTTTGTGTGTTTCAGGGAAAGAAACCTATTTTAGTCTGGGTGAGTGTTAGCAAGGATAAAGAGATATGAGGTTTAGTCTAATTTGGAATTATTTGTAAAGGGAAAATGATTTTTTTTGTCAAAAAGGAAGAATCAAAGAGTCATGTAAGAGGAAGAGCCAAAAGGGAAGACAAAGAGCCTTTATAGACAAGAGGAGAAATCAGGGCATTTTTAAATGAAATGTATATTTATTAGCTTCTTCTTCTTCTTCTTTATTTATTTATCATTTCCATCTATATGCATGTAAATTTGCTTGCTTCATTACTTATCATTAATATTCCTATTAATCGACACTATTTCTATTTATCTAATTTATCCCTCCCTTCTTAGTCATTTTATCTAATATCCCCTTTTATTATTCATCATCTCCTAACCTTATTCATCCCCACCAATCAATTAATTCATCCTAAATCCCTATTATTCCTAATATAATGCCACTTACCTATTATTTAGGAATTTTAAATTCCCATGGTTCACCTACCCACCTACTATCCTATCCCTAGGCTCCCCTACACCCCTACATTCTCTATAATCCCCTAAACACCTATCTAAACCACCCATAATCATGTTTAACCTTCCCAAAGAGATTTGAGAAGTTTCCACCTCTAGAACCTTCTCTCCTCTAAAATCCTCCAAGAAATTTTAAATTCCTTAGATAATCTTCATCCATTGATCTCCACAATCCAAACTTTGAATCTCTACCATTGATCTCTCCCTCCATTTTCTATTTGAACAATCTCATCCCTCCATGGGAGATAACTAGAATCCTCATGATATCTTCATGCTAAATCAATCCATCATCAAGCACCCTTGATCAAGCAACATCATGTCAAAATTCTGAGTCAAGATAATCTCTATCCATTTTTCTTGTTTTACATCCATTTAATCATGGTTTGGAGCACCTAGCTTTAGGATTTATAATGTTGGTTTTAATCTTTTATTCATCTATTGCATTGTGATTCTAATGGATCTAGACTTTAAATAGGTAGTTTGTTATTAAGAGTATTTAAATTACAAGTTTATGGTGATTTAATCCAAAATCTCAAAATTCATGCTACACCATCATTATCACTTTAGCTTCTAAATCTATTGTTATGATTCTTTCCACTAAACTCAACTAACATGTTGCTTCCATTCATCCATATTGCTAATATATTACCACCTGAAAATAGAAAAATTACATCCCTGTTGGCGTTCCTTGAACCATTGGATGATTACTAGTAAATATCTATCTTGTACCATGTATCTATCAATGTAAACTATGTACAACATTGATATTCTCTTAAAATGAAACATGATACCAAGGATTATTAATAAAATAAAAGTACAAAAATTAATAGAAATCCATGAATGCAAGCCATGATTCAATTTGTAACACACAAAATAAAAAAATTCAAAAGGTGAGATTAATAGCTTCTTTTAGATGTTGCAAACCTACTTCAGATTAATCTGAACAACTTGGCAAGCAATTCATTGAGAATGGTTGGATTGGAAGTAAAAGTGGCAATGGTGACTATTGAGAGTCATTCTTTCAGAGGCAAGTTGCTTTTCACATTGTGAATGAAATGAAGAGTTCCCTTACGAGACATGAACACATCACTAAAATTTATAAATATTAATATTATATTATTATTTTTATTATTATATATTTAGTTAGATAATATTTTTAAAATAAAGTATGACTAATAATTATATATAGAGCAAACTAAGTAATAGAATTCTATAGACTTTGATATGTGATAAGTAGCTTACTCAATACTCTGACATTAGAAGGGAACAGGGGGGATGTCCCTACACCAACTAATAAGCCTGAGAGTAGAGGGAAGATAATATTTAAGGGGGAGAAATGTATGCTTAACGGTTTGACAAAAACATTTTGCTATCATCGTTAGCAAAAAACCTTCCAAAATAGGGTAACACTCAACAACAACTTCCTGCACGTTGATGTTTACAAAAATAACATAATTTAACAACATGGAAGTATAAGATGAACATTCTGGAAGAGTAGATGTGAGTGTAAAGGGCATGGAGATTTCCACTTCAATGATAATAATCAAAAGAACTGTGACAACCTTTTTCATGCTGACCATCTTCTTTTGTATGTAAATGCTATCATAAGAAGAAATATAGAAGAAAATGTTGTTGCAATTCTATGGTTGAAGAATATGAGATGTGCAATGAGTAATTGTAGGCCTCACACACACTTGGATTTGGGGGTGAGATCCATGTGTAAATGACGATTTTGCTCAAATCTATACAAATATTTACATGATAAGCTTAACCAACACATACCAACTCCCGACACATGTTGGTCGATGATGATCATTGGTGAAAAGTATGATCAACTCACTAGCATTAAACTTGAGCCCCCTAACAAACTATGATCATCGTCACCATATATGTCACCCTTAAAATCCCCCATTTCATCACCATGGCGGTCAACATTTTATGTATGTCATAAGCTGCAGTTAAGCTTAACTTTGGTGGGAAAAAAAAGTGAGAGATTTCAAATGGACCATTGACCTTGCCAACTTTAATATTGACCAACCACGATTAATCACTTGCACTATATTTCTTGCCCTATATCACATTTCGGATTTCAGAGAGGAGCATTATCATCGACCTCATGTTGTTAAATTTCCAACTCGTTCATTGAATTTTGGAGAGGAACATTACATTTCTAGCTCATGTTATTGCTACACTCTAGGTCATTCTGCTTTATATAATCCATTTCATTCACTTTCACTATGTATTGTGCTTTAAAAAGGACATTTATTGTGGGTTTGCCAATTTCAAGTTTTGATTAATCCTGCCTCCTCCCCTAATTTGCACATTTATAGAAATTATAACAATCATGGCACCTACCTCGTATGACTTTAGTTAATAATTATATTGATATTGACATGGGTATAGCTTGGTTTGATCGTTTGTCAATATAGCTTGGTTTGATCATTTTTCAAAGTGTGTGTTCTTGTCTTTACTATATGCAGATATACCCCGTAGACACACATGTTGAAAATCTATTATTTTTTAAGGATTTGGTATTAAAGACCATTTATATGCTAGTAGGCCCATTTCCAAGGTTTTTCCGAGTACCTACTCCGCACCTGCCTCATCTGACTTTGGTTCTTAACAATTATATTGATATTGATATTCTAAGAAACTATAGGGAGTCTTTGACCTCTTACATTTCTATGTAAAATGACACATATTCATACATTTCTCCGAACAATGGATCCACCATATGCATATTTATGTACAGAGCCCACTTGAAGGCATTATCAAATACCCAGAGAGATCCTCTAATGAAAGGAGTTTGGGGACGTGGTTGACTTGCAATCCACCATCCCACTAGAATTCTCACAGTGTTTATGATATTATTGAAGAAGACAAAATCATCCTCTATTATGTAACTATTTCTATGTTCCTTAAAAGATAACATAAATAAAGTATATTAATGTCTAAATAATCAAATTGGTCAAGGAAAACTACATCTAGCTTAGAAAAGAAATGAGTAATCCAAAATTATTAGCCCTCATGGAATAAATAATACAATTCAATGTTAATAATTCTTTGGAGAGTTTTTTTTTGGGTTCCTACTAGTTGGGCAGTTTGATAATTATACATTATTTTATGGAAATTAATATTAAGGGAATGACCTGAACTGAAAGATTCAAATTTAATGAAGAGAAAAAAACCAGCAATAACATCAGAAGTATTATTTATTTGAAAAGAATGAATTTAATAATTTCATTAATAAAATGGCTTAGGTTAAGAGAAGCCAATAATACAAACCTTTGAGGTCAGGTATTCCTTTTACTAACACCAGACGACGTTGAACTACTGTGGTGTTGAGGTAACTGGTAAGTTAATCCCTCAAATTGCTCTTGAATTCCTTAAATGTGTGGGTTAATTTTTTGCTCTACAATAAATAAGCATGAAAATTGCTAACACATAGACCATATCGAGTGTAATTTGTAAAGATGTCATCTGATATACAATCTCTATAAATATAGGGTAAACCACTCCAAAAGATTTAGTCAAATGCTTCATTTCTGTGCATATAGGGTAGAAAACTTCAAAATATTCTATTAAATATGTACCATCTCTGTAAATACATGGCAAAAACTCTAAAGATTTTTTTAAATATATTGTTATTGTAAATTTAGGAAAATTCCTTAAATCTCTTTTAAATGTGCACTCTTGTGTTACTATTATTGGACATTCCTTAAATCCTTAACTCTTGTGTTTTATGTTAAATATCCCCTTTTTCTATTGCAATGTCTTATTTGAAATGTAATTTTGAATGATTTCATTTTAAGCTACAATATGGTTGCTAATATACAATATTATATATTCATATTCTTAACACATAACAACAACAATATGGTGATGATAAAACAAAATCAACATTTATGATCATATGAATTTTCTTAGTTAGTTTTATATAATTTGTAAATGATATGATTTACAATTGATGACCCATCCCTCCCTTTATATTTGTGTGTTATTGTATAAACCTAATTCTAGTATAAGACCCTTTTAAATTAGGTATGTTTCATGTTTTATCACATATGGTCTATGTGGATACATTTAGATAATTTTAGCAGACTTTCCTTTTTTGGGGCCTTATGCAATCATCCCCTAACTTAGGTCTTCCTCCTAGCTTGAATTTTTGTGAACACTATTTTCATATAATAATATATTCGTCAGATGAAAATTGTATGAAAACCTACATATTGACTATTCATTTTCCTTTGTACAACTCTGACTGCTCTCAAAATGTCCAAAATATTCTTTTAGTGTCTTTTCCTTGGTTAGCCCATATGACTATCCCCTTAATTTATGGGTCTTTTGTGCCTTGGTTTTCACCTTTTACTATCTTTTAAGGTCAAACCATGTGTATATATGACCTTGAGGAGTGGACGTGCATGTACACACACACAACACTTGGTCATTTCATCATTTATATTCTCATCCAAACCTATTAAAAACAAAGTATCTCATGTTTATTTTATCAAGTATTATCAAGAGGTCTTGACATTTAATCAAAGGAGTTATACATTGATTTAATTTTTCCCTTATATATCTAGTGCCAAGTGCTTGTATCAAATTAAGGTTATATTAAGAGCATGTAGTTGCATTGAATTATCTAGGATATGAGGTGAAGCCCTTTATCTCATGGTTGAGATTCCACTCACATGTACGATATGGCTCCATCTCAGTATGGAGGCCCATAAAATACTTGTAAAGTACTAGTGTTGAATGTTAATATGATATTTGTCATATTGGCTTCTTATATTTGTATGACACCACTTTAGAGTATGCTGTTTATGTCAAAGGTGTTTATACATTAAAGAAACTCCTCTTGCCTATGCAGTCTATATGGTGGTCTTAATCTACCTTTATAAAAATAATTGATACATATTTCACAACTACATTCTTACAAGTACATTTCTAAAGTTAATTTTTAATAATGAAAATGATTGAATCTTTTGACAATCTATATTTTAGGTTGATTAGGTGATCGATAATCACTCTGTTAAAGAATATGTTGCATAAGATGTAGTGGATCCTATATATAATTTTTTTATGTGGTTTGTGTGTTTATTTGTAGTATGTTTTTGTTTTTGGAACCCCTCTCTAGTTGGCATTCCAATCCCTTATGGAATTCCCTAATACAACTAAGAGATGTAACAAGAAAAGACTTAGATCAAGTTGCAGTCGAATTGAATGAAATTTTTAGTCAGCCACCACCTTCTTGGGGTACTCATACAAATCACATTGCTAGGATTTGGTGGAATAATAATAATGCTTTTACTTTGTAGCTATTAAGAGTCAATTAGTCACATCGATAAATGGAAATGCTGGATATAATTTTTAATTCTAATCTCTTATCAAAATTAATTATTCCACAACATGGAATATCTTTGAATCCCATGATGAAAAGTTGATTTGACATATACTTTGAGATAACTAGTTATGAAACATTCTTGCTAGAGAGATCCTTTCATACATATCACCTTGTGATTAGATTTCAAATTTCAACATGGGATGGTCTTCATGATAATTGTGTATAATTGTGGAACTCTCTGGATTCAAATCCTGAATTAGACCCTGAACACGTGTTGTATGACCTTACATACCAAGAAACAATGTGGTGAAGAAGTCATTTTTCAACACCATCAAAAGAATCTAAGGATGATAGAAATGCCCCTGATCATGATGGGCACTATTCGGATTAGTTTTTAAGAACTGACATTGGACAGTGGTATAATTTTATACATGTAATGAAGAAGAAGCTTTTTTATCATGACATCTTTTTGTATAATTTTGTAGATGTAATGAAGAAGAAGCTTTCATTTAGTTTCATAATTGTGTTTTGTCATCTCATGGGCCTCCCTAAATTTAGGGGCCAAAAATTGTGGTCTAGTAGGTGGGAATTATGGCAGTGGTGGTCTATGAGGAAATCATTTAAATAAAATTGGTGGCCTTTTTTTCTTTTGTCACCTACTAGCATTTCCTTTCATGCGTTATCCATAAATACCAATATGTCCATGCCTCTAATTCATTACATCAAATGATTAGTTAATGGACAATGAGAATATCACGTGGGCTTCTTAGCAATTTCATTTTTTTTACCCTCTCATGATTCTATGGTCTTTGTAGCAAATTCCCTATTTTTAAAACCCTATCTTCATTTTATGGGCTTCCTAACAATTTATCTTTTTTTAAACCCTTTCCTAAAGCTATGGGCTTCGTAGCAAAATCACATTCCTATGCCCAACCCACATGCACGTAGTTAGTATGTGCCACTTAAGATCGCATATAAATTCAACTACCTCATGCATACACTATTTTGTCCATTTTTACGTTTTGATGCATTTATTTTGATATGTTTTATGAAGGGTTTTATATTAATTTCAATGAGGTTTTGTACATTCTTATAACCTTTTTGTTCATAGTTTTTGTCATATTTTTCTTAAGTGGTTTGAATTCTCATATTTTAATTTCTATATGAAGTTCATGGATTTTATTTGTGATATGTTTGACTGGCACATGCGTTTATTGGTTACATCTGAGTGGAAAGGAAGACATATTTATATCAAAATCATGTTATTTTCTCCTCAAAATGAAATCATATGGAAATATAGCACTTTTCTATTCGATAAAGTGTCTTTACATCATGCCTCCTACATTACTTTAACAAATGGGCTAGGCTTATGTTTGTATTTGTGTGATCAAATAGGAGTGTGCATGGACATCGATTCCAAATATGTTTATCACGAAATTATAGGGGATAAGGATGTGCCTCAAGGTCTGATCATTGAGATACATGATAGCATGACTTTCATGTATGGGTTGTTTTTGTTTCTAGATATTCACATTTGTTGCACAAATAGACATCTTCAACAAGCATCGTCAGGTCAAAAACAAAATGAAATGTGACAAATCACTATAGATGCATTTGTAATGCCCATTTAAGAAGATATTCTTATGAATGATTTTTTTGATACTTTGATTTTCCATTGGTTGACATATTTGTCTATGTTGACATGCATAAATTCCCATTTACTCGTAGTGTAATGTTCACTTTTGTTGCTACCATATTACTCTCCATTCTCTTCCCCTACTTGATGTAATGTTCACAAGAAGTCATTAAAAAGTTTTTTTGTATATCTGTTGCACTTCTCTTGATAATTTAAACATATATTTATACAGATTTTATTTTGACTCTTTATATGGTGTCATGAACTTCCTAATGCTTTTACATACGACACACTCTAAAATAGATTTATAGCTTGAATGACCCAATACGTGTTAAATGTAATAGTGCATGCAAAACAATGTATTTGAATGAGAGGTACAATAAATGTAGCCAAAAAGGGCATTCTCTTCTTTGTCGATACATATGAGTCTGATTACTCATTTCGATGATGTGTATGTGTTTTAATGTTGGTTGGATTAAATTGTGTTGATATTATATGCATTATTCAATCATTGTTCTTTGTACATGGTAGTATATGACAGATAACATTCAATAAAAAAAAAGTCCTTTGTAATACATGGAAACTTACATTCACTCAATACAAAAATTCCATTTCTAATTCATTCAATGAAATGTTCTCCTTATAGGTTGTAATAGATGGCAAAAAGGTTGGAAGAAATAATGTGCCTTGAACTGTAGAAGCTAGGTCAGGGTCCATTTGATTGCTAGTGTATCAAGTGGGCTAATTTTCCTGACGTCAATAAGGAAGACTTATGGGTTGCCTAGGTTGAGTAGGATAGGGTTGACGACTTCATCAAAGGAGAATCGAGAAGGTCATTGTTCCCTATAAATTTTCACATTGTAAGAGAAATTCAGATTTTACTAGAAAGGATATCGAGATCACCACAACCTCTGAATATGTCATGTGAGTCACCTCACACTATAGATTGTGAGCTGGTGTCTGTTTAGATGCTATTATGTTCTATTCATTTACATTTTTTTCATCTTGCATGACTATTTATTTGTTCACCACAATCGTGCAGGTATTGGTATTCATATGGCCCTAATGACTTTTGGGAAAATGATGCTATGCCAAAAAACAAGTCTTTAATGCCCAAATCTAGAAAGGGTAGTTGTCCAGGTTGAAGGCATATAAAGTATGATTATCATTATCATTTCAACACATGATGCATGGTCTATAGACTTGATCATGTGCCGCTCACATATAATCAAGTAGAACACATGGACAATGAGCACAACTATTACCATGGCCAACAATATGAATAGTTCAAGGGCAAAAAATGTTTTTTTGCTCCTCACATCAGCCCCCAACTTAATGAATGGGTTCATAGGCTACTATTATTGGGAATGTCTGCTAATGCTATCCACTGTAAAACTAGGAGATGGTGCATGATAAAGTTATATTGTTTAGTGGTGAAACAGAGTGGGATGATTTCTTGAGCAAGGATGACATATACAATAGAGATCAATTGATCAAAAAGGTAAAATACGTGTACAATGTTGAAGATGCAACTAGTATTTGGAGTGGGTGCTGGTAAATCCTATAAGTGGTTTTTCTATCATGGATACAATAGGGGAAAGCTTGATGGGGATTCGGAAAGCCCCTTCATTTTGGGCATCCAACTCCCACAACAACTAGAATGGTTGTTGAGATTTGGGAAGCATAGCTTATTGGTGATGGATGCAACATTTGGGATGAATGAAATGAAGGTATTATGCCAATATTTGTAAGATTAGTTGATAATATATTTTTTTTAATGTTTGTAATAATATTAGTTGTTCCAATATTTTTATTTTTTTCTTGTACAATTCTAATTATACACACTGTTGGAATTTGATTCCAAACACGAATGTGTGCCCATTGTATGGGTCATTATGTCTTGATCATGTAATGTTGACATAAGATAATGGATGCAACTTCTTCTTCAAAGAGTGCATTTGAAAGACATTGAATGGACAATCAGTGCCTTCATGGTCGATGATGCCGATATGGAGATAAAAGCTATTAGGTGTGTCATCATTATTATTACATGCATCATGGACTTCATATTTTAATGTTCATAGACACCATACCCACCTTATTCCATTAACTTATGAAAAAATATTATGTTATTCAGGGAGACATTTGACTGTGAGGTCTACTTAAGCATTTGGCATGTTCGTCATGCGTGGTTGAAGAATTTGATAGCAAAGGTGAAAGATGATGATGTAGGATGTGTGATGTTTCAGGACTTGGGGTTCATAATGCATAGTTGTGTTGATGAGGACATGGTTAAAAGGGAGTCTAGAAATTTGTAGAAAGATATCGCTCCTCTCATCCCATTTTTATCAAATACTAGGAACAACACTTGGCATACAGGGTTGGAATGTGGTCATGATGTTGTCAGTCACTTCTGCATACTGGGAAAGACACCAAAACATCTATAGAATCTTACCATTTCCATTTGAAATTTTATTTCCTAAGCATAATAAGGACTTTTGAACATTGTAGGGTGGATTGGTTAGTTCACCAACTAACAACATCAGTTTACATACATTATTGATGGCTACAACTATGTAAGGACATTGGCTTCCACAGGAACTTCAAAGTAGAAAGACATGAAAATATTTAATGGGTATGGGATTTGAACATCCTGGATTCTAATGTTACCTTCGATAATAGTGACCCTCGTATAACATGGGTGCAAAGTATAAAAGATGAGATGTTGCAATATCACATCTTTAATGTAACGCCTTTTATGTCGATGTGCAATTGCTCATTTTAAATCTAAGGATATACTTGCATGCATGTGATCAAGGTGGACCTTATGAGAAAGATGACAACTCAGGTAGTTGTAGAGGATGCATCCATAATGCATGGTATTAATGAGAGCATCAATAACATCGATTTTGAGTATCATGTAAGTTTTGTTTTCCCCCCATACTATATCCATTGACAAATTTGAGGTGACTATAGTTTGTGTAATATGTTTTCATTACCTAGGTCAAAGACAATGGAGTTCAAATTGAAAATGAGGGAGAAGGAATGGATGTCGAAGGTATGCACACTAAAATGCATAGTGTTATGGATATGTAAGGATCAAGCCATGCACTAGAAGGTGTTATAGCAAATCTGGTGGATGACACTAAAGACCAACTAAGGGGGGATGATATTTTAAGTCTAGTAACTAGTTCTAGTCATATGTTTTTCATATTTTTAGCGTTTCTAATTGGATGCTTTTCACTTTATGAATAGATCTCGTATACTATCAAAGTTGATGATGTTGAGGCCCTTAAATCTAGAGCATTAGAGATATTTTATAGATGTGTAGTGGATAAAATCATAGAAACTATGGCATTCTTCAAAAACTACATGGCATAGGTATACAATAAGGTACAAAGTAGGGTGATATCAAATGCACAACACTCAATGCCTCATCCATTCCAAAAAGTGTAGGATGGGCATGAAAAATCCATCTGTAGACAGAGAGACTTCATATAAAATATGAATAGAGGTATATATTAGATCATGTCATAGGAGACCACACTTTTTAGAACCCCATCTCATAACAGTCCAAAACAACAAGTATGGGATGATGGGATTAGCAGGGAAGTGAAGCGACATAGACATGGATATAATAGAGATAATGCATCCTGATTGTAGCCCTTTGTAGGTTTTAGTGACATCACAACAATAATAGATGTATGTAACAATAATAAATGCATGTAACAAAAAATAAATATCTTTTTTTTAAAAAGTGAATAGTTCTCTTAGACTGCCTAGATGTTGTAACATATTGCATAAATGTACTATGGGAAAATTTATTGGATATGGATATTACAAAATTTGAATTGTATCATACAAATATTTAAGAAAAAAGTGAAAAATAAAAAAAAAGAAATAAACCACTCATTGATTATAAAGAGGCGAATCACATTTCCTCTTAACACACACTACTCTTCATAGAAAACTTTTTTTGATAGACTTTTGGCATTGTGTTCATCATTTTGAAGGGATTTGGAAGGTTTCTGTAGCCAATCCTTTATCGTGAAAATTCTCTTTTATTATGAATTGTTCTACCTGGGTAACTACTCAAAATGACAAAATACCCTATTTAAATTATATTGGATCCTTTTAGGTGTTCCATCCTAACTCATCATTCCATTTTATACTAATTACATAAGGCTTGTAGCCTTTTTTTGGATAAAACTCCTTGCCTAAGACACTCCACAACACAGTTTTGAAAATTAAGTTCATATGCTAGCACTCTTTATCCTTCTTAAACTCTATGCTCAATCTCAAATCCTGATAATCCATGATAATGTGTTTTCTAGTTCAAACAATCCCCAATTAGTTCTTTAACCATACAACCCTGAGTTTCCCTTATCTTGGTCTCCACACATGCCAAAACTCCCAAGAACATTATGATTCACGTATTTAATGGTAATTCCAAGCTTCCTACAAAATTTGAGGTTTCAAATCCTTCATAATACAAAACTTAACAAGTCTTTTACTCTATTTGGAAATCCTTGGTGAAGGTTTAAGATCTCAATTTGCTCCCTAAATGACTACAATCTTGTAATAATAGTGTCCAAGGCAGTATCTGCAAGGCAATATAAATGTCCATGTCATTGCCATTAGGCCTCTAGAAATGGATAAAAAGTGGAAGTGATGCATGTCACCCTAAATACCTATATTTGAAAATGTGAAGTTTAGAAATATTGAAAGAATGCAAGAATAAGACACCAATATGAAGAATAAACTTATCAGTTTTGGTAAATAATAAGTAACTATCATACCTCCTAAACATGGTCCATCCATGCCTATGACTGTGCTAACTTGTCTCCACCAAAAGCCTATATGAAATAATAATATACAACACTATTAAAATATGTAATGGTAGGGTTGAAAGAAAGGTACGGGGAATAAAGACGAGTTCATATAATACATAGTCATCATAAGAAGTATAATATCAATTTGTGAGGCAACCTATCATGCACACTTTCAATTATTATACCCCCCTGATGAACATATCTACCATTCCATAAATGCATTTCTCTCAAAGGAATGTGATCCTCATCACTAAAATGGGCTTGAGGTCGTCCCTCTATAATTGGAATGATTATTGTTGCAAAAATATCAATTTTAATATTGAGTAAGGTGAATTGAACTTAACATTAACTTCATGAAAACCAATGAACAAAATGCATTTAACTTGAGGTCCATTATTACATGCACCTTACTATTGCTCTACCTGTTCTCTTTCTTGCTTCATTTATCGATGATATTCTCTTCGTTGAATGCAGGCTTCCCTTCTCTATGCCAAGTTTTCACTTGAATCATATGCACCCATCTTATCATTAATAGAATTCAAGGTTGTCTCGCTAAGATAACATAACTTGGACACATCCTCCCAAGCCAACCATGATCTTTCCAGCTTATCTCTCTTATTGATGCTCTAATTTTTCAAGAGTCGATCTATTGGCCTCCTTTCTGTTTTCCTTTTGTTGATCTCTCTTCCCTTAGGCTTACATTTACCACTTCCAGCATGCCCAAGGGGCCTCCTAGGAATAGGTTGTCGATTATAAATCTTATGATAATGAGTGTTAAGTTTATCTCGTGACCAAAATAGATGGCCACCATCAAATCTAAATGTGTTGTATGGCCTCAACAAGAAAAGGTACACATTTTGCCTCATAATACTCCAATCCTCAATTATGTACTCACTTGCATACTATCATTCAATAGGGAATAGATGTGAGGTTAAAATCATAAAGTAATAAACAAAATATAAGGTCATCAAACACAATAAAATGTTAAAAATGTAAAACAATAAACATAAGATAAAATCATCAAAGATAAAATATTCTTATAGCGTTCGGTTCCTCCTCTATTTCAGATTGTGTAGTATTTGGAAGCAAATCATCATCATCATCATCAACATCCTCATTGTCATTGTCATCAAGGTCATATGAATCCACTTCCTCTTGTCACATAGGTGGACATATATATGTGAGTCCAACTCTAAACATATATGGAACAACAAACATGGGGCTATGAGCATGTCAAATGAATGAGATACTAGAAAAAATATGCACATTTAGAGGGATGGAGTCATTATGTAGGTGACTATCAGCCACATCCACATGGCTCTGCTCCACCCCTTCCAACTAAAACACACACACAAAAAAAAAAAAAAAAAAAAAAGAAAAAACATAGAAAAATGCATGGTGTGTTAGTCAAAAGTATTGTAATTTTGATTGTTTTAAGAGGGAAGAAAAAAATATTATTTAACATGAGGATCATTCAAAAATTAAGGGAAACCAAAGGTTCCCATACATATCTTGAGAAATAGTCATTAGACACTTTGGGGACACCTTCACCTTTGGTTTACTCCACCCCCTCCTCTTGCAGTATTAAAAAAGATATAACATATAAAATAGGGATGCATAGTTCACAATTATTGAGCATGGAAAATGAAAGAGAGAGTAAAACAGATACACACATTTTTAGGGATGGAGTCATTATGCAGGTGACTATCAACCACATCCACGTGGCTCCACTGCTCCCCTTCTAACTAAAACATAAAACAAAAACAACATATAAAAATGCACGGTGTGTTAGTCAAAAATATTATAATTTTGATTATTGTAAGAGGGAAGAAAGAAACATTATTTAAAATGAGGAGAAATCAAACATCAAGGGCAACCAAAGGTTCCCATACATCTCTTGAGAAATAGTCATTGGGTGCTTCAAGGACACCCTCTTCACCTTCAGTCTACTCTACCCCCTCCTCTTGCAGTATTAAAAAAGGGTAATGTAACAAATTAAAAGAGGGATGCATGGTTCACAAATATTGAGGATTTTAAATATGCAACAAGAATATTAAAGGCATTGAAAATACATAGACAATTAATAAAATTACCTGTGTTATCCCCTTGTTTGCATCTTTATTTGGTAAATATTTCATCTCATACTAGGATTGCACCCCTAGTTGTCCATGATGAGGGGATGGTTGTCTCATAACAATGGGAATACCATCCCCAATTGTTGATGCTCCATATAGCTTCCTCCTTCGATCTCCGAGTGGGTGAGGTGAAAGTCTAAACTAAGCACTTGCACATAATGAGGACTTTTGACTAACTTCTTTCTCCTAACACAATGCATGTCACAACAGATTAGCATCAATAAAAAAAATAATACAACTTAAATTCATGTTTGAGGACAATAGTTGAAAATGCATACCATTTGTTCAGTCTCAACATAAAGTTCTTTTAGGCAATCATCTAATTACCACTCATCCATCCTAAATCTATAGTAATTAACATTCATAGTATTAGTTGCCAGCAAACAACAACTTGTATTCAAACAAGTTAAGAATATGCTTTACAACACTAACCCTTACCAATGAAATGCTTATAGAAATCATCGTAAAGGTCACCATGAGAGTACAATGGTGTGCTAGTGACCAGGGTAATCTGACTAGTGGGCAACATAACGAGCAGTCATGAAATAATTAGGGAAACCATTGTTCATGAAATTGACACCCTATATTGAAATTATATTTTATGAGCCTCCAACAAGGAAATGTACATATGAGAAGGCATTACATTTTCTGTAAATAGTGTAACATTCCAAAGTAGAGATTGTCTTTTCACATTATAGAAACTTAGCATACCAATTCATTTGGAAATAATCTATATAATATGGCAAGGCCTCATGTGGTGATTCAAGGACAAGTTAAACAAACCTTTGTATGTAGTAGATGAGATAGAGAAAATTTAATGGATACAATACATTTTGAAAACTTTAGAAGAACCAAAACATGCCTATTGTAAATTTCAAAGGCTAGCAATAATATTTTTGAAGCATGGAATATGAAGTCCATAGAGATTATACACAAAAAATTAAATTTCAGTTGCAGCTTCTATGAAAGATGTTGATGGTAATATTTAATAAGCTCACTGAACATTCTGATTGAAGAAGTCAACAATAATAAGTATACATTGCATAGTAAAATTGGAGTACAACAAACACAAACATGGATTCACACACTCTTACTTTGTGAAAGTATGCACATACACATGAAATATGATAATAATAACACTTTCAATGTACTTAATAACACACATACATCGATAACCCCATCATAAAGAATAGAGTATGTTTAGGCACTTACAAGAAAAAATACATAGGAAATGGTGAATAAACACACATGAATTGAAAACAAAGCTCAAGAAATTAAATCTTGGAAAATACTATAGAGGCTCTTATACACCCTATAATGGGAATAAAACAAACATGGATTCACACACTCTTACTTTGTGGAAGTCTGCACAAACACATGAAATATGATAAGAGTAACACTTTCAATGTACTTAAAATCACACATACATGATGATCCCATCACAAAGAATAGAGTACATTTAGGCACTTGCAAGCATAAATACACATGAAATTGTGAATAAAAACACATGAATTAAAAATAGATCTCAAGATATTAAATCTGGGAAAATACACCCTATTCTACCCTGTTGAACAACTCTCTTCCTCTAATTTCATAGTGCATATAACACTGCGTATAATCTTGTCTTTATGTATAAAAATAAGTTATTAATAGAGATAAAATCTTGGGTGAACTTAACCTTATGTATGGTGGGCCTCTAGCAAGGGGAAACAGGGCCCGATAAATAATAGATATAGGTAAATTGAAGACAAATGTCCTTCTAAAGGATTTATTACAATCTTCACTACTTTTCTTTGCATTTTCATCTAAATAATTTATGCAAAGGAGGATTTTGAACACACTACGAATGTGCTTATCTGAAGTGTTTTCCTTTTTTCCCCATACCTATTCTTGCTTCACATGTTTTGGATTTTGTCTATGTTAATAAGTTATGGATTCGATTTTTTCACATTCATAAAAATCTCTAGGATTTCTTTACTTATTCAGGTTATTCAATGTCCACTTGCCCTTCTGTGATCACAAATATGAATGAATCTATCTTAAATAAGTTAGGGATTTGGTTTTATGTAGGGTCATATGCACATTTGAATAAGGTAACATTGAGCTTTACTTTCTTTTATCCTTTAA
The DNA here is from genome assembly GCA_037957365.1 of Torreya grandis. Lineage (NCBI taxonomy): Eukaryota > Viridiplantae > Streptophyta > Pinopsida > Cupressales > Taxaceae > Torreya > Torreya grandis. Next base: position 6,541,054 of record JARHVA010000100.1, on the reverse strand, counting down.
ATGACCATATGTTAAAGGATATTATGTGTTTGAACAATATAACTCTATTTCCTATGGAAAGGAGGACTGAGCATGTGTATTTGTAAACTAAGTGGAAACTCAATAATACTGGTTTTAAATATATTTCCCATTTTCTAAGGTGTTTGTAGAGATTTAAGTGTTTGAAGTTGTGTAGAGTTCAAAACACAATTCACAATAATGCAGACCACTATGTGTTAAGACACAATCTATAGAGAAGCAAGGGTAACATTGAATAGGGGCATATGGAACCCTCAAACAGAATGAAACAATCACTTTATTCAATGTAGTTGTCTTGATACACCTACTTGACTCTATGAAAATGATAAAACCTTCAAGAATTTACCTTGATTTTTGACTGGTACAAAACCTAAGATTAAACACTGACTCCTCCACTCTTGTTTTGACTACCTCTGCTTGAGCTATCTCCCTCCACCTTAGATCTAGCAATGACTGAATGGTGAAAGACATTGGTTTGGCCTTTAGGATTGGCATTACCTAGTTAAAAATAATCTATAGGATATTAACGTAATGCTAAGAGTACATGATTATCAATGTGTTAGGGCATGATAATCCAACATTACCATCAAATTATTCGTATGCCATGCTGGGTCCATGTTACATGACAAGTTAAGTGACACCTGTGCAGTCATGGTTCACGGTTGGCTCGAAGGTGATTATAAATTAGTGGTGAAGGTGGTAGTGACCACACTGGGGATGGTTAGAATGAAGCAAATGTGTTAGTATTGAAATTAACTATGGTTTTGCCCAGTTTAACTATGATTTTCCCTAGTTTAACTACAATTAGTTATAAGCTTTCAATGATCGATGATGACTAGCACGCGTTGAGAGTTGGTGTGTGTTGGTTAAGCTTTACCTTATTTACATGCTTGATAGGGTTAAAGTCCAAAATAAATGAGCATTTTTATTTATTAAAGGATTTTCAATCTAAATTAATTTGAAGAACGACAACCAAAATATGTATGCCAGATTATTATAATCATAATTTTAAAAAATAAATAAAATTAATTATGAATAAATCAATCATGTAGTGATCAAGTCAAGAATTAGAAAATTAATCTTAATCCTTATCAGAATAAAAAAGAAAATGCCATTGTGAACATGGATGAAAAGTGAAATATAATATAGAGCTTCTAGCCTAAACCTTTCTGAAATATGGCAAGTGGAAATTTGATATTTACTTTTAAAGGGTGTTGTATTAACTATCTAAGTTGTTAAGTGCACGTGTAAAATTTTCCAAATTAAATTGGATATACTCATGCAAAATAATTGCACATGGCCAAAATAATTATAAAATAAACTGCCAAAGTTTATGCTCTATGTGGTGATAGGAAACTTTATTATTAGTCCCCATTTTCCTCTAACCTCCTTGGCACCATTTTCCTTTCACCTCAAACTAATTTATCACTTATCAAGAGGTCAAATGTCATTATTTTGTATGCATTGAAATATGTTTTTCTTTTTAAGAAATAAGTTTTAAGTTTTTTGACTCTTAAGATATAATAATATTATTTTATATGTATTGATAGTTAAAGATTTTACATATTATTATTGCTTTTACATAAATTTAAGTTGTTAAATATAGAGCTAAAATAAAAATATATAATTTTGCAATAGTACACTATTGATATTTAATACTTAGGTTGTCTCTTGTCCTCTAGAGCAAAGCAAGGTCTAGTTCATGTTATCTCTTTCCTTGGTTGTTCTTCCTAGCTAATTAATAGGAACTTAGCAGATGATATTTTCCTCACATTTGAAGAACAAGAACGAGCCTTCTAGAAAATTATGAAATGCCTTGATACCTTTCATTTGACCTTGGGATCTAATTTGCAGTGGAATAAGAAAAATGCTTTAGAGAAAGTAGATACCTATGCTCGAATGGCTTCTCCATTATAATTTGGAAATGGATTGCACATGGAGAATAGTTCAAATTTCTTGACATCCCTTTTGCCTTTGACAATTATCTGGCTGAGCTATGATAGTGTGTCATCAAAAGAGCATAAAATAAGGTTGAGTAATGCATTATCAAACCATTATCCTTAGTAGGTAAGTTTTGAATTTGCACTAAGATTCTAACAGCCACTCGTATTTATTATTCCTCTTGTTAGTCTCCCTCTAAAGTGACTTATGAAAATTTAGCCAAAATCCTTAGGGATTTTCTCTTGTCTAATTCCAAACATGCCAAGGGATTCCATCATGTCACTTAGGATGTTTATTGCCTCCCTAAAAAAAAAGGAGGCATTGGAATTATTGACCTTTACAGGCAAAGTGCAAATTTATGTGATAAATGGGTAGTTTACACCATTGAAGGCAGTGAGGCCTAATAAATCCTACTAAGGCATGTTATCTTTTCCAGGGCTCCATATAGCAATCCCAATTGGAAAAATATAGGTTTCAACTCCCTTCTCATCACTATAACTCCTGTCAAAATTTATGGTTCATTTGTTTCATAAGCATATGGAAAGCCTTCAAAGTTGTCAAGCTTCACATGAAGTGGATTGGGGATGGCTTTCACACAGGTTTATATTTAAATGATCATAGCATTTGGTGGTCTCCTATTATGACAATCACTAGCATTTTTTTGGCTGAATCACAAGGATTCAAAGCCCTCAGGCTATTTTGGAAAGGTGTTCTTGCCTTTCATGATTTGGTTTGTACTAGGGACTGGATTCCTTACCTTGACTTGATAACTAAATTTCATTTAAATAATGCAAAATTACCTTATGTACTTTGTATCTAAGAACTAATTCTTGATGTTATGATTTATAAGCTTGGTTTGTTGCCTCCCCCTGCTTGGTGGAAAGAATGGTGTTGGAATTGTGACATCCATTTCAAGAATTATTCTCCAAGCCTTATGTATCAAGTAATTAGCCCCTTCTCTCTTGCTCTCTGCAAGATCAATAAGTGCTATGGACTTAAATCCTTTCTCAAAAATTAGCTTGAGAGACTTGATAAAATTTGGCACACTGTGATTAAACCTAAGCTCACCCACTTTCTGTGGTTCCTTTTCTACCAAGGCCCTTAACTTGGGGAGCGGCTCTATCACATGATCATCACTCTACCCAAGTGTCCTACATGCCATCAAATTGAGTCCTTCAAATATTTATTCTAGTTTTACCCATGTGCCAATTTTGCTTGGAAATAGATCCATAGCTTATTCTAGCCTTATCACCCTAAGCTATTTTCTAGGTGGTTTACTCTTTTGGTGGACTTAGCTAACTAACCAACTTCTTTTACTTTTATGTAATTTTTTTTAGAGCCATCATTCTTTTCCAATTATGAAAGGTTATAAATAATTATAGTTTTAATAATGATGCTTTCTCTTGTGAGTTTTTCACTTACCATGAGAAGGTATTTATTATATTCTTGAATAAACTAATAAGGTGGGCATGGAAGTTTATCACTTCAAAGAGTTATTGGATCATTGGGGGAATGCTCCTTGCACTATCAATTTGGTGCCAATAGATAGGCCACCTTAGGGACCACCGACACCACCTACTAGATGACACATAAGCCATTCTCATGGTCATGACCATTTCTACCCTTGATTTCATCCAAGAGGGTGGGGATCACCACCACTTCAAGGAAAATTTGACACAACTTCCTCTTGTAGAGTCTATCCTATAGGGAGTAGTTCTCAAATGCAATGTGTTGATGACTAAGCTATTGATATGGACACATATCCCTTGGTCAGTTTAGTCACCTCAAAATATCCTTTTGTAAAACCTTCCACTTGAGAGGCTCTAACTCCTAAAGGATGATCCTTTGACCCCTCCCTTAGGTGTCACTGCTCCTACTTAATATTGGTGTTTATTTTTTAGTGCCATGTTTAGTCTGACATTCAACTTTGGAGGAGGCCAACAATCATGAACATTTTTACCATCTATAATTTCATGAATGCCTTTTGGCACATGGAACACAACACATGGCACATGAATTCCCATAGAAAATGTCACATGATTGGAGTACATTACATTTAAAGTCTCTTCTATCACTTGATTTAACATCTTCATATCTCTATGTTACATGCATTATCCATTACTTCTATGACATAGACTTTAGAAACAATCTATCCATAAATTTCAATATTAATGTTTTTCTCTATTTACTATTATTACATTTTTCATATTGGGTAAGTGCACAAAGTTGGGGGACAAAAAGTGCCCTACCCATGGACATGGTTTTCCTAAAATTTTAGAAATATGAACTTCTGTAAATAATTTGAGATATTTACATTCCAAATTTGAAGATGGTGTAAGAACATGAAATATAGAATTTTGAGTCTAGTTTTCAAAACACTTATTTTATAAAAATGGTTAAGTATAACCAGATCAAACATATAAAATTTGATGAGGAAATCCTATTTTTTCAAAAAACAAAGTAGATAGATCACTGTGCGGTGTACCATTTTTTTAGCAATGTTTAATATTACTTAAAACCCTTTGGGGAAAATTTAGATAAGATATTTTAGTTTGTAACATATATTTTTATATATTTTTTTAATGAATACTTTTTTTATGAATTTTGCAAGTAAATAGATCCTAAAAATTGACAAAAAAATGGATAGCCATCCGTGTGACGTGCCTAACTACCTCAAAAAAAATGAAAATCAATTTTTTTTGAATGTATGTAAGATTAGTCCTAGTTTGTGACCATATAACTTGTTTTTCACTTGAATCAATGCAAGACAATTACATGAACATGTATAGGCATGTATGTTTGCGGCATATAGTGGCCTGAAATAGGTATAGTTAGAAATCAACATAGTTTGAAACTTTAACTTGGTCCAAAAATTATAAAAATCATATTTTTGGAAAGAGGAGAGCATGTTCATTATGACGGTATTAAGTTTTTAAATTTCCACGTTGAAATTCTTAGTGTATTTAGAAATCAAAGTTGAAATTTGTTATTTTTTATAATAACTTTCAAAACTCAACTGTGCATTGATAGTCTAAGCCTTTGGCTCGAGAATCCAAGCCATTCCTGAGCCAAAAGGTGGGAATTAAATTAAAATTCAAATAACATGATCACATTATTAAATACATTAGTAACGTGATCACATTGGTTAATAATGTGATCACGTTATATATTCTCAACACCCTAACACCCAAATTTGCATTTTGACCTACTAAAGGAGACATTAGGCCTAGTAGTCTTAATATCAAAGTTTGGTTAATTAAGATTATTTTTTGGGACCAATGTTATTGTCAATATTTGATAGCATTAAATGATAATTGGAGATGTATTAACCTATGAATCAATTTATTATTCTTTTGATCTCAATATGGTGTGAAATCGAGCTGATACATCACAAATTGACATTATATGGATATATTTCCTTGGATGGAGCTTGGTTGGCCCCAATTATGTATCAAAATAAACTAAATACTTGGTTTTTTATAATATGACATGCATATAGAGACCCAATTAACATCAAATGGACATAATTCCTTTCTCAGGGCTCATTTAACCCTGATTGTGTATTAGATTGAAATAAATATTCAATTGGTTTAATATGGTGTGCTATAAAAGCCCTAATTGACATTATATTGAAGGAATTCCTTACATGGGGACCAATTACTCTTACTTCCAGATTATATTGAAGAAAATACTTGATTAGTTAAATATGATGTGCAATTAAGAAAAAATATTCACAATGGACATTAGATGGACATAATTCCTTGCATGGGGTGAGAAATGCCTCAATTGATATTAGGTGGAAGCAGTTAATTACATAAGACTTGGTTGTCCCCAATTGTGTGTAATATTGAAAAAAATATCAATTGATTTAACATGGTGTAACTGGAGCCCCAAATGACATTAAATGAATGTAATTCCTTGTTTGGGGATTGAGTGGCCCCAATTTCATATCATATTGAACCTAAATACTCAATTGGTTCAATATGGTGGGAAATCAGGGCTAATGGAACCCAACCAACATTATATGGACAAAATTACTTTCATGGGGCTCAGTTGGCCCCATTTATGTATAAGATAAAACCAAATACATGATTAGCTGAATATAGTTTACAATCAAGGCCAACAAAGTCATAATTGACATTAGATGTATTCAGTTACTTACATGAGCCTTGGTTAGCTATAATTGCATATTCAACTGAACTAAATACTTGGTTGATTCAATATGTTATGTATTTGGGATCAACAAATCCCCCTATTGACAGTAGAAGGATGAAATTTCTTATACTAGGCTTGTTTGGACTAAATTTCATATCATATTGAACCAAATATTCTTTCAGTTGAATTTGGTGTACAATCAGAATCCCAATTATTATTATATGAATGTAATTCCTGACAAAGAGTTCAATTGGTCCTAATTTCATATTAGATTGAATCAAACACTCAATTATTTGAATAAAGTGTGTAATTAGGGCCCTAATTTAAATTATGTTGACACAATTCCTTGGGAAAGCCTCAACTGGACCTAATTATGTATCATCTGGAACCAAATACTTGATTGGTTAAATATGGTATGCAATCAAGGCCAAGTAAGCCCCAATTTCCATTATATGTGAATGTAATTCCTTACACACGGCTCCTTTGGACTGAATTGAATATCAAATTGAAAAAATACTTATTTTTTTAATATGGTGAGCACTTGGATCCCCAAATGATATCATATGGATGAAATTCCTTACATTGAGGCTCAGGAGGCCCCTAGGATTAATTTATCCCGAATTAAGATTCTTTATATATAGAAATAATTAGGTTCACAAGGATGAACTTGGTTAAAATAACATCACTCATTACCATAATTAAATTCGTAGGCTCAATTTGTGATGATGTGGGGGATAATTGATCCCAAATTCACATTCTTTACTCATACATATAGGTTTAAAGAGCTCAAATTTGCCCCAATCACCAACATGATTGTACATTATAAACCCTAAAACACATAACCTAAGCCCTAATCCCTAAACTCTAAACCATAAATATAAACTCTTTAAACCTTGAACCAATCATTTTTGCCCAAATTAACCTCATTTAGACTAAGAATTAAGTTCACAGGGCTCAGTTTGGCCTAAATCACTTTATTGATTGACCCATTTGACTAATTCACTCAATCTACATGATGAAATCTAGGGTATAATGATAACCCAAAAACACATTCTATAGTCACCTATGGGCCAAGTGATTCAAATTGTCCTCAATTATCTTTGTAATTGACCTTGTGTACCCTAAACCATATATACATTAAAACATAAGCCTTAAACCCTAAACCCTAAAAACTATACCCTAAATTGTAAACCATAAACTTTCCCTATTTACTAATTGATTTAGTCTTAATTAACATCCTTTGTAGTAATAATTAGCTTTGAACATGCCATAGAGTGATTAGACATTAATACACATGTCCTTAAACCTAAACCCTATGCCCTAATCCATAATCCCTAAAATGTAAATTATAAGCTCTATGCCCTAATGCTCATTACATGCCGTAAACATACATGCCTTACGATATAATTGATTTTATCATGAGATGTCATAAAATGCTCTTTTTAAACATATGGACAAAAGTTAGCCTTTAGATTACCAATCTAGTTGTGCATCTAAAGTAAATTGGGGCTATTTCGAGCCCCTTTAACCTAATTAACCAAAGAGGAGGAGCTATTTGATTATTTTAATACATGAGGCATTTGATGCCAATTTTAACCCCTTCAATAGAAAGATATGATTTTGGGAAAAATCAAAAGGTTGATTCTATCATGAATTGATCTAATTAGTCAATTTATGCAATTAGGGGCATGATCTGGGTAAAATTGAGTCCCTAAACAAAATTTATGGCTCAATAAATTATATAATATGTATGCAACATGTAAATGGCATAACTAACCCTATTTTTATCAAAAATGTAAACATGAAGGTAATTGTCATAAATAGGTAAACAAGCAGCTCAAATGTTCTTCAATTACCTTAGTGATTGGACCTTATATCTGATATCTTAAACCCTAAACCCTTTACCATTTACATTAAACCCTAATCCATAAGCCCTAAACCTCGAACCCTTTAAATTATAGATCATAAACCCTAAACCAATAAATTTAACCCTAATTAACATCTTTTATATATATAGTAAAAATTAGGTTCACAAGGATAAACTTGGTCAAAATTACATCACTCATTAAACCATAATTGACTTAATTGGCTCAATCTATGATGATGTGGGGGATAATTGAGCTCAAAATCACATTTTTCAATCACAAATATAGGTTTAATGGTCTCAAATTTACCCTAATTGCCTTCACAATTGTACCTTATATACCCTAAAACCTATACCCTAAGCCCTAATCCTTAAAGTTCCTAATCCCTAAACTCTAAACCATAAATATAAACTCTTTAAACCTTGAACCAATAATTTTAGCCTAAATTAACATCATTCAGACTAAGAATTAAGTTCATAGGCTCAATTTGGCCTAAATCACATGACTGATTGCCCCATTTGACTAATTCACTTAATTTGCATGATGACATCTAGGGTATAATGACAACCCAAAAACACATTCTATAATCACAAATGGGTCCAAGTGATTCAAAATTTCCTTAATTATCTTTACGATTGACCATGTGTACCCTAAACCATATATCCATTAAAACCTAAGCCCTAAGCCCTAAACCCTAAACACTATACCCTAAATTATAAACCATAAGCTTTCCCTATTCACCAATTGATTTAGTCCCAAATAACATCCTTTGTAGTAAGAATTAGGTTCACATGGCATAGAGTGATTATTCAAATTATATAAAGGTCATTAAACCTAAACCCTGTGCCCTAATCCCTAAAATAGCCATGCCTTATGATACAACTAATTTTATCATGATATGTCATAGAATACATTTTTTAAACCTATGGCCAAAACTTAGCCTTTGGAGTACCAATCTAGCTATTCATCTGAAGTAAATTGGGGCTATTTCAAGCCCCTTTAACCTAATTACATGACTATAAAATGTGCTTTGGGAGTTGACCATCTCTAATTTACCCTAATCTCCATTATGATTATACCTTATATACCCTAAAACCTATACTCTAAGCCCTAATGCTTAAAGTTCCTAATCCCCAAACTCTAAACCATAAATATAAACTCTATAAACCTTAAGCCAATCATTTTATTCCAAATTAACATCATTTAGACTAATAATTATCTTTGTGATTAACCCTCTATACCCTAAAGCTAAGCCCTAAACACTATACCCTAAATTTTAAACAAAAAACTTTCCCTATTTACTAATCGATTTAGTCCCAATTAACATCCTTTATAGTAAAAATTAAGTTCACACATGGCATTGAACAATTAGACCTTATATACACCTTCAAACCTAAACCCTACATGCCCTATGCCCTAATCCCTAAACCCTAAAACTTAAATTGTAATCCCTAATCCCTAAAACATAAATTGTAATTCCTAATCCCTAATCCCTAAACCCTATGCATTAATGTCTTAATCCCTAATCTATATTAAGTATAACTTGATCATGTTATTCTTAATATATGAAACACTCAATTTTTATTGCCAATTATTAACCCCAATGGTTATTAAGAATAACGCGATCAGGTTATTGCTAATATACGCTTTTCAATATGCTAGATGATGCAAAATCTTGTACAATAAATAACATGATCATGATATGATTATTTTAGACTAAGCTCACTTTTCAATGACATTTTAACCCAAATTGAGAATTCTATCCCCAAAAACATTTTTTGTGTACTTCTATGAGATCTATGGTACCTGTGTACTTGACCCCACCTTTGAAAAGTTGTTAATTATCCTTGATGGGTGATGGATCATGTTCGAGGAAGAGGAAGATGTTGAAGAACAAAACACCAAAATAATTAGAATATTTGAGAGAAAAATACAAGATACGAATGGAGAAACTTTGTGGTAGACAAAGTACAAACCCTAATCCTGATGAACCAAATGCCATGGATAATGAGCCAATTGATAATAATGAATTAAAAATTGATGAAATTGACCATAATGAATTGAATAATTATGAAATTGACTATAATGAAATGAATAATAATGAAATTAAAAATGATGAATTAGTTAATATTGGAAGTTTACATTCAAAGTTCCAAGTTTTTGATTTTGTTGATGATGAGTCTGTGCATGATGATTCACCCCCCATAAATGAAGAAAATTTGATGGAGACAAATAATGATGAAATTAGCCATCAATAAAAATTCACAAAAACATATAATGAAGAAATAAACAATGAAGAAAATGTCATCCCACCTCTAAACAATGAAAGTAATAATGATTTTGAAGCATGCTCTCAACAAATTCCACCATTACCAACACCTCTAAGAATTGTCTGCGAAAAATATAAGTACTTAATTGAATTTGATGAAAATATTTTAGAACCAATGCATAACAAAATTTATGATCGCCATTCCAAAAGACTGGCTCAACAAATTTGGGATACTTTCTTTCTTAATTTGGATTATGATAGTGAAAGATGTCAATTATTTATTTCATTGATAAAATTGATTAAGATGAGACCTATAATGTACATATTAGGACTAAAAACATCTAACATGGATGATGAAAACAATGAAATTGTTGAAAATCTACATGATGCATATCATACTATAAGTCGAAAATCATGAACCAAAGATTGCAATGATGCCCAACATATACTTACAATTTGTGCAGTAAGTGACAAAATAGGGAAAAAATGAATGGTTTCAAAAATAATCTAAACACTAAATATAAACAAAAAATTAATAATAAAAGTAATTGAAATATGTGAAAGACTTAATGAACCTAATACCAATGATCTTTGGACATTCTATGGTAGACTTCTATGAAAGGACAAGGCTATAGCTGATAGTCTCAAAGAGTTGCTCAATTTTGAAAAGGCAATACAAGAGTTTCATCCAATGCAAGAGATGTTGTGAAAAGAACAGTTAGTTCTCATAACCATGAACCACATCCAAAACATTTATTAGATATGACTCAAACACAATTGTACTCTAAATTTTTGGAAATACATCCACAAATTTCTATTTTTCAAATATATTTTGAGATGGTAAAACCTTTGTATGTTAAAATGAATCACACACGCACCACTTGTTGTAGATAATATGTTGAATTTTCAATGCACTATGATGTTTTTCACCATATTCATTATACTTTGCACACTAACAATATTTTACAGCAGTGTGGCATTGAATTGACACCAAAATTAGCCAAAAAAATTATTCTATCTTTGCAAAAGACCAGATGGACAATTATTTTACAATAAATCATGTTTAAATAGGAATTGCAATATTTGTGGTGGATTGCCAAAATTAAAAAAATTTATCCATGAGGAGATTACATGTAATTAGACAGGAATTAGTTCATTTAAGGAAATATAAATCAGTGACTTATCAAGTAAAAGATGACAAAGAATCTAAAAGGTGTGAGCTTGTTACAAAAAAGATACATGTTTCCAATTTTTTTGTTAGAAATAAATTAGAAATCAATGCAGAACAATTTCTCAAAATCACAATAACAAGAGCTATAACTAGAAATATTTAAATAATATAAATGAAAATGCACAACAAGAAGACAAGATTTAATGTTGTTCACCCAATGTGGGATACATCCACCAAGAAACACTTGTTCAGATCTTATTACAAGCCAACAAGAGTACAATCCACTCTCAAATCAATCTTCTCATAATTACAATGTACAAATATTGTTTAGAGATGCACTCAACAAACCCTCCTGAATTCACACACTCTGTTCACCTTTGAAACTCAATTCTAACCAATGTATTACCTACTATATGTCCATATATAATACATCAATAGGTAACCAACATAGCATTTAAAAAAAAATGGGTACCAAAACCATGGGCCAAGTCAACCCATAATGGTTCCCCATTAAGGGGGTCTCAATGAGAATACATTAACAGTGTACAATACATTTTAATGTACCACATTTGAAATACATTGTAATGTGGAAACAGGTTCCACATCATAACATTTTTAGTCAAATTTAGGGAGATGATTATTTATGAGTGTGCAAGGCATACACACATGACTAGATGGTTGGTTGAACATTTCAAGATAAGCAAAGATACATTCCCACTTGGTTCAATTGTTTATGTAGTTATGTTTTCTATAAATTACACATTCAAATCTCAAATAAAAGTTCAATTGTAGTATTAAAATTCATCACAAATGCTATATTCATGCATATAGCATTCATGCATGCACCTAATAGTACAAATCAACAACCAAAAATATTAAGGGAGTACCATTTCTATATCAGTGATGATAGATCACATTGTTCATCATATGTACATGGTTATTTTTAGAATTTTTGTGAAAAATTGAGTCAGAGGAACATTACTTTCAATCAACATTACATTTGGTCAGATAATTGTACATCGCAATTAAAAAATGCACAGTTATTTTATTGGTTGATGAGGATGCATGTTACCACTTGTGTAGAACACATTTGGAGTTTCATCAAGACTAGCCATGGAAAAGGGGAGCATGATGGTGTTGGAGTATGTGTAAAAAGAGATATTGCAAGGGAGGAGTTAAAATTTAAAGAGGGTGTTCATTTGACAAATGCAAAAACTATGGTTGAATGGAGTAATGAGAACATGTGTCATGGTGCTCAACCAAATTCTACTATTTGTAGACATTTTTGCTTAATGAAGAATTGTATGACTCTAGGTTCAAGTGACCTCCACTCATTTTTTAGCTCAAATGCAAGTTCTTGGATTGTTCATATGAGACACTTGGCATGTTTCTATTTTGCATACATGGACTCTGTTTGGAATGAGTATGAGTCACAAGAGCGGGTGGATGATTGGAGTTCCAAAACTCTAATTCCAATGAACACATATCAGGTTCTAACAACATTACAACTTATAAATATGACATCATCAAATGAATTTGACCATGTATCTAATCTAGTGTAGCTAGGTAGAATATTTTTCATTATGTAAAATTCATTCTCATTATATATCTTCATATTATCGCTAATTTTTTTTTTTTGTGATACAAGGCATGTTTTTGTAGTTATTTCATATAAGGATAATGAAGAATTAATTGATTAGTACTTGTGTTGGTGTGTAGAGAGAAAGACAAAATTAACTTCCCCAATTATAGATGGAGAAAACTTTGACTATCCCACTGGGTCATTGGTAGTCACTGGAACTTGGTTTCGATGATATCCTATTAAATATTTAGATCAATGGATGTTTGAAGAGTTTGAAATGCATAGAAAGATAATTCACTATTCAAATTTGATTCTTGTAATGAATATTTAATTACAAAAATATCATGGGAGGCCATTAAACAGGGAACTATGGAAAGTTCAGGAGTCAGACCATGAAGCTATTCTTGATACTATCAAGGTTAGAGTAGATCCTAATAGTTTGTTGAAATGAAATACGTAGCTAATGTTGTTTTTCAAATGTAGATGTAATTATTTTACCAAATATTTTTTATTTTATAGGTAGTACATATAAATTTCATTTTTAATTACTTACTAACAATTTTTTATAGGTTAGTGGTGCCAAATAAGCTTCCACATTTGTTGTTAGTGTTTTTGCTCTCCAAAATGGTAGTGAAAATGCACTTCCAAGTGGATTTGAACATTGTGGTAGTGTGATAACATGTAATTTGCCTATATGGATGTGATTAAAGTGATAGATTCATAAGTGGAGGTCCTGGAGTTGGAAATGCTAGTTGGAGCTTAAGAAGTTACTTGTTCACTAACAAAAAGTTGCATTTTTTGACCCTTCACTGCAATTTATCCAATAGATTGCTCTCAAAGCTTCCATCTGAGTGATCCAGGGTGTGATTAGAGGGATTAAAGATATAGGGGAGGGATCTGATAGTTTGTAAGGTTCACATAAAAGACTTACAATTTTTATTTTATGCATGTTTAAACTTAGGCTAAAAATTGCTTTTTTCTTGTATTAGGAAGGTTTTTCTTAAGGCCAGAATGGGTGGTGGGTTTGTCAATTAGGCCTAATGGGAGGCCAATAACTTGGTCTTGGACATTATCCACCCCCTCAAATGTGTTTACAGTGTCATTTTTTATTTAGAAATCATCGGAACTATAGTTTTGTAAACACAACTTAAACTTTGATAACGTTGACAACTTAAACTAGAGACCTAGAAATTTAATGAGTAATTGACCTATTGATCTATTAGGTGGTATTATGGGATTATAGAAGCTGATGCAGGAACATAGTTTAAAATGGTTAGGTGAGAGAAGTTGTATTAAAATATCCCGTCAGACATGTAAAATACATCTCAAGAAATATCTCCAGTCTAAGAAAGGATTGTAATATAATAGAGAACAAAGCTATGAATAAAGAAAAGTGACTTGTGGATTCTCCATTCAGTGTATGTGATTACACTAATTTCATGTTATCCTTAAAGGTCCTTGATGCCATGAATATGTTATCATTTTTGTAAGGTTGCATGCAGATGAATGACTATAGGTGGTAACCAAGAAGTGACTGTAGGTCACAATCAAGGAAGGGAGCTTGAAGTGATTCCACTAGGTTGGTAAGTTATGAGTCATCATGCTATTAGTTTTGAACGTGTTGAACCTATACAGACCTATAGATAAATGGGTAAGACATTTCTACATGGAGAACTCAACAAAAAAGGTTACTATTGGTGTCCTAATAGTACCCTAGCTGAATAAAGGGATTGTTCAAGTCCTCTAACTCAAATATAGTCCAACATGGGACTGATCCTAGGTTATGGGTATCCTAATAAAGGATTATACCTCTGGAGAAGGATGAATTCCTTCTAGATTTATCACCTAAACTAGACTTGATCTAACACTTGCTTGGAAAAGAGATAGAGAGATGTAACAATATACGAAAGCATGTAAAAATGGGGTGATGTGCCAGTAATTGGAACACTTATACTTTGCACAAGACACACTATGAGACACATTCAAGACCAAATAATATTAGTACCACATGAATATTTCACAAGGCATGAGTCAGCTATCAAAATAGCATGAGAGGGTAGATATCCACTTTCAATATAGACAACAAACTATAAATTGCACTTATAATTCCTTGTGAGAGCTACCAAGCACT
The DNA here is from genome assembly GCA_037957365.1 of Torreya grandis. Classification (NCBI taxonomy): domain Eukaryota; kingdom Viridiplantae; phylum Streptophyta; class Pinopsida; order Cupressales; family Taxaceae; genus Torreya; species Torreya grandis. Next base: position 6,525,922 of record JARHVA010000100.1, on the reverse strand, counting down.
TCATGAAGGTGAAAAAAACTAAAACATAGACAAGGAACATACATTCACTTAACCAAAATACATGAATTCATAAGACACACTTTAATTTAGCTTGCAAAATCATAGAATTCAATCTTTATTGCATCAAAAGGTGTTACAATACAATTGTGGCATAGCCTAAGCAAGCCAAATCATAATAATTTGTTCTGTAAAATGCTAAATATTTCTTGTCGAAAACTTTTAGAGAGTGTCACATGTGGTAGAAGTTGGAACATATATAGAAAAAGGAAGAGAGAGAGTGAACTATGATGTATTAGCACAAGTTTGAGGATATTGACTCATGAACTTATCAGTAAGGAACAAATTTTGTAAAAAAATTGAATGCCTATTATCCTTATCCATCCACCCGATGTCCTTCTTGGAACTCCATGTCATTATCTATTTGATCTGTTGATGAGGACCATGTCTTGAAATTGATAGAATTGTGCCACATCTATTTTGGTTGGCCATTGATACCTATTTATTGAAAATGTGACCCTAATGATAGGTGAGACACCTCTCCATGATCATGTTTATGTCTATATTTACTCCAATATTGAACGCAAGTTCATTATAGGTGAAAATTAATCCAATTATTGGTTTTCCCATAGTCACAATATCCATGAAAATCTACAAATTGCTTGCCCTTACTTCACCATCATTAGTCCATCTTTGATTTCTATATTAGGCCATAAAAAACATGTTCTACATCTAAAAATTGTGAGAGCTGACAAGGATCCTCCATTTAAAATCAATGGTCATGTCAATAGAATGACCCTGCAATAAGGTCGATAGGTTCTAAATTATCGACTAGAGGTCCTGTTTAACTTTAATGGTGACAAAGCCTTGTCCTTAACCATATTGCCTATGTGAATATGCCTATTATTGAATAAAATATAATAGAAATATGGCTAATTAAGCTTTTACTCACCTAGGTTAAAAATTGGTTCATTAACCTCCACTGGAAGCTCTTTAGATTTGCCCTTTATTCATTGGTTGTCAATTGCCAACTCGGACCATTTACATTGACTAACTATCTTTATGATTATTGGTCCCATAGATACACTGAATTATTGACTCTACTTGCACTGTTAGATCCAGATGTTTGAATGTACGTAGACCTTTGATTTCTTTCTAGCCTAGATCCTTTAACATGTTGAATTTCAACTCACACTGTCGATCTAAATGTATGAAAGAATTCACACAATTTGATTTCCCTACATACCTTATTGTTAGTAACTATGCAGTATTAGATCTTTGGTATAAAATGATGTTGATCATCGATTTAGATTAGACCCACCCTTTTTTCAGTTGACTCATGCCATTAGATCTCTACTTGGTGAACTTGCATTTTTAGATCTTGTTTAACTTATAGCTCTTTAAGGGATTTTAACCCAAGGATCTTTTGATTTGTTTGACCCCAATGCAAACCATTAGATTTGTGTTGTTAGTATGTGAGATCACATGGACCATTAGATATTGATCAGCTTTAAACCTTTTGAGGACCTTTTGAACCCAAATGGTTACTTTACGAAGCTCAAACTTAATGTTAGCATGCATATCTTATGATGTAGGTTTAATTTTTGAATGCTCATAACTTGAGCTAGAAAGCTCACACAGATATGAAATTTATAGATCATGTTTTTGGCATAAGGGACTTTATGGCACTACAACCTTTTGGCTTGTGAGAGTTCTTATGATGCATTTATTAAATACATAAGTGAACTGACTCATTCCTTTTTGGATGATGTCCTGGTGATGATCTAGTTTTTTAAACTTACACAGTCCATATTTTGCTTAATATTTCAAGGCTATGATCATATTCTAAGGCTTGTGAAACTTGGTTCATTCTCCTAAATGCTTTAGACACCATGAAACATTCTTGGACCCTTTATCTATAATTTTAGACTTGTCCCTTGAAGATCAATTAGATCACACTTTAAGCCTGCTTAACGTGTTTCAAAAGATTTGAAAAAAACTATATGATCTACACTTGAGGTATGTATACTCCTTATGGCATTGGGTCACTCTTCAATCATGATCCTGCTTAGCTTCTAGACTCTTGGACTAGGCACATTTTGGTATGTCGACCAAATTTACTCAACATCTTGGTGACTTGGCTGGGTAGCATGCCTACTATGCTTGAGAACTAGGACCATATCTATGACTCTTAGACTATTTAAATGCTACATGGACCATTTACATTGACTTCCAGACATCCTCTTAACCTACAAAGACAAACAATTCCAACCAACATGGAAAAAACCAAACATGAAAGAGAAACTAACCTAATAAAGTAAAGGCAACTAATCTACTGAACAACTATGCAACAAAACACTTATTTGGGTAAAATAAAAAGAAACTAATGTGTTAGAATAACACTTAGAGAAAAAACAAGAACAACTAACTATGTACAGGGGACTTAGCTTCCTTTATAGTAATGTTTTAGATGTATTCCATTGACTGAGATACAAAGCTCTTCACCATCCATATTTGTGAGTTGGAAAGGATTATGGGATTAGTAGCTGGAAACTATGTATGGACCACTCCAAAGAGAATCAAATTTTATGTGCCTTCTTGGCTTAAATCTGTCCTCATCCCATTTAAAGACCAAATTTCCTTCTTGAAAATTTCTTGAAAAAGCTCCTTTGTCAAAAGATCTCTTTACCATTGTTTGATGGGCTTCTATGGCCAACATGGACTGATGCCTTGTCTCTTCTATCTCCATGAGCTCAGCATATCTTATTTCCATTGGCTCATTCTCCAAAATCTCAAGCTGATGCATTAGTTCCAAAGTAGGGAATTCAAGAGAAATAAGCATTCTTGCTTTCTTACCATATAATATCTTGTATGGAAAATTGGCTATTAACCTTTTATAGGTGATCTTGTCAGCCCAAAAAGATGACTTAAATTTTAGATGACATGACCTCTGATTGTCTTCAATAGTCCCGATGATCTTCAACAAATTTTTGTTAGTGGACTCAACAAGGCCATTGCCTTATGGGTAATAGTTTGATGAGGTACTAAGAAAAACACAATGTTGAACTATCTACTGGCTGATCTTAGACCCCATAAAATCCATATCATTATTAGAAATAATAGTTTAATGGACCCAAAATCTAGTAAGTAAACCTTCATGAAAGTTCAAAAAATTGGTTTCATTAGCTTCTTTCAATGCCACTTCTTCTGTCCATCTAGTGAAATAATTTGTGGTAGTTACAATCCATTTGTGTCCTAAAATTGAAGGGGGATTAATGAGACCAATAAAGTCCAATCCCCATTAGACAAAGGGTTGTTTCACTAAAATTGGTTAGAGAGGTAAGGTTGCAAGCTTAACCTTTCCAACAAAGATGACACATTGTCTACATTTCCTGACCCATGCATGATAGTCACCAAATATACTTGGCCAATAATACCCACCTCTCATTATCTTATGGGCTATGATCTTTGTTGAATAATTCCCCCTACCATGTCCATCATGGAACTGCTTAAGTAATCTCTATGTTTGACTTGGTTCTATGCATCTTTGCAACATGCCATTGATATCCTTTTTGAACAATATGTTATCAATAAGAAGAAAAGGGATTGACTGTAATACGAAATATATGCTTTTTGAAGGTGTTAGATGAGAAGGATAAATACCATCCTAGAGATACTTTACCATGTCTAGGAACCAACTGGAAGATGAGGTCTAATTAGTTGCAACTTATTCATCTTTTGACACCATAACCACCCCATTGACTTCTTGTAAATATTGGGTTAGATATTCACAAAGTCTTTTGCCTCTAACCATCTTTGTGACCTTGATCTCAACATCATATTAGATGACCTTGGTTATTAAACCAGCTCTCTTGTCATTTATATCCTTGTTCAAGAGGAAATACTTGACACTTGGATGTGCAATCATCAAATGTATCATATTATTGGACAACAAGTACTTAAACTTTTTACGAGACCTTATAACTAAAAGTACATATTTCTCAATAAAAGAGTACTTTATTTCATATTCTTCTAAGCCTTGATTGAAGAAGGTTCTTGGTTGGTATAAAGTCTCTTTATTCTACTGCATGACAATACCTAAAATTGTGTCAATGTTAACATAGGTGTATAATAATAAATCCTTTATGAAATGAGGGTTCATGAGTGTAGGAGCATTGGATGTAGCTTTCTTGATCTCTTCAAATATTTTTACTCCTTCTTTGGACCGGCCAAAACTTTGATCCTTCTTTAGCATGGATGTGAGTAGCCTAATAACAAACTCTAAAATGTATCTTCTAATGAAATTGATCTTGCCTAAAAATCATTGCAAGGATTTCTTGTGTTTAGGCAAGGAAAGTGTAAGAATTAAGTCTATCTTATTAAGATATATTCTTGTACCTTGTTTTGAGATCACATGTCCAAGAAGCTTACCTTCATGGATAGAGAAAACACACTTTTTGGGATTCAAAGACACCCTAAATTGTCTACACCTTTCAAACACTTGTCTGAGGTGAATATATGCTCATCTACATTGTTAAAGAACATTGTTATATCCTTCAAATTTACAAGTATAAAATTATTAAGGAGTCCCTAAGATGCCATATCCATAGCTTTATGAAAAGTTGCTTTAGCATTGGATAAACCAAAAGGCATATTTTTGTATGCAAATGTCCCCCACTTTGTGGTGAAGGATATTTTGAACTGGTCTTCTTCTTTGACCAAAATCTGATTAAAACCACTGTAATTATCCAACAAAGATAACCTTTCTAAACCTACATCTAACTATAAAATTCATTCCATTGATGGCAATGGATAGTGGTCTTTAAGAGAGGCCTTGTTCAAGTCATATAAGTCAACACATAGTCTTATTTCACCATTATTTTTCTGTACTGGAACAAGGTTTGCCACCCAAGTTGAGTGCTTAATTAAAAATATTATAGTTGACTCAATGAGATTATGTAGCTCAGCTCTCATCAAAGGTTCAAGCTTTGGGTTAATAGGCCTTTTTATTTTTTTGACTATCCTTGTCTCATCTTCTAACTCAATGGTATGTTGAGCTAGACTCAATTCAAGTCCTTTAAGGTCATTGTATTGCCATGTAAATACATCTGCAAAACTTGAACATAATAAAAGTTTATTTTTTCAAAGATGTGAAAATTTTGCCCAAATTTAAGCTCTTACCAATTGCAATCTCCACTGTGAATATCTTTTTGAGGGAGATCAACCCTTTAGGCAACTTATTTATCTTTAGTTGCACAATTTGGTCACCATACTACTACAAGTGCTTGTCTTGGTTCCTTGAGGAGAATTCAACTTCCTCTTATAAAAACCTAATCATCTGACTATCATCTTCAAATAATTGCCAATTGTCATGGTTGTCTAGGATAGAAGGTATTACAATCACCTTGATGTGTGATTGAACCTTTTCATTCTTTATGTCATTTAGGATACTGAATTGTGACCCAATGACAACCAACCTATTTGCATGCTTATTCTTATTTCTTGATATGGAAAAAATATTAAAAGCTTTAAATATTCAAGTAAGTCCCATATTCTATGCTTATAGGACCTAAGTAGTGGGTTCTTGCATACATTAAGTCCTCTTACTTGGTGAACTACTAGTTCACTATCACTAAAAACTTGTAAGGTACTGACCTTCATCTTTATTGCCTATTGCAAGCCATGCACTAGTGCTTCATATTCAACAACATTATTGGAATGATGAAACTAAAACTTGAGAGAAGATTAATACCTTTGATTTTCTGGAGAAATCAACATCATTCCATTCCTAGTGCCATGTTTGTTCCTGGATCTATCAAAGTATAGTTGCCACATGCCTTCACTAGGTTGATCATCTTTCATCAATACTAGAATTTGCAGTATCATTTTAATGAAGGAAATAGACACCAAGTCCTTCTTCTTCAATTAACTTGTAGGGATCATGCTCATGCAAATCAGAGGTCCATTCATCAAGGAAAATATCTATAACTCCATCTAGAGGTGACTTAGTTTCCACCTCATTATTTTCTAGTACCTTGTCTGAGGTAACACAATTAGTGTTCACCATACATGGCATATATGGCTGCAAATGAAATCTTGAAATAGGTTCAAAAAGTATTGATACCTTAGTACCATACTTGGTCCTAAACATTAAATAGGTCCAATCAATTGACAAATATCATCCAATCTTTGAGGTAAAGTCTCTTGACAGACACATGGCAAAATAGGGAGGTAAGTGCAATACTACTACATCTTGCTGAATGATAACATTGGGGTAAGCATGTAATGTCAAATTTAAATCCTTGATTATACCTAATGTATTTTTTGGTGACCCATCCAATTTCAATACTCCTTTAGCATTTGGTTTATAGACAAGACCAAATTTGTCTACAATTTGCTTGGGCATGACAGTGCTACTAGCTCCACTATCTACCATATAATGATGGACTAAACAGTCATCAATAATAAGAGAGAGATAAAAGGGAGGGGTTTTATTTTATTTGACATTGGTTTTGTCTACCTTTTTCATGTTATGTACCTAGTGATCAAGTTGCTTGATTTGTTGGTCTGAATTAGCCAAGACAACTCCTTGTTTCTCAACTTGGTCTTTAGATACCTTAAGAGCTGAAAGATCTTGAATGAGCATGCATTTTTGACTTGGAATGGCAAGGGAATACCACATGCTAATTATAACATTTGATTCCTTCATTTTATCTATTATGCTAAATGAGGCTCCATTAGCCTTTGGATACAACTTTTAAACCATTGGTTGTTATCTAATTAGAGGTATTTAGAGAAACTTCACTGCCTTTACATTCTGAATCATTTGTGATATAGGAAGAACTTGATCCTTTCACAGTTTTTGGGAACAATGTTAAGAATACTATAAGTATTGATCACATCTTGAGTTTCCTTAACCGCTCTTTTTTTAGCTCTAGTCAGAGCTGTAACTTGATAATTTATGTTGCTAGTTTCACTAACTTGGTCGAATGTAATATGATCATCTAATTGCCAATTAACATTGATGGCATCAAGATACCATAGAACTTGTTGACATTCTCTTTAGGATGACATATTCATGTCTTGATATTGACCACCTTGAAGATATAACTCTTCCTGTGTCATTTATGGCATAGTAATATCTTGTGATACCAAGGCTTGATTTGGATGTCATTTGGATTAAAAAACTATCAACCTGAATCTTACATCAAATTGTTTTGAAGAATAATAAATTTTAAATTGGAAGATACATTAGAATTAAGGGTTGCATATGGCTTAGTTTGGATTATGGCTCCTTGATTTTGGTAAGGTTGCCTATTGTCATTGAAACCTTGATAAGGAGGTTTTTGGTTATTGAAGGACTAATAAGTGTTCTGGTTTTGATGCTATTAAGGTCTATCTTGGTACTGTTGTCTCTTGAGTTGAATAATCTCATTCCTAAAAGCTTATAGCATAATTTTTAGATCTCCAATCTCACTAGCCTGGTTAGAAGGGCCTACAACTTCAGATTTTGGAGATGGAATAGGAGATATAGATGGGATTTGAGGAACTTGAGGAGGAATAGGTTGCAATTTTGGGAATATGGGAATTAAAGGCCTTGGAGTAAGTTTATTAGTTTGTATCAAGCTATTTTTTGCTCTTATTGCAAGTTCATAAGTATTTGGCAAAGTATTACCACCCATGGACTGTATCATGACACTAATATCATAATTGAGGGCCTTTAGATAGTACAAAAATGCATACTTTGGAGATGATCTAATCAATGCAAGGATCCTAGTTCATGTATTTTGGAATCTGAGGTTAAAATCAAACATGAACTCATGGGGGTACCTTTGTATGGTAGTTAGTTGCTCAACCAATAATAGATGATCAGACTTATCTTCAAATTGCCTAACTAAGGCTGCACCTAACTCATACCAAATAGAAATAGAGGTCAAAGGGATATTTCTATACCATTTTAATGTTTTGCCTTTAAAGGAAGTAGGTAACAATCTAATAGTCATATTATCTTGAATAACATTATGAACATAACATAGGTTGGAAACAACTTGAATATGCTCAATAGTAGTAGTTTTATCCCATTCCCTTGAGAAGAAAGGAATACTCTTAATGGTAGACACATGAATATCATCATATTGGGCTAAATTCAGGGGACTACCCTTATTGAATGGAACAAAAACTTGATTTTTGATAAGCATTTGGGTAATGGGGATAATAGATTAGACTAAAATAATAGGATAACTAGGAGATGAATGCTTTTTTTGAGGATAAGGATTTATCCTATTGAATCTTGTTTTTTTATAAGTAAAAGGTAATTCAATGTGTTCAAAAGTAGTATCTTTACTTGATGATCTTGTAGTAACCTTTGACAAGAAAACACAATCTAAAAGATGCTATGAGCTCTACAACTTGAAGGATCTTCAACTTTTGATGATGGTAGATATCTCCTCCTTTTGAAATTTATTCTTCTCAATCTTCAAACTTCAATTATGCCAAAGACACTTTTCCTACCGTAATTTCCAAAACTGTTGGTGTCCTAAATTGCACCCTAGCTGAATAAGGGGATTGTTCAAGTCCTCTAACTCAAACCTAGTCCAACATGGGACTGATCCTACGCTATGGGTATCCTAATAATGGATCAGACCTTTGGAGAAGTCTGAATTCCTTTTGGATCTATCACCAAAACTAAACCTAATCTAACATTTGATTGGAAAAGAGATAGAGATATACAATAATATACAAAAGCATGTAAAAATGGGGTGATGCACTAGTAACTGGAATAATTATACTTTGCACAAGACACACTATGAGACACATTCAAGACCAAAGAAGATTAGTCCCAAGTGAATATTTCATAATAAGGTATGAATCGGTTATCAAACTAGCATGAGAGGGTAGATATCCACTTTTAAGTTAAACAAAAAACTATAAATTCCACTTATAATGACTTGTGAGATATACCAAACACTTTATGAAGGTGAGAAAAACTTAGACATAGACAAGGAACATACATTCACTTAACCATAGTACATGAATTCATTGGACACACTTCAATCTAGTTTGCAAAATGATAGAATTCAGTCTTTATTGCATCAAAAGGTGTTATAATACAAATTTTGGCATAACCTAAGCAAGCCAAAGCATAAGAGTCTATTCTCTAAAATGTCAGAGATTTCTTGTCTAAAACTTTTAGAGAGTGTCACATGTGGTAAAATTTGGAACATATATAGAAAAAAGATGAGAGGGAACTGTGATATATTAGCACCAGTTCGAGGATGTTGACTCATGACCTTATCAATAAGGAACAAATTATGTAAAAGAATTGAATGCCTATTTTCCTTATCCATCCACCTAGTGTCCTTCTTAGAAAGCCATGTCATTATTTATCTAATTTATTGATGAGGACCATGTCTTGGAATTGATATAATTATACCACATCTGCTTTGGGTGGCCATCGGTACCTATTTATCAAAAATGTGACCTTAATGATAGGTGAGACACCTCTTCATGATCATGTTTATGTCTATATTTGATCCAATATTGAACATAGGTTAATTATAGGTGAAAACCAATCCAATTATTGGTTTTCACATAGTCACAATATACATGAAAACCTACAAACTGCTTAACCTTGCTTCACCATCACTAGTCCATCTTCAATTTCTATATTAGGTGATAAAAGACCTATTCTACATCTAAAACCTATGATAGCCAATGAGGACCCTCCCTCTAAAATTAATGATCATGTCAATGGAATGACCCTATAACGAGGTTGACAGGTTCTAAATTATCGACTAGACATCATGTTTAACTTTAATAGTGATGGAGCCTTCTCCCTAACCATCTTACCTATATTATTATGCCTATTCTTTGATCAAGATCTAATGGTGATATGGTTATTTAATATTTTGATCATCTAGGTCAAAAACTGGATCATTAACCTCTATTGAAAGCTCTTTGGATTTGCCTTTTGTTTATTGGCTGTCGATTGCGAACTCAAACCATTTACATTGACTAACTATCTTTATGATTATTGGTCCCGTAGATATACTGACTTATTGAATCTACTCACCCTATTAGATATGAATGTATGAATGCATTCAGACCTTTGATTTCCTACTAAGATCCTTTGACATGTTGACTTTCAACTCACACTATCGATCTAAATGTACAAAAGAATTCACACCATTAGATTTGCCTGGACCCACTTTCTTATAGATAACCATGCACCATCAGATATCTATTATGAATGAATGTTGATTGTTGATTTAGATTAGACCCACATTTTTATCAGTCACCTTTCACCATTAGATCTCTGCTTGGTGAACCCACACCATTATATCTTGTCCAACTTGTAGCTCTTTAAGGGCTTTTAACGTAGGGACTTTTTGATTTGTTTGACACCAACATGAATCGTTAGAGTTGTGTTGTTAGTATGTGATCTCACATAGAAAATTATATTTTTATTAAATTTAAACCTTTTAAGGACATTTTGAACCCAAATGGTTACTTTAAGGAGCTCAAACTTGACGTTAGCACAAATGTCTTATACTACAGGTCTAACTTTGAATGCTCATAACTTGAGCTAAAAAGCTCACACAAACATGAAATTTATAGATCATGTTCTTGACACAAGGGAATTTATGGAACTACAACATTTTGGCTCACAAGATTTCCTATGATGTATTTATTAAATACACAAATAAATTGGCTTATTTTTTTTAGATGATGTCTTAGTGACGGTCTGGTTCTTTAAACTTGCACAGTCCATCTTTTGCTCTATATTTCAAGGATCTAATGATATTTTAATGATTATGCAATCTGGTTCATGATCTTGAATGATTTATACACCATGAAACTTGCTTATACCCTTTATTTGTAATTTTAGACCTGTTCCTTGAAGATCAATTAGATCACACTTTAAGCCTGCTTAAAGTGTTTCAAAAGATTTGCAAAAAACTATATGATCTCCACTTGAGGTCTATCTACTCCTTGTGAAATTGGGTCACTTTTTAATCAAGATGTTTCTCATCTTATAGACTCTTGGACTAGGTACATTTTGGTATGTAGGCTAAATTTGGTCAACAGTTACCTCTGCCCATTTACCCTGTTTTGCCTATGACAGTCGATTATGAAAATAAATGGTTGTTTCTCATGAAGGGAGTATGAATTTGGTGTAGATAATGATATATATATTGAGAATGATAATTTGGGTGGAAGGTTAATTATTTTTTATATAAAATATAATGTTAAATAATCAACATATAGTCCTCTAGAATAAAGAAACCCTGTCTATACCTTGTTTTGGGTTAACAATCACATTGCAAAGGGAAGTAAGACTTGTTTCTTAATATTTCAAATTATGCCATTAAATTATGGGCTTGGAAGATGGTCCCATTATAAAATTAGGTTTTGAATCTCTTATAATATGCATGAGATATTTGAGATTGAACTAATACTCCATGTTGTCACAGGCTTGTAGGGTGCCTTGTTGTGCACAATCAAGATAGATAGGAGAGACTTTTATTATATAAATTTGTATGATAATGGATATAATGGTTTGTATGGTTGGTTAAATGTTGAAATAAGGTAGTGATAGTTATAAAATACCTTAAGATACTCCTTGACACTCATTGATATGCAAACCTTGTTGTTACAAACTTGAATAAGACTCAAAGCACTATGTTTTGATGGTTAAAAGAGAGAATAAAGAGAAATGAGATGTATCACCTATTTTAGAATGTGTGTGGGGTGAAAAAAGACCTAGATGTGGAATTTTGGTTGTTTTAAACTTTGTATAACTCAAGATAGTGAATTACATATCCCCTTATCTTGTGTAGAAGCCTAACTAGGGTTTTAAGTGCAAAAACCCTGTAGAAAGAGTTTTAGCCTTTTGAAATTAATGAAAATTCATAATATGACATGTTTTGATGTATGGAAAATTAATAAAGTGGTTTTGGTGTGGTTCAATGCTATACATTATGGATTTGGTGACTGTGGGTTTAAGATAGGGCTAATTATGCCTAATTGATGGGTGGTTTATAAAAGAAGTGTAGTCTAGGAGTGAATTTAGGTCATGAAATTTGACACACACCTATAAGGAGATATAAGGTGTATATAAATGGTTTTAAATATCCATAAGAGTTTATATATTTCTTAAACCAAGATAAATTGTGGAAAAAAAGGCTACAAGCCTAAGGAGACCATTGTGAACCCTATATGTGGAATTGAATGTTGAAGTGTGTTTGAGCACTTGTAAGAGGTTAAGGAAGGTGTGATTTGACCATATAAGAACATTTATGATAGAATACTGACTCCTTGATACCTATATCAAGTTTTGGCACTTGAAACCTAATAGGATTGCCTAGTGAGAAGATAGTGAAAGAGTGAGTGGACGTTTGTGAATGAAATGAGTTAGAGAATGAATGTGAGAGGTTTTTTAGAGGTATAATGACACCAATAAGTGTCTCCAAAGTGTACAATAAGTAGGTAAAAAGAGAATAAGGCCATTAAGCCTAAGTGATAAGAGTGCCATTAGTCATTTCCACTACACACAATGAAATAAAAACTTTAATTTTAAAAAATATGGGAGATCTGAGATTTATAGAATTGAAAAGAATAGTTTTTAATCCTTATTTGTGTACAACAATAAATATAAGATATGATAGATAATAGTTTGGAAGATCAAAACAAAACTGTATAATAACACATAATGAAATAAAAATTGAATATAAATTAGATAGATTGCCATGATAGGCATACAATACAGGCACATGTGTGCAATGTCAATAATACATAGATTGCCGTGATAGGCATAAAAAAATTACATCTACCAACATAGTATCTAATGTTGGGTGAATGTCATATATGAATATACAATGCCAAAAATGCGTAAATTTCCATATAGGCATACAAAAAAGTACATCTCATGTAAGACATCATATTCATCAAATAACCTCCCTCTCTTTACCTTGAAGAAAACTCTCCTTGGGATGTCCTACTAGTAGATGGAGACCCCTTTAATGCCTTGGATTACTTCAAGGTCCAATTTCGGGTCCTACAATCATAACTCACTTGTAGATGAACATGTTCAAATATAAGAATTATTAAAAAATTAACATAAAATACATTCAAACAATTGTTAAGAAATTAATTTTAAACTACAATAAAAAAATTATTTAAACACATGCACTTACTGTAAGCTCTTGCCTGATTAATCTATTTTTCATCCTCAAACAAGTCAATGGTAGGCTTAGATATTCAAATAGGCATCTCAAATATGAGAGAAACATGAGAAGTTGCCCTACTAATCATATGACTGGGACTATCAGATGTCATAGGACAAACCTGCATACACAATACATTTACATAAGTTATATTTGCCCCAAGTACATGTAGTAAAATTATTAGTACAAGTCTATTTTTACACTTCAAAATTACAAGAACTAATATATACCTCTATCAACACCTATGTAAATGACATTATAACAACAATGCCTATGTTTATCTTAACTCATAGAGAGGGAGGAGTGTCTACACTAGCCATCAATTATTCATGTAAACAAGGTCTCACTTTTATATAAAGTATCAAATCTTATATATGGAAACCATGCATATCATGAAAAGATAATGTAAACCCAGAATCATGGAAGTATAACTACCATACAACATGCATATCATTAAAAGATAATGTAAACCAAGAATCATGGAAGTGTAACTGCCATACAACATGTAATGGCCAAGAATAACAAGTAATTTGCATGTTGGAGGTAATATAAAAATTGTAATACATGTAAGAAGTTTGAGTGGAAGAGTAGGAGGTGGAAATAATAGTATCACTTTAACAAGGCAAAGTTAAGGAGAGAAAAGAAATAAGAGACATCAAGAACTCTGTCCTCACTTGTAAAACTTCTTTGGATAGAGTAAAATACCATTATATATTTACTAGGGAAAGGTTGAACTACACATATATGTCCATAATCATTATATTATATGCATGATATCAATCATATGTATCTCTATATATAATACATGGATTGATATCACATTCATTTATAATAGATGCACGACAAGTGATTTATGGGAAAGCACCCAACCAATAAAAAAGAGTGAGCCACAGTGAATCCACCTCTTGATGAAGGTGTGTATAAACAACATTCTACCAATAGGTCAAGAAAGGGAGGTCCTTACCCAATATATCAAGTTTTATCCATCTAAATATATTGTCTTGTTTTGGTTCAAGAGAAGAAAATTGGCAAATATTTTAGATGTTGAATTGGAATAAGCTACAAGGTGTAATTATTGAGGCTGACACATATTTTAGTACCAACACAAATGGTGGTTCTCCCCCAAAACTTGTCAATGGGGCTACAAGTTGTTGAGACCCAATGCAATGTTTTTGGCATAAGGAATGTTGAGTAGAGAAGTTGTCTACCCTTTATACCTTTATCATAGCCAATGCAAGAGGTGTAATGAGGCATTACAATTAAAATCTAGACCTTTGTTGTGGCCAAAGAAAAAGGTGTAATGAGATATTATAATCGAATTATCATGTGTATTACAAGTTTTTGGCTCAAACATGAGAAGGTAAGGTGGACACCAAAATTTTCAGTCCCCCTTTCCCTAGCTTCACCCCTTCCTACAAACCACACCTCTTAAATTGGTCATCAAATATTATAAACATATATTTAAGATCTTGTAATAAAATGAATTAAGACTTAAGTCCTACTTGTTAGGACCTCCTTAGAGTACAATAGATTACTTTTGTATAAGCAACTAAATACGAAATTAAACCAAAAGTAATAAGTAACTAGAAATCAGAAACAACAAAGAATATGAGATACGAGAAAAGATATAATCTGTATTAAACTCTTTCAGAAGGAAATACTATGAAGAAATATCTTTCTCTTCACACCTCTTGGGTGTACAGTAATTCTCCCTCAAGATTTCTCTCTCTCTCAATTACAACCAACTCAATAACTGAGTTGTTATTCCCTCCAGTGACAATCAACCCAATAGTTTTTATTGCCTACTTTCAGTGACAATCAACCCAATGGTTGTTGTTGCCTACCTTGATTACAATACAGCCCTATGGGTCTCTTAAATAGAACCCAAAACAAAAAATAATTAGAAACACAGACTCAAGACTAAAATTAGTCTTTACATGCAAACTAACTATTTGTCTAAAATTAGAACAGTTTTGGAAACACACAGGTGACCGATGTCGATTCCTGTCTGACCGATGCCAGCCAACCATAACCAATACTGGTTACTGTGTAGCTGAAGATAACCAATGTCAGTGGACCCCTAACTGATGTCGATTGGCTCTGACTGATGTCGGTTATTGTGTAACCTAGCAACCTCCATATTTGCACATTCAATGAAGCTTTTAGCTCCACAACTCAACAATCTCCCACTTAGAGATAAATAGTTGCATCTGTACCTGTACCTGTACAACAACATCCTCTAATTTGTTTTTGGCTTGTCTCTCCCTCTTCAAGTTCAATCTTGAAGACCAACAAAAGTTGAATGAAGATCTAACTTCTCCTTTTTTACTGGCTTTGTTAACATATCAGTAAGGTTCTTTTCTGTATGGATCTTTTCCAGCTTTAACTGACCATCCTCCAATACCAGTCTAATGAAGTGGTACCTAAGCTGTATATGTTTGGTTCTTGAATGAAAGGTTGAATTCTTTGCCAAATGAATTTCACTTTGACTATCACTGTACAATCTACAATTCTCTTGCTCCTTTCCCAACTCTTCCATGAACTGAGTCATCTAAATCATTTCTTTACTAACCTCTGTGACTGCAATGTATTCTGCCTCTATAGTAGATAGGGCAACAACCCTCTGCAACTTTGAAATCTAGTTAACCGTCATTCCACCAATAGTGAACACATATCCTGTGGTGCTTCTCCTGCCATCCTAGTCACCTACTATATTCGAATCTACATACCCATGTAGAGAAGTGTTTGACCCTCCATAGCATAAATGCCTACTGCTGGTCCCTCTCAGATATTTGAGAATCCACTGAACTGCTTTCCAGTGCTCCTTTCTTGGATTGGCCATAAACTTGCTGACAAATCCCACTGATTGAGCAATATCAGATCTAGTACATACCATGTACTCAACCTCATCATGTGATTTAGGACACTATTCTTTGCTCAACTTGAACTATCCAGCCATAGGTGTGCTTATCAATTTTACATCCTATAAATTGAACCTCTCCAACACCTTATTCACATAATCCTCTTGAGACAAAATCAACCTGTGATTTTTCCTATCTCTAGAAATACTCATGCCAATGATTGCTACTCCTAAATCTTTCATGGCAAATGTCTGAGCTAATTTTACTTTTAGCTCAGTAATTCCCTACATGTGTGAACTTACAACAAGCATATCATCTACATACAATAACATGATAATATAACTACCATTATCCAATCTGGTAAAATAAATACAATGGTCAGATTGACATTTACTAAAGCTATGATTTGTTATAAACCTATCAAACCTCAAATACCATTGTCTTAGAGCTTGCTTAAAACCATATACCCTGGCTTTATGTCTCACCTATCCATTCTCTCCTTTCTTTAACCTATATATCTATTTATTTTTTAGTGTTTTTTTTTTGGCTGGCAACTCAACCAAATCCCATGTTTGGTTCTCTTCCAAGGAATCAATTTCCTCATTCATGCCATGCTCCCACTATTTCCTAGATTCTACCTGCATTGCCTCATCAAAACTTTTTGGTTTTTTACCATCAGTGAGCAACAAGTAGTATAAAGAAGGGGAATAATGAATTGGAGGTTTACTTACCATTTTAGACCTCCTCATGGGCGTTTGAGACTCATTCACAGCTTGTTATCTGCCTAAATTTCTTGACAATGATCGATCTCAGTCATTTCTCAGTCTGCACCCCACTGATGTCAGTTCCACCTGACTGACCTGACTGACATCGATTCTCACCTGATCGATGTTGGTTCCCACTTACCTGACATCACTGACTTTGGTCTTCACTTGATCGACATCGGTTCCTACCTGATCGATGTCAGTCTCTACCTGACTGACGTCGGTGTCTGTGTTTTCTTGTGAGTGATGATTTTTACTCACGAGCTCATTTTAGATCATAACCTCATCCAAATCAAGATTGCCCTGCTTAGAATTATTCAGCCTCCTGAGTTGATCACTGTACATCACCATCTCATTGAAAACCAAGGCTTTTCATTTCTTAAATGTGTTAAAAACATCAAATTTATTCTTTATGCAATAAACCCATACCTTTCTTGTAGCATCATCAATGAAAGAAACATAATATTGTGATCCTCCAATAGAAGCTCTCTGAGTTGGTCCCCACACGTCTGTGTGAACAAGCTCCAATTTGTGCTTCTTCTTTGTTGACCCAGTTGTGAGAAACCTCACTTTCTTCTATTTCTCAAAAATACAATGCTCACAGAAATCTAGATCTATCAAATCTAAAAGCTTATCTTTTGACTTAAAAACATGCATTCCCTTCTCACTCATGTGACCAAGCCTATAGAGCCACAACTTTGCATCTACATCTGAACTAGATAAAATAGAAGGAGAATCAATAATACAAGTAGATAGATAAAGTGTACCTACTTTCTTATCTCTTGCTAATACAAGTGCACCCTTAGAAAATTTCCAAGATTTAGCTGTGAGAGTTACTGTGCAACCCTCATCACCCAACTTTCTTACAAAAATCAAATTCCTCTTCAGAATGGGTACATGCATGACATCTTTCAACATCCATGTGTTGTCATTCTACAATTTCAGCTGCACTTTTCCTTTGCCAACAATTTGACAAGGCTCACCATCCCCTAAATAAACTTTTCCAAAGTCTCCATGGACATAATCATTGAAAAATTCTCTATTTGGGGTTTCATGGAAAGAAGCACCAGAATCTAAAACCCATGATTCTACATGACTATCCAAAGAAAATATAAGAGCATCCTATGCAACAATACCTGTATCTTTTGCTTCTTTATTACCTTCATGCTGATCTTCTTTCAACCAACAGTCTTTCTTTGCATGTCCTTTCTTTCCACAATTTCAGCAGGTTATACCTCCATTTCTGGATTTGGATCTACTTTCCATCTTTGACCTTGATATCCCTTGCTTACCCTTCTCTCTTTGCTCTCCCCTGCTTTCAACACTTAAAGCATTACCTAATGTTTCCCCTATGCTTTTTCTATGAATTTCTTCATTCAAAATTACACTAACAACATCATCAACTTTCAAGATATTTGAAGTAGATGCAGTATTACTAACTGTCATTACCAAACTGTGCCAACTTTCAAGTAAAGAGCATAAGATTAAGAGAGCCTTAATTTTATCATCAAAAATTATTTTGACTAAAATTAACTAATTTACTAATCCATGGAAATCACTAAGATGACTATATACCGATCCACCTTCCTGCATTTGAAAATTAAATAATTGCTTCATAAGATATACTTTATTCAAAGCTGAAGGTTTTTCATAGAAATTTTCCAAAGTATCCATTAACTCTACCATTGTCTTTGCCTGTGATAAGTTGGAAATCACAGACGATGCCATGCTCAACCTTATAGATCAAAGAGCTTTTCTATCAAGAACATTCCATTCTTCATCTTGCATATCTGTGGGCTTTCTTAAAACCCCACCCAATGGTAAGTATAGATCTTTTTGATATAGATAATCTTCTATCTGCATCTTTCATAATTGATAATTCTTGCCATTGAATTTCTCTATTCTTAGTTTACTTTCTTCTGCCATTGCTTTACTCCCACTCAAATAGAAACTCCTGTGAGTGAACCTGTAATCAACAAACACTAACACACTCTGATACCACTTGTTAGTAAACCAAGCTTTGATACCAATTTTTAGGACCTCCTTAGAGTACAATTGATTACTTTTGTATAAGCAACTAAATATGGAATTAAACCAGAAGTAATAAGTAACTAGAAATCAGAAACAACAAAGAATAAGAGATACGAGAAACAATACAATCTATATTAAACTTTTTAAAAGGAAATACAATGAGAAATCTCTTTCTCCTCACACCTCTTGGGTGTACAGTAATTCTCCCTCAAGAGTTCTCTCTCTCTCAATTACAACCAACTCAATAACCGAGTTGTTATTCCCTCTAGTGACAATCAACCCAATGGTTGTTGTTGCCTACCTTGATTACAATACAGCCCCATGGGTCTCTTAAATAGAACCCAAAACAAACAATAATTAGAAACACAGACTCAAGACTAAAATTAGTCTTTACATGCAAACTAACTGTTCGTTTAAAATTAGAACAGTTTTGGAAACACATAGGTGACCGATGTCGGTTCCTATCTGACCGATGCCAGCCAACCATAACCGATGCTGGTTACTATGTAGCTAAAGATAACCAATGTCGATTGACCCCTAACTGATGTCAGTTGGCTTTGATCGATGTCGATTACTGTGTATCCCAGCAACCTCCACATTTGCACATTCAGTGAAGCTTTTAGCTCCACAACTCAACACTACTATCACTAGATGTCTTAAGTGAAGTCACTTAATAAAATATAAATTTATCTAAATAAATATTTCATTAAATTTATTTAAAAAATTCAATTTAATGTTGGGGCCTAAGTCATGGTCATTTATGTCTAGGAAGACTCTTAAAGTGGCATTATCAAGTTAATGATCCACTAAGTATGATTGTTAATGATGCACATTTATTCTCTTTTACCTTAAATTCCCTTGCTATTATCACTCATTTTTAAGGGTAACATGTGGATTTATGTATAATGGTAATGGTAACATAAGTCAAAATGAGAATATGACTATATTGAGCTTGATAACTTCATTTTCAAGATAGTGTAACCTAGAAGGACCCCTAGATACGTGTTCTTCATTTTATAAGTATCTTCATGGCATGTGAACTACCCTTATCTAATCTTGAATAAGATAAATCATGGAATCTTTGTGGTATTTACCAAAAGCAGTTATATAAATAATGTTGAGCCCATTCTCATAGCTTGCAACTATTGTGGTTTCTCTTTAATGGTTTGTGATACCTCATAACAACTTCCAAAGATTCATGGTACCCACAAGATGATCAACCCATCTCAAAAGTTTTTGGATAGGTGTATTTATATAGGAGGAAGATGATTTTGAAGGTTTAAAGTTGATTTGAGTCCGTATTATATGATTTCATAGTCAGTAGCCTTTAATTAGGCCTAGGAGACTTAATTAGTTATAAGGGTTGTTGAGTTAGGTGTTCTCCAAAGAAAGCTAAATTATGAAAGTCCCTACATGAGCTATGTGATGTAAAGGGGTATCTAAATTTGGGTTTGGTTTGGTTGGGAGCTTTGTATTTTACTTAGACTAAGGAGGTTTGCCTAAAAAAGGGCTAGTACAAGGAAGATGCCAAAGAAGAAAGAAGAGTTAAGTGGAGTCAAAGTTTGGGGATTGTGTGGAATGGTTGGATGCATGAAATGAGATGTAATTGATTAGTTATATTATATTATGAGTATTGTGGAAGGACAAAATCAAATTAACATGCAAACCTATGAAAATAATAAGAAGATTGTAAAGAACAGAGTAAGGATAAAAAGAGAGAACATGAAAATAAAGTATGACAACAAAGAAAGATACATTTATCTTAAACTTACGAGGAAAATATACATAGAATAAATGAACATAGAGCATAAGATTAACTCAAAATTTTATCTTTGTATAAGTAAATGGGGACATTCTAACATAGATAGATGCAGTAGTGGATGGGCCAGTAGCTGGATCTGAATATGTAAACAACAGTCATGATAAATCAAATGTTGTAAATTCCAATTGTGATGATGAAGGCATCATCACCTCCTATGACATAAAAAATGACATATATATTATTCAATTTATATGTAAATTAATTATTAAATATATAAAATTTGTAAATATAACTTAAATTTAAAATGACATTTATATAAAATACACCTACATCTATGTAGTCGTTGCTGTCTACACACCAAATATGCATGAAAAAAACTCATCACTCATAAGAATATTATCCAATCCCTCTAAACCACTAGTGCCATCATACTTAGAAGGTCCAATGCACATAGATCTATAAGAAATGCAAGGGTGGGGTCGAGTATGCACACTAGCTGGCATATCTCTAGCATCACTCTATGAAAGCCTACTCATATGCTGAATGAGTGTATCAGTGAACGAATTAAGAGTATGCAAAGTATCGATCTCCATGACCTATTGAACTATAGAGGGGATATTAGGATCAAGAATATTTTGGATATAGATCTGTATAGGCTGATTAGGTGCATGACATGTACCTAGTCAATCTTTCATAAAGCCTTTCCCTCATCTTTTAAACTCACTAAAATCAAAATAATTAGGAATCTCATTGAGGACAAACTCATAGTAGAGTTTCTTCAAAAAATATAATGGGACCTCATGGTTGTTACATGATAGATAGTCAGTCACCATCCATCATCAATTCTAAAAATTGATTGTGATTAAGTTATGTATGTAGCAATGGCTTGGAAAATGTTTAACTATTACAGGAAATGGGACATTGGTGGCTTAGTCGATGAATAGGGCACAAATAGAGGATTTTGAAATTTCTTTGTTCTTGACCTAAAGTGATAACAATTTATCATCATAATATACCCTACAAGTATCCTTATATGAAGTCTATTTGTTAATTTGACTCATTTAGAGTCAATTTGACCAAATAAGGTCTCTAGGGAATTGGCTAGCTAGGTGTGGTAGGGGTTGGTGGAAGTGGTATCCCTCATTCTCCTAATTAAATCTTCAATTTCAAGTTTATTTCCCACAATGTTGTCAATTAGAATATCTTGACTGCTAGGGAGTTTTATGGAACTGTAGGAGGGTTAGGTGGAGGGATAAGAGGAGGAACAACAGGGTTTTATGGAGGGTTAGGAGGAGGACCAACAAGAGGGTTCTATGGAGGGTTAGCAGGATGGGCTGTAAAAAAAAAACAAATTACAACTAAAAATTAGGGTTAAATAATGAAATTAATAAAAAATTAGGGTTAAATAAGGAATATTTTTATCACTTACCTTTTTTTTGTGGTGACATCATCGATCAACAACTTTATGGGTCAAATTTGGTAGCTTCCTAACACTCTCTTATCCATTTCACCCAAAACATGATCACAGAATCTAGAGGAGAGTAAGGAAACTTGAATGCAAAATGAGGATTTTGCTTTCGAGTTTTGCTTTTCATTTATTTTTGATACATAGGTAACACGATCGAGTTATTGAAAATGATAATAACATGATGGCATTGATAACACAATCATGTTATGATTTAATATAGTGCAATCATGTTATATAATCAAGCCATAATTAAAATAATATGATCATGTTAATCAAATAACATTATCTCATTATTAATTAATGCAATCCCATTACCTGAAATGTCCACAAATTATCCCCTAACTCCGTGCACTTACCCTATTATTTAATATTACATTGAGATTATATTTAAGTGCATAAAAGTATAGAAATGTTATTAATTTTGCACTGAGCTGATATTTAAAACTTTTAGTGTACTATCAATGCATAATACCATTACTCTTGCTATCCATATTGAATGCATAAGATAGAAAATCTTAATAAATCCAAAAATATTAATGCGTCACTTATCTTGTACCACCCAATCTCTTACATATTTTTTGGTTTGATCTTATGTGAATTATTGTAAGAAACACTTTCAAATATGTGATTCCATCAAGGGGATAGGTTTTATTGGGCATTAATTAGTCTGGTTCGATCTTAGGCCTTAGTGCATCACCTTTTCTCTCCACAAGACCAAATTTCAAGGGTAGAGGTATTGTCATTATAGAGATGATAATAAAATAAACTTGGTTGAGGAACTTTCTGGGTAGGAAAGGAATATTATTTGAATTGATAGCGAAGTTGGAGGCATGAAAAGTAGACTTCATATGCTCAAAACCCATTAGTAGTTTATTCAAGAAATATGTTGTTTCCATTTGGTATGCATGTTCATAATGCTTTTGCACTACGTTTTATCGACATGTTAGTGGTTTTGATTTTGTATGTGGTTTAAATTTTAGTTTCAAATATTTTTCAAAGTTATTTTATTAGGTCAATATATAGAGCTATTCAAATAATTCAATGGCTATTCAAGGGACTAAAATACCATGAATGTGCTAGATTTTTTTTCCATATATAGCTCTTTGTATCCAAATCTGGCCAAGGAATGATTATTGGTGAGGGAGAGACGTGTGGAATAAGATTATGCCAATTGGTTCCCACATGTTTTTATAGTTTGTCTGCACCTACATTTTCCTCTTTGATAGTCTTGACCATTTGGTGGTTAGATATAGTTCTATTTAAGTCCAGGTTCACTTGTGACAAGATTATCATTTATATAATTATATGTGAACATAATCAACACATTTGTTTCAACTTATTCATCTGAATGATCATGGTTTTTTGATTCTAGTATTGATTTTATTTTTAAAATTTTACTTTGATTTGTTGTTCCTAGATCTCTGTAAATGAACTTTGGTTTGACCATTGATATGTCTCATTAGTCTACACCCTCTGAAATAAAGGCCTTTAATCATACAGAGAATATGAACCTGTACATGTTCAATTGGCCAAGGATATATATCTTACTATAAACTTACAGAGCATGAGGTGCAGATGCACTATACATTTATCTAGTTATGATATCAATGGATAAAGTTAGTATTAAATGCCTTAGTAAATAAGTTTTAATTTTTGTAGCCATTAGCTAGATGATTTTTTGGTTAGCATTGATATTTTAAGAACTCTATCCATATTTATAATTACATTTAGATCAACTAACATTTAAATAAAAAACCATTTTTTCTTGTTGCAAATATAGTGTCGATCATGTATACTTGCATTTAGACACTGTAACATCTATAGTTGGTGCACAACATTCTCTTCATGGTAGATGGTTCATTGGCAATATGATTACAAAAAATTTATTTCTATTTCATTTGAACTCTACCAATTTTCAAATTCTTGTAGGATTCTAAAATTTTATTATATTTTTGAGCTTTTCATTTTACTATTTCTTATGCAACCTTCTTATATCTACGAGTGAAATTAACTGATAACAAGTTATTATTTGCAAAAAAATATCATAAATTATAGATGAAAAAATGAATTTTATATTAGTTTTTGACCAAGTTAAAAGCGAATAAAATAGTTTTGTTTTGGTTACACAAAACATTTTCACTTGTAATTTCTGAACCATTTGGATTATTATTTGTACACACTCTACAATCCATATTATCCATTTGTCTCATATATATATATATATATATATATATATATATATATATATATATATATTAGGGAGACCAAATATTTATATCCCTAGACTTGTATTGAGGATATGATGTCATATTTGGCTGCCATGTATATATTTTAATTTTGTGCACTAATTCCCTTTACACTACCTAATTTACTTTAATTACATTTTATATGGTTTTTTTGTGATAAAAGCTATTGGTTTAATTTAGTGTATCAACTATCATATATTTGGGTAGAAGCACTTAATTGGGGACAAAAAAACATTACATTCCTAAAAGAATGCATTTCTTGTAAAGGGCATACACCGTTTTTAAAATGGTTTATGCCATTTTGTTTTAAAGTACCAAGTAGAAATTGACTTTGTCTCTAACCTGAAGGGCATACACCATTTAAAAAAAATGGTGTACGTATTTTTTCACAAAGGGTGTATGCCCTTTGGAAGATAGTTTTTGGAGGGAATGTTAAAAGTTTGAAAAAAAGGAACGTTTGTATGCCCTTTGGTTTTGAATGTTTTTGTGTTTGATATTGTTTGTTTGTGTTTGTGATGAGTATATATTTATTAAAATAATTTTAATGTATAAAAATATAAAATGAATATGAAATCTAATATAAATTAGATGTAAACTTATTAAATTTATTTTACTAAATATATCACACTGGTGCCACTCTGCATCTTCCGAGGTTGATTCCAGAGTTGTAGGAGTTACCATTTAGAAGATAGTTTTTCAAAATCCATTTTGGTCAATTCTTAGTTTTCATAATTTCAAGATTATAAACTCACTAAAATATTTAATTTATTAATCTCTAAGATCAGGTATGGATGTTATTGGTCGAGATAGAGATATAGAGCCACACACACACACACACACACACACACACACACACACACACATATACATATGCATACATGTATGTATGTATTCATGCATGAATGCATGCATATATGTATGTATATGTATATAAATGAAAGAGATAGGGATAATGCTTTTAAGGATGCAACATCCAAACCTTGGGAAAAATATGACAAATTCACATTTGCTTATTTATTTTCACCTTTAACTATCTATATCTAGGGACATCTATCATCTTTTAAAGAAAAGGTAAGTAAATATTTAGGTTGTATATTGAACCTTCGAGTCACATTTACACCGCAATGTCAGTGTAGATCTAGCGATATTCTTTCACTAGTAAGGAGGTGTGAAAGAGACAGACATAAGTGAGTCACTCCATAGTCATCTCTTTAGTTTTTATTACTTAAATAACATGATCTACTCGATATTATCTTATTTCCACAATTAAAATCATATGAAAATCTACCTAGAGTAATCCATCAAGGCAATCTCCTTAGAGTAATCCATCAAGGCAATCTCCCTAGCGTAATCCATCATGAATAAAATTACCTAAGCTTACATACTTTTCACTCTAATTTAATGAACATTTTCAACTCCTTTAGAAAATAGTCCAAGAAGGGTCTCATTGGACATACTCTTTATAGGAATGAGTTCAAGGTATGCAAACTCATGAATAATTTTTGAGGATGGATGCATTCTTAGATCCCCAAGGATATAAGTATGTATTCACCCTTCCAATATCTCATATGAGCTAACCTAGGAAAGAAACCATGTCTACATTAAATTTTACATTTTGATAGAATGAGTTTAAGCTTCAAAAGCAAAGTTACTCCTAACCAAAATGATTGAATTCTTTTAAGAGAAAAAAATACTAAAAAAAATTAGACCTACAATTATCTCTTCAACATATCATCACTTCGTTATCAAGATTGTGGGTCCATAAATTAGGATTAACTATTTTGTGTGCAGGAAGCTCTTAACACTCTTGCAATCCTATTGGTTATTCATGCAAAAATGTTATAGATAAAAATGAATTATTAAAATTTTACTCTACATGGATAATATTTATTCTAATCACATTTAAACTTTACTTCATGTCTAAATAAGTGGGGAATTTGAGACTTAAAAAAAAACTCAATATGTTCCAGTAGAAATTAATGCAAGTTTTAAAGCACGTCAGGGCTCATATTCACAAGGGAAACTCAAAATGCCACCTATTACTATGATAATGGCTATTATAAAAAAAATTAACACCTTAGCTTAATAGGGTTTACAAGAAAAACATATATATTAAGAACCATTTCACAAACAACTCTCTTGTCATAGTGAAAGTAGAATCCACCCTATACTACATTATATCCTTATCATTACATCCAATGTGCAAAAATCACTATTATTTATTTCGAGTACCATTATTAGATGTTGGACTCTATTAGCTAGAACATACCTTGTTTTCTATGACATTTTCATACCATATAGTGTGATAGTCATCTAATGTGATAATTTGAACCCAATATCATATTTAAAATATATTGATCAAGTGGGACATCTTCATAAAATTAGTTTCCTTAGGATTATAATAAGTATTGAGAAAATTTCCTAACTCTTACTTGATTGTCTACTAGAAGGATTGCATTATTTTTATTAATAAGATTCTAGATTTGATTGTATGCTAGCATTAAAGTTTTATTTTTATTCAGTCATATAATTAATTACTTTTGCAATATCGTATATGTTGTCCTTTGCATAAAACCATATATTTCTTATTTTGAATCAAATTATGAGGATTAGGCATTTCTAAGACTGTAGCTAAACTGAATGGTGTAATTTGATTTGGCTATTTCAAATATTTCATAAGCATCTAGTGATTGATCTAAGACACATGAGGTTCGTTAAGTTTATAAGTAGTAGAGAGATATATTCCTAGTATAAGACCTCAAAAATGGGACCATAAACAACAATTATTTTACAAAATATTGGAGAGTGTTTGATTGCAATTGACTATATACATTTCATGCTTGACCATGATTAATGACTTGATCAATGACATAACCACATTTATGTATAGTAAAATGGTTGGTTTGTATGACTATGATGTCAATTTATAATCAACTTCATTCTACATGGATATCTTCCTCAATCACAAATTTTCAATCACACTAATATCATCTCCAATCTGGTGTTTGGGATGGGCCATGTACATCAACCTAAGCCTAGAGGGGCACTCCAAGTGGCCAAAACCCTAGATCACCTAAACAGTTTTAAATTTAATGATTATTATCAATTTGATCAATCATGATAGATATTTTGGTCAATTAAATTGATAGTGATAGTGGGGATCATGATCATGATAGATATTATAATGAAGAGTTAGGATCGTGATGGAGATTTTGTCTAGTGATAGTGGGTATCATGAACATGTTGATTTCTAACTCCACAATGTTAGAATTGATTCAACACCATAGAGAGGAGAAGTAGACCACTTCATTTATCTCAACATAATAAGTCACTCATTTTTTGAATCACATGCATCCATCATCCCATTTGTGGGATCCTTTATCTATATATCTAATAGTGTTGGGAAGCCCCTACATATATGGTTGGATGGTTCGGTATGTAATAATAATTAACTCCCATTGTTGGATCATATTATACTATGTATAAAAGTGTGTCCATTTTCTCATTCAATATGGACTTTGATGGAAAGGCTCATGAATCCTATACTCACACAATGCTATGAAGAGGAATACCTAACTACCACATGTCTAAATAGAATATTTATAAATATATACAAATATGACTACTACATATCTAAATGGATCTACCAAATAATTGGTAACATCTTGAACTACCACAAATACAAATGACTACAAATAATATCTAAAAATATTTAATTTGAGCCTTCGTCAATTGAAAGAAGAGCTATTTGTAAATTGAGTGAGATTTTTTTTTAACCACTAGCGAAATAAATTTTTAAAGAGAAGAGTGTTTTATTTGAGTAAAATATAATGAGTGAAAAATTAGTTTATGTGATCCTTATTTGAGTGATTAAAATTTAGAATTGGAATTGAATCCAATCGAGAATAAGCGATAAAACACTCCACCCACCATCAAGGTATTAGAAAGAATGATTAGGGATGAGGAGGGACAAAGAGGGATTAATTAAGGATGATTCATTGATGAGGGATAATGATGAAGTGATCAGGGGTGATGAGGGTTAATGAGGGAGTGATTAGGTATGATGAGGGGAAAAGAGGGAGTTATTAAGGATGATGGGTGGCGATGAGGGAGTGAATAAGGATGATTAAGGTTGATGAGGAGTGATTAGGGATGATGAGGGATAATGTGTGATGGAGTGGGGATGATGATGGTTGATTGCAAAGTGATCAGGGATGATGAGGGCCAATGAGGAAGTGATTAGGGATGATGTAGGCTAGTGAGGGAGTGATAAGGGATGATGAGGGATGATGAGGTCCTATGAAGGAGTGATTAAGGATGATGAAACATAATGATGAAAAATTAATGAGTGACTATGATTGATAAGGGAGGATAAGGGAATGATAAAGGATGATGAGGATCAATGAGGAAGAGATTAGGAATGATGAGTGATTGATTATGGATGATGGGGGTTATAATGGAATGAATCACTCCCTCATAGGCCCTCATTCTCCCTAATAAATCCTTTGTCAATCCTCATCATCCCTAGTAACTCCCCCATCATTCTTAATCAATCCCTCATACATACTCATCATCCTTAATCACTCCCTCATCAACCCTTATCATCCCTAGTCACTCCCTCATTATCCTTCATCATTCCTCATCATCCCTAATCATTATCTCATGGGCCCTTATTTTTTATAATCACACCCTCATAGACCCTCATCATCCCTGATCACTCCCTTATCATCCCTCATTATCCCAATTCACTCCCTCATCAACCCTCATCATCCCTAATTGATCTTTCATCATTCATGTTTTCCTTTATTCTTTTACAGTTTACAACCCTTGAGATATGTTTGTCTCAATTTTATTAATTTTGAGAACTTTTGATCCATTATTTGGAATGAGTAGGTTCATAAAGTGAAAAAAATTACCTAAGCTTATGTACTTTGCACTCTAATTTAAAGAATAATTTAACCTCCTTTAAAAAATAGCCCAAGAAGGGTATCATAGGATGTATTATTGATATGAATGAGTTCAAGGTATACAAACTTATCAATAATTTTCTAGGATGCATACATGCTTAATCACCCTTCAAGTCTCTCATATGAGCTAATTTGGGAAATAAATAATGTCTGGATTAAATATTACATTTTGATAGAGTAAGTTTAAGTTTCAACAATAAAAAAACTCCTAACCAAAATAATTGGAGTCTTTTAAGAGAACAAATTACTAAAAATAATTAGACCTACAATTATCTCTTCAATGTATCATCACTTCGTTATCAAGATTGTGGGTCCATACATTAGGATAAATGGTTATGTGTAAGAATATCTCAAAGATTTTGTAGTCCTATTTGTTATTCATGCAAAAATGTTACTGATAAAAATCCATTATTACAACTTTATTCTACAAGCATACTATTTATTTTAATCATGTTTGAAACATACTTCATGTCTAAATAAGTGGGGAATTTGAGACCTCACAAAAATTCAATTTTTTCGAGTAAAAATTACTGCAAGCTTTAAAGCACGTCAGGGCTAATATTCATAAGGTAACCTCTAAATGCCACCTATTACTAGTATAATGTTTATTATAATTTTTTTAAAATGTTAGCTGAATAGGGTTTAAAAGTAAAAAATATATATTAAGAATCATTTCACATACAACTCTATTGTCACAATGAAAGAAGAATCCATGACTTGTAGTGAATTATTTCCTTCTAATTATGTCCAATGCCTAAAAACCATTCTTATGTATAATGAGTACCATTCTTAGATGTTGGAATCTATTAGCTAGATTATACCTTGTTCATATGACAATTCGTGTACCATCTAGTGTGATAGTCATCTAATGCACTAGTTTTTAACCAATATCATAATTAACTACTATTTATTGAGTGGGATACCATCATGGAATATGTTTCCTAGGGGTTATAATAAGTATTGAGACCATTCATTGAATCTTACTTGATTGTGTACTAGCATGATTATGTTATTTTTCTTAACAAGCTTTCATATTTTATTGTATGCTAGCACTGAGGTTATATTTTTATTCATATTCATATGATTACTAACCTCTATGATATCATATATGTAGTCCTTTTCATAAAACCATATAATTATTAATTGAAATCAACTTATGAAGATTAAACATTGCTAAGACTGCAACTAAACCTAATTATGTAATTTGATTTGGATATTACAAATATTTAATAAGGTTATAGTGATTAATCTAAGACACATGAGGTATGTTGAGATTATAAGTGGTAGAGAGATATTTACATAGTATAAGACCTCAAAATCGGGATCATAAACCATAATTATTTAGGAAAATATTAGAGAGTGCTTGACCGTAATCGACTATATACATAATTTGCATGTTAAATTGTGATCAATGACTCAACCACATTGATGCATAGTAAAATGGTTGGTTCATATGAATATGACATAAATTTATGATCAAATTAATTTTTCATGGATATATTCCTCTATCACATATTTTCAGTCACACTAGGAACAACTCCAATCTATTGTCTAAGATGGGCCATATACAACAAATTAAGCTTGGAGGGGCACCCAAAGTGGACCAAACCCTTGATTACCCAACCAATTTTACATTTAATAATAATTATGGATTTTCTCAATCATGATATATATTTTGGTCAATGACAATGATAGTTATAATGAGGATAACGATCATGATAGAGATTATAATGGAGACTCAGGATTGTGATATATATTTTATCTAATCATAGTGAGAATCATGAACATGTCGATCTCAAACTCCATAATGTTATAATTTATTCAACACCATAGAGATGGGAATAAAATCACTTCATTTATCTCAGCACAATCAGTCACTCATGGTTTTTTAAACACATACATCCATCATCCCATTGGTGTGGTCCCCTATCTATATATCTGACAGTGCTAGGGAATACCTATATATATATATGGGTAGATGATTCAGTATGTAATAATAATTAACTCCCATTTTTGGATAAGACTATATTATGTATGAAAGTGTTCCCTTTATTTTTTATCATTCAATCAAGCCTTTGATGGAAAGGATCACGACTCCTATACTCACACATTGCTATGAATAGGAATACCTAACTACCACAGATCTAAATATAAGATTTATAAATAGATACAAATATGATACCACACAAGGTAAATTTTAAGATCCTATATCCCAAATCCCATTAGATTCATTTAGGTGAATCTAATTTTCAACCTTGGTGAATCAACAGGTCTAGAATTTCCTCCCATTTGCCCAATCATATTTTTACGTTAATAGGTTCAATCCAAGAGGTAATTTTTTTAAGGTTTATTTGAATGACCTAGTTAATAACTAGGAGCCTAAAATTTTAATTAATGATGATGAAATGAGTGACTGGACAAATATTTTAGATATTTATGTTGGTTGACATGTTTAAATAAACCTTAAATGCACATTCCTTTTAAGAGAGGGGGATGGAGTGCCACACCACTTGCTTCAGCCTAGGGTAGCATTGTTTGGCTCTGTGGGTGGGAGACCCATTTGGATCTGACGATGGAAGATCTATTTGGACCAATGGCAGAGCTATTCATCTTTGCCCATGATAGAGTCATTTAGCTATGTTGATAGTTGAGATGTTTGGATCTACTGATGGGAGAGCCATTCAACTCTATCAATGATAGAGCCATCTAGTGGTATTGATGGCACAACCATTTAGCTTTATAAAATGGCTTTGTCTAATAGGAGAGATAAATAACTATGCTATTAGTAGATCTAAACACAAACCTTTTGGATGGGCATCACCATTGGATATACCGTCTTGCAAAACCCTTTTTGGCTAAATCAGATGGTAGGGTCATTCATTAATGTCGTTCAGCACTGCCATTCAACTATGTCAAGATTTGGAGGTGTTGGATTGTTTGATATTAGGATTGAGGGGTATCTTATATATATATATGACAAATTAAACTATTTTCAAAGATAATGTTTTTAAGGGTTGGTGAGATGACCCCCAAAATAATTTATATCCCTAAAATTTTGATGATATGGTCCCATCTCTAGACCCTAAAAAATTACCAAAACTAAAATCTAAAAATTGGAATATTCATGAATGAATGAACATTCACCACTAAAATTTACCCTGATACCATAAATTTAAATGAATTTTCCAAAGAAATGGTAACATATCAAACTATAATAGATCCAGATGACTACAAATAATATCTAAAAAGATTTGATTTGAGCCTTAGTGGATTGAAATAGGATTTATTTGTTAAATGAGTGAGATTTGTTTAGATCCATGAGTGAAAAATAACTATAGAAAGAAGTTTTTTTTATTTAAGTGAAAGAGGATGAGTGAAAAAAGAGTTTTTATGAGCTTTATTTGAGTGATTAAAATTTA
Source organism: Torreya grandis (assembly GCA_037957365.1). Taxonomy (NCBI): domain Eukaryota; kingdom Viridiplantae; phylum Streptophyta; class Pinopsida; order Cupressales; family Taxaceae; genus Torreya; species Torreya grandis. Next base: position 6,493,181 of record JARHVA010000100.1, on the reverse strand, counting down.
TAATTAAAATAAAAGTTAATTAGGCACAAGTGGTAAAACACTGCACCTACCATCAAGGTATTGGAGGGAGTAATTAGGAGTGATAAGGGATGATGAGGGAGTGATTAGGGATGATGAGGGATAATTAGTGTGCAATTATGGATGATGAGGGAAGATGATGGTTAATGAGGGAGTGACTAGGCATGATGAGGGATAACAAGGGAGTGATTAAGGATGATGAGGGGTGATGAGGGAGTGACTAGGGATGATTGGGTTCAATGAGGGAGTCATTAGGGATGATGAGGGATGTAAAGAGATGACAAGGGATAATTTTGGAGTGGCTGTGTTCATACTGGCTAATGGTTTGGGTTTTCACCAAACAAGTTTCATTTCTAGCCATGTTCACATTTACTTATGAGTTAAGCTTGATTGGGAGTTATTTAATTAGTTTTTATGTGTCAAATATTTGCACACCTAGTTTGTGCATGCAAATATTTGATATCAAATAATATGGTTTCACATAACATATTATTTATTGTGTGTAACAACCTATTATGCCTATTTAATAAGTACTCCTATTACTTTTCCTATAAAAGTGAAGAGAGAGAAACTTACGGATTGTATTATTCAATTGAGATAATAATGAAGAGACTTGTGCATAATTCTTGTGTGTGCATAATTTTCTAAATGTTTTCTATGCTAATGGTTTGCAAGAGAGATCCTACAGTCTCATGAATGCATTATACATTCCAACATGGTATCAGAGCCTATTCTTGTAGCCATTACTCACCTTATTATGACTCTGTGCACCAACATGACCTGATTCTTAGCTATTAACAAAGATGTTATGCTAGTGTTTAGTTTAATTTAAGGAAATCTCCTCCTCTAATTTAAAAGCTTCTATAACACCTTCACCTGGTGTCTACTATAACCCAGCAGTTAGTTTTTTCTATTTTTTTGACTATGGATAGCTATTGCCATGGCACCATTAGATTTTAATGCTTATATTCAAGTCATTTGAAAGTGCTTCAAATTATATTGAGTGCACCACATTAAATTACAAGAGATGGTTAGAAAGGTTGTGGAGCTATTTCTAGAATTGTGGAAGCAAGTAGGCCTACATCAAAAAGCAATGGTGGCATATAGAAGGGACCTTCTCAATCTTTGGATTCTTGATGCTGACTTTTGTGTAAGGATACAAAAGGAATTTGCTATTTTATTAATTTATTGGGGGTTCAATTAGGTAATCATAATTTATCTTGTTAGATTGATGGTTTATTTATGCCAAGGAACAATACAGAGGAAGCTATTCTAATTCTTATGATCCTATTTAGAAAATGTTGTCTATGCAAGATTACTTGGGATCCTATGATTATGGATCACCTTTCCTTTGTACTTTCTTTGGGTGGATAAACCTTTGTATTAACAAAGCAAATTAAGGAGTTTTTTGCCTATAATTTATTCAAGGTCTGATCGCTGGAATGATTTGGCTCTTTGTTATAATAGTGCAAGTATTATTTTTCTTGGCCATGGCATTGTCTAACATTTCAATTTCTATTCAACCCATGTGGTAGTATCCTTCAAACTGTTTGGTTCATGGCCTTTACACTCATCAATCAATGTGTCACCTATCAGGATGTTGTATAAGATGGATTTGTTTTTATCCTCCATCAGCCTCTCTAATCTAGATTTGTTTTTTCCTAAATGGCTATGGTGACCTATAAACTCCACCAAGCATACTATCAGCCAAATTTTGGTAGAAGTAATCCCTATAGATTTGAGTTTAGACTTTTCTCTATTTAGATGAATACATCTGGTCTAAATGCCCTACTTTTTGGTTTGTTGGCCATGTTATTGTCACTCCATGCAGAACCTAATCATCTATGCTACATCATAACCTCCACCTCATCGGTCAACTACATTACACATGGCCTATTGTCATTATCCCTTGACCATGTAGGTGTATTTCCACCATCTATCATTTTCAAAGTTTGAATATTATTGCTTTAAGTCATTCAAACATTATAAATTGTAAAGTTTTTGTCAAAAGGCTTTACTCAAACTCATAAAGTTTATGAGTTCAAAAACTTAAAATATTCAAACCTTTTATAAAGTATGGTGGGGATCCTAGCCTTTACTAAAGTGGGCAAATATTTTATGGTAAGGAGGATTGGATTCTAAATGGGGACATCACTCTTTGAGTGATGTGATTATTTTTAGGAGGGGACCACATTCCTTTAAAAAGTGGAATATTTCAAAGTGGTGATTTTATTAAAGACGGGGAATTTGTTTTAATAGTGGGAAAATATTTTTAATTATTTTCTATTAAAAACAATATTATAAAGGAGATTTTAATTGTTTGGTCACTCATTCTTTTTCCCTTTTGATTGTCAAAGATGGAGGGTGAGGTCTAGTCTGGTAGGAGGTCAGACCCCCCTCACAGATAAAACAAACTTGTTCGCATTCCTCCTTACCTTCATTTTTTGGAGGTCATTGTTATTACACTTGTGCCATCTTGGCCCACATTTTTGTCCTTGTTGTCAGACTTTGCACTCATGAATGCATTATCTATAGAGTCTGATGTCCCTTTTTTAGTGTGAATTGTATTTTTATACCACTTTTGTACTCATAAATGTATTTGTGATAGAGCATGATGTCCTACATTATTTAGTATGGTTTTATGTCACACATCACTCCCTTGTTTTAGGAGCAACTCTATCATTCTTGATGGCATCTTCTACAGATTGATCACATTCTGGGTTTTATGCACCATCTAATGTTTTTTTTGTATGAGATCTTTATTTGTGGTTACACTAAGAGTCATGGAGTCTTTTTATTCATGTTTTTATTTTCCATGTTGATCACTTACTTTTAGTTGTTGACTATCCCATCACTACCAGGGCCATTTTATTGAGAGATATTTATTTTGTATGTTTGACACTTTTTTTATGGTTGACAATTTACTTCAGATTTGTTGTGGATCTTAATCTTCTTCTAAAGAGTAGCTATTTTTGTGAATATAGTGTCAACATGTTAGTGTTCAATTAGTGTATTTAGTCTACTCATACAGACCTTTTCTGTGTCACTCCACCCAGTCAACAGTATACGGGGCTATGGTATAGATCTTGCTTCTTCAATTATCATGTTCCTTGTTAATCTTTGGTGTAATGCATCTTTTAACAGTAGATAAAATTTAGTCGATGAACTTTTTTTTGCATTATCGACACCTCTAATAGTCTCTTTTCATAAGATCTATTCTAATAAATTCTAGTTTTAATTATTTTTTTATGATCGAGTAGTGAATCCAGACCACTCATGTAGCTTTGGAGTTCCTTTGAGACTTTTGAGTCCATCGAGTGCATTTTTATTTGATGGTCTTCATTTCATCTAGTTCACTTCTTCAACATTATATTTGAATATTGAGCCATTTTATTTCTTGGGATACCTTAAAACATATGTTTTTTTCTCTATCGACTTAGCTATTATTACTATTTTTTTGACACTTTATGGTGATATATTTCATCCTTAATAACTCTTTTTCCTAGTATTTTGAGATCACTATTTTTATATAATTATCCTCATATAAAGTACCAATTCTTATTTGACTTGGTGGTTAAAATGATTTATCATTCATGTAGTCTATCGATATGGATTGGTTATGACAAGGACACTTTGTATTTCACTATGATTTGTACATGGGTACCTAATCAGGTCTATTTATTGAGACCCATCAATCTCTTTGATTTTTATTTTCTCACTCATTATGTGCTTAAGGGAGGGTGTTGGAGTAGATGTGTTCATATTGGCTAGTGATTTGGGTCTTTACCAATCCTATTTTATTTCTATCCATGTTCACACTCACTTAGGAGTTAAGCTTGATTAGGAGTTAGTTAATTAGTTGTTATGTGTAAAATATTTGCACACCTATTTTGTGAGTGCAAATATTTCATATCAAATAATATGGTTTCACACAACAAATTATTTATTGTGCATAACAACCTATTATGCCTATTTAATAGGCACTCCCATGTACCTTTTGACTTGTTCATTATAGACACCCACATGGAGATTGTGAATATAATTCAGAGACTTTATTGTGCAAATTCTCTATGTACAATATTTGTGTTATTAGTACCATGGTAATGGTTTGTAGGAGAGATACTATTTTTTATGAGTTTATTATGAAATCTAATAGACATGGATGGAGTGACTAGGGATGATGAGGGATAATGAGTTAGTGACTAGGGATGATGAAGGTTGATTAGGGAGTGATTAGAGATAATGAGAGTTTATGAGGGATGATGTGAGATGGTGAGGGAGTGATTAGGTATGATGAAATATAATGAGGGCCATTGAGGGAGTTACTAGGGTTGATGAGGGATGATAAGGGAGTGATAAAGGATGAAGAGGATTGATGAGGGAGTTATTAGGAATAATGAAGGATGATGAGAGAATGATTATGAATGATGGTTATGATGAGGGAATGATTAGGAATGGTAATAAATGATGATTTTTGATGGAGTGATTAGGGATAATGAGGGATAATAAGGGAATGATAAGGAATGATGAGGTATGGGGAGGGATTAAGAGTGAGTCATTAAGGATGCTATGGGATGATAGGGGATAATGAAGAATTATGAGGGAGGATGAGGGCTGATTAGGGAGTGAATAAGGATGATGAGGGATAATGAGGGATGATGTAATGATTAGAGATGATGAAAAACAATGAAGGTTCATGAGGGAGTGATTAAGGACAATGAGGGATAATGATGGATTGATTAAGGACAAAGATTAATGAGGAGGGAGTGATTAGGGATGATGATGGATGATGATGGAGTGACTAGAGATGATAATAGATTGATTAGGCATGATGAAGGTCGATGAATGAGTGATTAGGGATGATGACCAAAAACAAGGGCTAATGAGGGTGTACTAGGGATGATGAGAGATGATAAGGGATTATGAAGGAGTGATTAGGGATGATAATGAATGATGAGGGTAAACTAGGGAGTTTTAATTGATGATGAGGAATAATGATGGATGATGAGGGAGTGGTTAGTGATGATTATGGATGATGAGGGTTGATGACTATGTGAATAGGGATAATGAGGTTCATAGAGGGAGTCATTAGGGATGATTAGGGATAATGGGGGATGATGAGGGATGATGACGGAGTGACTAAGGATGATTAGGGATAATGAGGGTTCATGAGGGGTGATTAGAGATGATAAAGGATTGTGAAGGAATATTAGGTCTGATAAGGGAGTGATTAGGGATGATGAGGGAGTGACTAGGGATTATGGGGGATGATGAGTGTTGATGACAGAGTGATTATGAATGATGAAAGGTGATTAGGGTTGATAATGGAGTGATTAAGAATGATGAGGGGTAATGAGGGATGATGGGGTAGTGATTAGGGATATTATGGTGATGAGGTTTGATGATGGTGTAGTTATGAAAAATGAGGATTAACCCATTTGACATTTATTTAGGAGTGAACAAAATAATTTTTTAGATGACTTGTGAATGTTTTTTTATTTTGTATATTATTAATGGTGTGTAATAGGGTGATTATCTCCATTCATGTCTAATATGAGTGATTGTGTCATGACTACAGGTAGATGTCATGTATGAGTGACTATATCATGGCTACCTATATATTACAGGACACGTGATATAAGCCATTCATTTATGCATATCAATAGACTCATTGATCTAAAATCCTACAAATTATTTTAGATTTTAGCCTGAATATGCTTTCAACCATTTTACTTAGAACCCACCATGAATAACATGGTTATGAGATGAGAATGGCACCACCTAGAATAACATGGTTATGAGATGGAAGTATCACCACTATAATGGTGTTAACATTAAAACCTAGACCATGAATATGATATCAGAATAGTGGTATGGGTAGGGCATCCTTAGTTTATATATATATGAAGGGAAGGTTGATTTCAAATGATCAAATCTTTTTTCCATTGATGATGTCATTTCCTAGTCAACTTGATATATCCATAATTAAATCCATCGTTCCCTAAGTAGATATAGATAGGTAGTAAATGTCATTTAGGGACTAAAGGTCATGTGCTAGACTAAATGGGAATTTCTCAACCTACCTAAAAAGAGAGATAGAGTATCCTATAAATGAGGTTTGAGGAAGTGCATAGACATAGTGGGTTAGTAAGTTCATGGTCAATGAGTGAATGATGACATCGATAAAATAGAAACAATAGTGTATGGCATACCAGTTAATGGATTAGTTAGAAATAACATTAGTATTATGTGGGGGTTGTTGAGTGTATGATCATATGTAGTAGCTTGTATATCATACGTTTCCTATCTATATTTTTAGCTATGCGTGTTTGGTTTCACTAATGAGGGAATGAAAATTGGGTCTGAATGATCTCATGATCTAGGTTTTTTCTATTTTTAGTGACATAAACATTCATTGAATGAAAATTATAAGGTTATACTCTATCTCTATATCAATGGATGGGGTTACTAGAGTTACTCACTTCTATCTATATCTCTCCCACATGCTCATTAGTGAAAGTAGATCGCTAGATTTATACTAACATTGTGTTCAAAAAGTGACTAGGAGGTTCAATACACAACCCTCTTCTCCATTTGCATTTTCTTTAATATATGATAGATGCCCCAAATTATAGATAGCCAAAAGTGAAAATAAAAAAGTGAATGCGAAGTAGTATTTTTATTGAGGATTAGATGTATCTATCGATATATATTGATGCATCTATCCATTATATATCCCATCATATTGAGTAGATGTTGCATCAATGTTAGTATAGACCCTATATTCATCTTGACCAATCCATACTAGAGCCCACACACACACACACACATATATGTCTCTCTATCTCTGTCTCGACCAATAACATCCATATATGAGCATAGAGATTAATAAATATAATATTTTAGTCAGTTTTTAATCCTAAAATTCTAGAAACTAAGTTTACCAAAAATGATTTTAAAAACTATGTTCAAAATGGTAACTCCTAAATCTCTAGAATCGTTTGTAGAAAATGTAGTGCATCCCTTCCTTTTTATATTTAGTATAATAAATTTAAGTTATAAGAATATAATATGTTATATAAAATAAATATAAATTTAAACATTATTTTGATAAATATATTCTCAACATCATTGATAAAAAAAAAATTCAAAACCAAAGGACATACCTTCTTTGCATTGCATAGGGCGTATGCCCTTTAGCAAATGACATACGCCATTTCCTTCAAAATTATCAAAATTATAACATTTCCTCTAAAAATTATGTTTGAAATATCAGACACCCTCTTGTAAAGGGTGTACACACATTGAAATATGACTTCTTTGAATTTTTTAACTTCCCTCTAAAACTGGTTAGGATTTTGGCTTGGGGCTTTGAACCTACCATAAAACATGTCATGGATCAACCAACACAATATTTAGAAAGTTTGTGTTCTTTTCATCTTTACAAACACATCTGATCAGGTATATTTTATTATTAAAAAAAAGTATATGGGTTTGTAAAGGGGAGAATGTATCTTTTAAATATATAGTATTTTTTAATGTTAGTATATGATTTCTAATTATTACTTAATTTCTCTATAAAATACCTAATTATGGTCTATACACATATCAATACAAATACCTTTATAAAATTTGACAGTTATTAGAAACTTTATAAAACTTACACATCAACAATCTACATATTTATGACTATGTTTTGAAGGAAAAAAGGATTTTCATGAAGATAAAGTTAGAAAGTTGTGTTCATACACTTACAGTTTCAATTTTACAGCTCTCTTGACTTGTAAAATTATTTAAAATAGATATTACATTAAAAATTTAAGAAAAAATATTCTCAATAATCTTTGACATTTCCTCTATCTATCTATTAAATTTTATAAAAATTTCATTTGTTTACTAAAAAAAAAGTTTGTTCATACACATACAATCTCCTTATGATTTCAAAAAAATTACCATGCCAATGTCAGAAATGCTTCAGTTTCACATACATTTATTATCTTGGTAGTTATAAAAAATGAATATTTATAATCTAAATTCATAATACCAAAATTCATTTTCTTACATTATTATCAAAATCATTTTCCAACTATCTCTAAAATTCACTCCAAGTTCAATTATTATTATTTTTATTTTAAAATGTCACTTTAAACACCCTTTCCCCTTCCCCTTTACTCCCCATTATCCATAATCGACCCAATTAATACATATTTTTATAATACTTGACATTATAAGATGATATCTTATACAAGGATTGGTTTTTATATTGTTGCACTTTTTTATTTTTTTAATAAATATTTTAATCGGAGAGGTTGAAAACAAGTGCATTACCTTTGATTTGAAGCCACTTGCAATAGGACACACTCTGCAATTGTGAAAATAATGTTTTCAGACCATTAATGTTCATTCCTAGCACAAGAGAGTGATCTTGACTGTCCTTCCATGATCACACATGCCAAACCAGTTGCATTCAACATGAAATGACTATACATTCTCTGTAAGACTATATGCACTACTTGAATCACACACAACTATATATATTTTTGTATTATTCACTACTAAATCTTGTTTACTATTTCTATTTGTCCATATTTTTCTGGGTGTTATGCACTACTAACTTTTAGTTTATTTCTTATATTTCATAGAGTCATCAAATAATTACTTATAATTTTTTTATCCCTTTTTAAAGTAATGGTTTAATGAACACCATGTAATATCACATCATCTTTATAAACTATATCTCTTACTCTAGTGAAATCATTAGTCTTATTACGTGAAATATAGTGAACCATCCTAGAAAGCTTGTTTATAAATTTTTTTGAATCATTACCACATTGTGTGTTTAGAAAGAAAAATACAACGTCCATACTCGAATATTTCCACGATCATCTTTGTATTGGTAATGTCATGTATAGTATTGTGTTTTGTGCATGACCTTTATCCACTTTGCATATCCTGCATTGGGAAATATACTTTTCCACATATTTATTCATATTTGGTCAAAAATACATGTCCTCTCCCAAATTTATAAATTTATTCTTACCAAAGTGTCCACCCAAACCACCATTATGTAATTATATTATAATATTATCTCTTATAGATCCAACTAGAATACATAATTGTTTTTCTTAAAGAGATAACCATCTTATATAAGATAATCATCGTGAATAGTAATTGTCTGACCTGCTAATGGATTCTTGAGTTGTTCAATTATCTTTAAAAAATTTAGATCAGTATCATAAAAATCATTAACAACTTCAAATTCAACTAATGCACTCACCATTGTAGTTAACAATACCACTCATCTTCTCAAAGAATCATCTACTTAATTTTACTTTCCTGATTTATGTTTCCAAAAAATAAATATCCCTACAAGAAGGACACCCATGTTACATGTATACTATTTAATATATTTTTATTATATATATACTTCAAGGCATTATGTTTTGAAAATAAGATAAGCTTCTTAGGCACCAGGTAATGCCTCTAGTCTCTCCATGCTTTAACAATGGCATAAAATTGAATATCGTATGTAGAATACTTATTTAATACCTCATTCAAATTCTCAATAAACTATGTTATTTGTGTTCCTTATTAAATCAACACAACACCAATACCCACATGTTTATAAGGAAATAATATGTCTCATCATATCCTATAAGTAACCCCTTTTTCCTTCTAATTTCATCCTTAAAAGTGGAATTAGTTTCAATATTTAGAATTCTATATCAGAATTAGTTGTAATATTTAGAATTCATAGTTGATATAGAGTAATATATAGGATAAAATTATTGTCTATTCTTAAAAATCTATTATTCTCTCATTTTTTGATAAAATAAAACAAATATTGTGAATAGATGTGTCTTTTTAAATATGCAAGTGAAAATATAATATGAATGCAAATTGCAGAAGTTGGAGTCCTCAAATACCAAGTATATAGCAGTTTTGTCCCAAATCCAACGTCTAACAACTAGCTCCAAAGTCACTAATAAAATTGGCTTTGGAGACCTATATAAAATTAGATTTGATGATCCACAGACAACTGACTCCAGAGATTAACAACAAGCATATCTCCAGAGATTGACAATCCATAATTTGTTCTCAAGAAGATCAAGAGAAGATTAAAAAATCTACTTTGGTAAAATTTATAATGTCCCACATATACTATTATATAAATAAATATTAATATAAATAAATATTTTGATTATAAATTTTATATGTATATCTATGTTAAAAGTTGTTATCTATGCTAGAAGTTTTTAGTTCAGTGAGAGGAAAGTTAGGAAACTAAAGTATTAAAATCAACTCTGACTTTTAGTATGTGAGATAAAATAATGCAATCTTATATTCTTCACCTTTCTCTCTTTATAAAAAAGAGAGTAATATTGTTAACTTAACAATGTAAATCTAGTTGTAAAATTGAATTTAGTAAGAGGTTAGTTCAGAGTAAATAATTGATTAAATATATTTAATTATAAACACAACCTGCTATTTATAGTTTTATAAATAGAATAAGAGAATTGTCATTTTAGAATAGAGTTTTAATTAATATTTCATTTTTGATGCTTATAAGACACCTTTGTTTCATTAATGATAAATTTAAGCATTTTAACAAGTACAAAGTTTTTTAATTGATTATTTCTAGTCTATTCCAAATGAATAACAAGGGTCCACTCCACTTGAAGAAGAAGGAAAAAGCTTGTGTGGTATTTATAGATTATAAGTTATTTCATTTATGTTTCTAGTTTCAGTTTTCTTTCCATTACTATTATTTTATTGTATAACATGCAGACGACGTGTGTGGTGTAAATATTTACATCAATTTTTGTTTGTTTTAATTTTTACGACATACATTTAATAAAATTTGTTCATTTTTGTTATTATTATATTTTATTTAATTATATAACTTTGTTATTCATTTTGGTTTACTATAAACAAAATAGAGTAGTTATTTTAGTTTTCATTTGATATCAACAATTTAGATTGATTGGATTTCAGTAAAACAAATAAATTAATTTCATGTTTTATGAATGTTTTTCACCATTTAGGATTGAAATAAGAATTCTTCTTTCACTATTGCATACAATCTTAGCAAACTAGTTTAGATTGACATTATTATATTAAGTGAAGAGGTTCAATGACCCTTGTTAAATTTTTATGTCATTATTGGAGAAATCTAATGTGATTAGGGAATGGTGGTTTAAAACGAGTCTCTTTAATAAAATCTCGAGTAAGCTCTCTTAAATAATTGTATTTCTTTAATCAAAATATTCAAATCATCTAAAGTGATAAAAAATGACCTTTTTCATTTCAATTGAAATGGTGAAACCTAATAGAAAGTATTCTAATAAACATCAATTTTTGTTTAATAAAATATAGTCATAGTCTATTAAATATTTTAATTTTAAGCTAAGTATAAATTTATATTTATAAATAGACAAAAAGGTATGTAAGGAATATTTTTCTATCAAAACCCCCCCGCCCCACCCCTGTCCTCCCCAAAAAAAAACATACATAAACCAAAAAAAAAGTTGGGTTCATTGTAAATGAACTCCTATAATTATCAACACATGAGACTTCAGACTCATTTATAGAAAAATGTAAGTCCTTTTAAGGGAATCAATCTAGACACCAACCAATTGTATAAAATCCTTAAAACTTAATCCTAATCAAGTAGTCTTCCACCTACCAAATATAAAACAACATTGTGATAAAACTTAAAATTATCTAATTAGACATATGTTCATTCAAATTAAAGTGTGCTTGTGGGTAATAATTATTAACTTGGTGAATGGCCTTGTTAAAGTAGAATAATAGACTATGTTTTGACATATGAATCTTATTGAGTAATGATGACACACTATTATTACTGGCAGTTATTCCCAGACACTGTATCTCCTCAAGCTTGCCTAAGAGAAAGAAAGCATAGAAAGGGCTTGGATTCCCTAATTTACTCCTCATCCAGTCTCCTGTCCAGATCATTGGGTCCTTTGTGGCCAAAACATCTAGAAGGTTGGGAAAATATTAAGCCATGGCTACTTTGGAATGACTCTGGTTTTCATAACAGGCTCTCTGCTAACTCCCACTCTCTTTGGTGGTCTCCCATTTTTTCTCACAATGAAGTGCCCCTGGTAGAAGTCCCTTGGATCAATTCCCTCAAGATTTACCATAGAGGAATTCATACCATCCAGGATATCTTCTGCAGGTGCTCTTGCTCTTGGTTATCTTGAGAGGAGGTGAAAGCTAAATTTTGATTAGCCAATGCAGACCACGAATCCTACCAAGAGACCCTCAATGCCGACCCAACTTTCATGCTCCATAAAATCTTGATCCATTCTACTCGGCCATGGTGGAAGGATTGGAAATGGTATGTTGAGATCCCTTTACACAGTTACACTTCTTGGATTGGCTATGCATGGCTCACCACCCATTTTCCCATGGTTGAAAAGCTTAAAACGTATTGCAGGTTACATTCATCTGTTAAAACATGGAGCTTTTACTTCAACATTATTTGGGGGGCTTATATGGATCCCAAGCTTGATCACTTTGCTTGGTGTATACTACACCAAGGATTACCTATTAGCAAAAGACTCATTCAGCCTAGAGTCCACCTGCCTACTTGTCTCTTTTGTGACCACCTTGAGATGCTTCCTCATCTCTTCTAGTACTATTCCAAAGCTCAAAGGGTCTGGACTTGGATCCATTATCTTTTCAAGCCTTTCTAGCCTGAATTCTTCATTTGGTAGCATATCCTCCTTTGAGACAAACTTGCTATGCCATTCAAATACATGCAAGTTTGGCTTACTTTCAGAGTGGAGATTCTCTTCTGGATTTGGAAAGAAAGAAATAATTTTGTGTTTAATCATGCTTCTACTGATTGTAATGTTTTTGCTTTGCACAAAACTTCTATCATCTCCAATATTTTTTTGAAAATTCAAGTCCAATATAATAAAGTGGCTATGGAGCTTGGGTATCTTTAGGATCTCCTCTCTGGGTAAGTACATAAAGTTGGGGGACAAAAAGTGGCCTATCCGTGGACATGATTTTTTTAAAATTTTAAAAATTTAAACTTATATAGATAATTTGAGATATCTACACTCCAAATTTGAAGATGGTGTAAAAACATGAAATGTAGAATTTTGACTCTAGTTTCCAAAACACTATTTAAAAAAAAATGGTTAAGTATAACTAGGTCAAACATCTAAAGTTTGAAGAGGAACTCTAATCTTTTTAGAAAACATAGTAGATAGATGACTGTGAACTAACCCATCTTTTGAGCAAAGTTTAATATTATTTGAAACCATTTGGGAAAAATTTAGATAACATCTTGTAGAATGTCACCTATATATATTTTTTTCAATGAATAATTTTTTTAATGAATTTTTCAAGTAACTAGATCTTAAAAACTGATAAAGAAATGGATAGTCGTCCATGAGTCAAACCTAACTACCTCAAAAAAAATGAAAATAAATTTTTTTGAATGTGTGTAGAATTAAGCGTACTACATCACCATATAATTTGTTTTTCACTTGGATCAACAAAATATAAATTACATGAATATGTATAGGCATGTATGTTTGCAGCATGTAGTGGTGTGAAAAAGGCATAGTTAGAAATAAATATAGTTTGAAACCTTAAATTAGTCCAACAAATATAAGAATCATATTTTTGGAAAGAGGAGAGCATGTTCGTCATGATGGTATTAAGTTTTTGAATTTTTACATTGTAATTCTTAGTGTATTTGGCAATCAAAGTTGAAATTTGTTGTTTATTTTCATACCTTTCAATACTTGGCTATACATTCACAGTCCAAGCCTTTGGCTCAGGAATCCAAGCCATTCTCGATCCAAAAGGTATGAGAATTAAATTCAAATTTAAATACCATGATCATGTTATATAATAACGAGATCGTGTTAAAAATGTGATCACATTATATATTCTAAACATCCTAAACTTGAATATGAGCCATTAGGCCTAGTAGTCTTAAGATTGTTGTCTAATATGACCTATGCTATCAAATCCCTAATTGACATTATATTGAAGGAACTCCTTACATAGGGACCAATTACTCTTAATTATAAATATTATACTGAATAAAATACTTTATTGGTTAAATATGATGTGCAATTAGGAAAAAATATTCACAATAGACAAATTAGATGGACACAATTCATTGCTTGCAGTGAAAAATGCCTTAATTGATATTCTAGGTGGAAGCAATTAATTATATAGGACTTAGTTGTCCTCAATTATGTATAGTATTGAAAAAAATATCATTTGATTTAACATGGTGTAATTAAAGCCCCAAATGACATTAGATGGATGTAATTCTTTGCTTGGGGATTGAGTGACCCCAATTGCATTTCATATTGAACCTAAATACTCAATTGGTTCAATATGGTGTGCAATTAGGGAAAATGGAACCCAATTGGAACATTATATGGACAAAATTATTTTCATGGGGCTCAGTTGGCCCCAATTATGTATATAAGATAAAACCATATGCATGATTAGATAGATATAATTTACAATTGGGGCCAACAAAGTTGTAATTTACATTAGATGTATTTAGTTACTTGCATGATCCTTGGTTGGCCATAATTGCATATTCAATTGAACTAAATACTTGGTTGATTTAATATGTTATGTATTTGGGACCAACAGAGCCCTTTTTTGACAGTAGAAGGATGAAATTTCTTACACAAGGCTTGTTTGGAATGAATTTCATACTTCATAATGAGCCATTATATTTTTTCCGTTGAATTTGGTGCACAATAGAATCTTGATCGTTATTAAAGATGGATATGTAATTCCTTACATAAGGTTCAATTGGTCATGATATCATATCAAATTCATGATAACACTCAATTATTTGAATAAGGTGTGCAATTAGGGCCCTAATTAAAATTATGTTGACACAATTCCTTGGGCAAGCCTCGATTGGCCCCAATCATGTATCATCTGGAACCAAATACTCAATTGGTTAAATATGGTATGCAATTAAGGCCAACTAAGCCCCAATTTCCATTATATATGAATGTAATTCCTTGCACGACTCCTTTGGATCGAATTGCATATCAAATTTAAAAAATACTTATTTTTTTAATATGGTGAGCACTTGGATCTCCAATTGATATCATATGGATAAATTCCTTACATTGAGGCTTAGTAGGCCCTTGGGATCTATTTATCCCCAATTAAAATCCTTTATATATAGTAAGAAATAGGTTCACATGGATGAACTTGGTTAAAATTGCATCGGTCATTACCACAATTGACTTCATAGGCTCAAAATGTGATGATGTTCTGGATAATTGATCCCTAATTCATATTTTTGACTCATAGATCTACGTTCAAGGAGCTCAAATTTGCCTCAATCACCATCATAATTGTACCTTATATACCCTAAAACCTATACCCTAAGCCCTAATCCTTAAAAATTTCTTAATACCTAAACTCTAAACCATAAATATAAATCATTTTAGCCCAAATTAATATCATTTAGATTAATAATTAAGTTCATAGGGCTCAGTTTGGCCTAAATCACATGAATGATTGACCCATTTAACTAATTCACTCAATTTGCACATGCGACATGACATCCATGGTATAATGTCAACCCAAAAACACATTCTATAGTCACAAATGGGTCCACATGATTCAAATTATCCTTAATTATCTTTGCAATTGACCCTATGTACCCTAAACCATGTATATACATTAAAACCTAGAAGGGTCATAAATCATAAACCCTAAACACTATACCTTAAATTGTAAACCATTTACTTTCAAGGTATTTACCAACTTCAATTTAGTCCCAATTAACATCCTTTATAGTAAGAATCCAATTTGATCACATGTCCTATCTAGTTCAATATTACATTAATATATAGGTACTTAAACCTAAACCCTATGCCCTAATCCCTAATGATCCCTAAAACATTTAAATTGTAAGCCCTATACCCTAATGCCCACTACATGCCACAAACATACATGCCTTACGATATAACTAATTTTATCATGAGATGTCATAATTTATGCACTTTTTAAACCTATGGATAAAGTCTTTGGAGTACCAATCTAGCTCTATGTATTTGTTCAGTAAATTAGGGCTATTTTGAGCCCTTCAACCTAATTAACCAAAGAGGAGAGGTAGTTGATTATTTTAATCGAGGAGGCATTTGAGGCTAATTTGAGGGTCTTCACTAGCAAGATATGAATTGGGGTAAAATCAAAAGATCGATCTTCTATCATGAATTGATCCAATTAGTCAATTTGTATAATTCCCTACATGATCTGGGCAAAAATTGAGCCCATAAACCAAATTTATGGCTCAATCGATTGTATAACATGTACATGGCATAATTGACCCTACTTTTATTAGAAATGCAAACATGAAGGTAATCAAGTCATAAATATGTGTCAAAAGTAGCTCAAATGTTCTTCAATTACCTTAGTGATTGGACCTTATATCCAATATATTAAACCCTAAGTTACCTTGTACCATTTACATTAAACCTTAATCCATAAGCCCTAAACCCCAAACCCTTTTAATTATGGACCCTAAACCCTAAACCAATAAATTTAGCCCTAATTAACATTCTTTATATATATATATATATATATATATATATATATATATATATATATAATAAGAATTAGGTTCACAAGGATGAACTTGGTTAAAATTGCATCACTCATTACTACAATTGACTTCTTAGGCTCAATCTACGATGATGTGGGAGATAATTAATCCTAAATTCACAATCTGTAATCACAGATATAGGTTCAAGGCTCCCAAATTTTCCCTAATTGCCTACATAATTGTATAAATATACCCTAAAACCTATACCCAAAGCCCTAATCCTTAAAACTTTCTTAATCTGTAAACTCTAAACCATGTATATAAACTCTTTTAACCTTGAACCAAACATTTTATCCCAAATTAACATCATTTATAGACTAAGAATTAAGTTCACAAGGCTTATTTTGGCTTAAATCACATGATTGATTGCTCCATTTGACTAATTTACTCAATCTGCACGATGACATCCAAGGTATAATGGCAACCCAAAAACACATTTTATTAATAACAAATTATTTTTTGGGGCTTTGATGTGCTCAGAGCTTCTTTCTCCAAGTTGAAGGGAAGGTCCTTGTAGCCGTGTACCTTCACTTTGGACTTTAATTGTAATCACTAATTCCTAAAACATAAATTGTAATCCCTAATCCCTAATCCATAAACCCAATGCATTAATTTGCCTTAATCCCCAATCCCTTATCTATATTAATTATAACACGATCACATTATTGTTAACATAGGCAACACTCGCTCCTCATTGCTAAATGCCAACCCCATAGCTTATATCAATAATAATGTGATCACATTATTATCGATATCAACTTACCATTGGGTTGGGTGTGCTATGACCTTGAGGAAAGCATAACGTGATCACATTATTTAGTAACACGATTACACTATTGTCGACATCAGCTTCCCAATGGGTTGGGTGTGCTAGGACCTTGTGGAAAGCATAACATGATCACATTATTTAGTAACGTGATTGTGTTATATAACGCGATCATGCTATTATTATTTTAGTGATAAGATCACTTATCAATGAATATTTTAATCTCAAATCTAGACTTTTATTCGTATAAACATTATGTGAGATCTGCATACCTGTGTACTTGACCCCACCTTTGAAAAGTTGTCAATTGTCCCTTCTGATGGGTTCTAGATCACGTTCAAAGAGGAAGTTGTTGAAGAACAAAACACTAGAAGAATTAGAATATTTCAAACAGAAACACAAGCTACTAATGCAAAAATTTTGTGGTAAACAAGGTACAAACCCTAATCTTGATGAACTAAATGCCATAGATAATGAGCTAATTGATGATAATGAATAAGGAAATGATGAAATTGACCATAATGAAATGAATAATAATGAAATTGACCATAATGAAATGAATAATAATGAAATTGAAAATAATGAATTAGTTAATGTTGAAAGTTCACATTCAAAGTTTCATGTTTTTGATTTTGTTGATGATGAGTCAATGTATGATGCTTCACCCCCCATAAATGAAGAAAATTTGATGGAAACAAATAATGATGAAATTAACCATTAAATTTCTTTCATGAAAGCATATAATGAAAAAATTAACAATTAAGAATTTAATGTCATCCCACCTCTAAACAATGAAAGTAATAGTGGTTTTGAAACACCCTCTCAAAAAATTTCACCATTACCAACACCTCCAAGAATTGTGCATAGAAAAGATAAGTACTTAATTGAAGTCGATGAAAATATTTTAAAATCAATGCATAACAAAATGTATGATCATCATTCAAGAAGACTGGTTCAACAAATTTAGGATGCTTTCTTTCATAATTTGGAGTATTATAGTCAAAGATGTCAATTATTTGTTTTATTGATAAAATTGATTAAGATAAAACCTATAATGTACACATTAGGACTAAGAACATTTTACATGGATGATGAAAACAATGAAATCATTAGATATGACATCATCAGATGAATTTGACCATGTATCTGATCTAGTGCAATCAGGGAGAATATTTTTCATTATGTACAATTTATTTTCATTATTTACATATCGTCATATTGTTGCTAAAAATAATTTTTTGTGATGTACAGGGCATGTTTTTATAGTTATTACAGATGAGGATAAAAAAGAAGGCACTGATTACTACTTATGTCATTGTGTATAGAGAAAAAAAAATTGACTTCCCCAATTATAGATGGAGAAAACATTGACTATCCCATTGGGTCAGTGGTAGTCACTAGAACTTAGTTTTGATGCAATCCTATAAAAAAATCAGATCAATGGTTGTTTGAAGAGTTTAAAATGCATAGGAAGATACTACACTATTCAAATTTGATTCTTCCAATGAAAATTCAATTACAAAAATATCATGGGAGGCCATTAAATAGGGAACAATGAAAAGTTTGTGAGTTAAATCATGAAGCTATTTTTGATACTATCAAGGTTAAAGCAGATCTTAGTGGTTTGTTGGATTGAAATATGGAGGTATGTTGACTTTTTAACGTAGATGTAATCAATTTTATCAAATGTTTTTTATTTTTTAGGTAGTAAATATATAAAATTCATTTTAAATTACTTACTAACGATTTTTTGTAGTTTAGTGGTGTCAGATAAGCTTCCTCCTTCATGTGGTTGACACTGTTATTAAAGAATTATATATTCTTGAAGCTAAGAGAAGATTAGGTTTTATACGTGTTTGATCTAGAGTACAATTAAAATGATTAAGGAGGTATATGAGATATTTGATGGTTCACAAAAATGACTTACAATTCCATTTTATGCATATTTGAACATAGGCTAAAAAATTGCATTTTTCTTGTATTGGGAAGGGTATTCTTATGGCCAAAATGGGTGGTGGGTTTGTCAATCGGGTCTGACAGGAGGCCAAGAACTTGGTTCTAGAGGTTATCCACCCTTCCGAATGTGTTGTCAGTGTCAGTTTTCACCCACAAATCATCAAACCTAGATTTATGTAACCACAACTTGAACTTTGTTATTATCAGTGTTTTTACTCTCTAGAACGGTAGTGAAAATGCACTTTCGAGTGGATTTGAGCATTGTGGTGGCACAATAACATATAATTTGTATATCTGGACATGATCAAAGCCATATATTCATAGGTTGAGGTCCCAGAGGTAGAAATGCCAATTAGAGCTCGAGAGTTACTTGTTCACTAACAAAAACATGCATTTTTGGACCTGTCACTGCAACTTATCTAACGAATTGATCTCAAAGCTTCCACTTGAGTGCTCCAAGGTGAAATCAAAGGGCTTAAGGAGGTATGTAATGGATTTGACGGTTCATATAAATGACTTAGAGTTTTTGTTTTATGCATCTTTGAACTTAGGTTAACAAATTGCATTTTTCTTGTATTGGGAAGGGTGTTCTTGAGGCTAGAAAGGGTGGTGAGTTTATCGATTAGCCTTGATGGGAGGCCAAGACCCTGGTCCTAGAGGTTATCCACCCCCTTGGATGTGTTGGAAGTGTTAGTTTCCACTCATGAAGCATTACAACTAAAGTTTTACAACCACAACTTGAACTTTGACAATATTTGTTGTCAATGTTTTTGCTCTCCAAAATGATAGTGAAAATGCACTTCTAGGTGGATTCAAATGTCATGCAACACAATAACATGTAATTTGTCATCTAGACATGATCAAAGTGATAAATTCATAGGTGGAGGACCTGTAGGTAGAAATTCCAGTTGGAGATCGAGAAGTTACTTGTTCACTGACAAAAACTTGCATTTTTGGTTCTGTCACTGCAATTTATCTAACGGATTGATGTCAAAGCTTTCACCCAAGTACTCTAGGGTATGATTAGAGGGATTAATGAGGTATGTGACGGATCTAACTATTCATGAAAATGACTTACAATTTGTGTTTTGTGCATGTTTGAACTTAGGTTAAAAAATTACATTTTTTTTGTATTGGGAAGGGTGTTCTTAAGTTCAGAATGGGTGGTGGGTTTGTCGATCAGGAATGATGGGAGGCCAAAAACCTAGTCCTAGAGGTTATCTACCCCCTGAACATCTTGGTGGTATCAATTTTCACCTATGAAGTATCATAACTAAAATTTTACAACCACAACTTGAACTTTGACAATATTTGTTGTCAATGTTTTTGCTCTCTGAAACGATAGTGAAAATGCACTTTCAGGTGGATTCGAATGTCGTGGATGCACAATCACATGTAACTTATCTATCTAGATGTGATTAAAGTGGTATATTTGTAAGTGGAGGTCCCAGAGGTAGAAATCTCAATTGGAGCTCGGGAAGTTGCTTGTTCACTAATAAAAACTTGCATTTTTGGACCCGTCACTACAATTTGTGTAAAATATTGATCTCAAAGTTTCCACCCGAGTGATCTACGTTGTAATTAGAGGGTTTAAGGAGGTACGTGAGGGATTTGATGATTCAAATAAATAACTTATAGTTTTCTTTCCATGCATAATTGAACTTAGGCTAAAAAATTGAGTTTATCTAGTATTGGGAAGGGTGTTCTTGAGGCCGGAATAGGTGATGGGTTTGTCGATCGGGCTTGACGGGAGGCCAAGAATCTGGTCCTAGACATTATCCACCCCTTAAACGTATTGGTGGTGTCATTTTTCACCTAGTAAGCATCGAAACCAGAGTTATGCAACCACAACTTGAACTTTGACAACTTGAACTAGAGACCTAGAAACTTAATGAGTAATTGATCTATTGACCTATTGACTTATTGATAACTTTGACAACTTTGACAATTTTGATAACTTTGACAATTTTTACAACTTTGACAACTTTGACCTATTGACCTATTGAACAAAGAAACCCTGTCTATACCCTGTTTTGGGTTAACAATTAGTTTTAGTTTTGTAACCTCACATTCCATTCGAGGTAGATGGTGAAGAGTATGAGTACTCAATCTTTCCTTCTCTTGAGTTTTGTGGAGAATGTAGAGATAAAATACTTATAAAGAGTTAGAGTAATCTTTTTATAACATACAAATGGATAAGAGTTTGTAAGTTTCACTTTGATCATAATTCTTTCCCATTAAAAGCCACATGACCTTAAACTCAGAATTTTGTATATTGTAATCTTTGTATTGAGTCTTGTCTTTAATTCAAGAAGCGATAGAGAAGGGTTTAGAATGGTTATAGAAGGTGGTGATAAACTTATTATCAGTTATAGAGTCCTTTGATGTTGAAAAACCTAGAGACCTTGCATACCCCTATTTCTAACATACATAATACAATGTTGAATGACTAGGATTTCTTGTTTGCAAATGCCCTAAGGGTTGTGTGAAAACTTGATCATTGAAGGAAAAAGTTGTAAGAATGTTAGGTAGACCTAATCCAAGGACATTATATGTAATTATTTTTAGTCTCGGCCTATACAGTTGTTACAAACCTTGACTTTTAGGGTTTTGACCATAGGAAGAGATTCAACCCTTCAAAATTCCTATAAATTTGTAATATAGTGTGCATTAGGTTATATTAAGTGAATAAAGTGATTTCATACTTGTAACTTCTATATTTCTATTGTACTACCCTGCAGGTAGTCAACTAGCCTAAGAGAGCTAGTGAGAAAGAGGCTAAAGACGAAAGTTGAACTTAGTTGAAGATTTGAAGACCAAAATTGATTGAAAAGCAGGATTGGCCAAAAGAGTTGTCAAATATAGTTTTAGTTTGGTCAAAGTGTCTCCATAATGGTCAAACCTTGGAGCTTTGGGCATTTTGAGGGCTAATTGGAATGTCAAGTAACCCTAGAGGTACAAGATTTTGCAAAATAACATAACCCAAGATTTTATGTGAGGTATTAGAATGGAAAAAGGTTGTCAAAAACCTAATTAGTTTTTTTTGAAGAGTCTGTGTATGGAACATAACACGAGGTTTTGCCTAAAATAGGGCTACAAGCCAAGACAAAGGCTAAAGAGAAAAATATGAGAAGAGATAAAAGAGAGAGGGGTTCAAAAGTTGGAATTGAGTTGTATGAGTAGGATAAGGATTCTTGAAGTGTTAGATAAGTGAATACATAAGATTAGATAAAACGACATTTGATCAAGATCTTAAACACTTGCAAGCTATTGAGAAAGTTCTACATCAAAAGCAAGTACAAGAAGTAGGTACAAAGAGAAGAAGGCCATTAACCCTAAGTGATAAGAGTGTCATTAGTCATTTCCACTACACACAATAAAATTTAAAAACTTTAATTTAAAAAAATATGTAAGATCCGAGATTGATAACATTAAAAAGAATAATTTTTTAATCCTCATTTGTGTGTATATACAACATTAAATACGAGATCTGATATAGATAATAATTTGAAAGATCAAAACAACACTATATAATAATACACAATGGAATAAAAACTGAATATAAATTATATATATCAAGCCACAATAGGCATACAATATAGGCACATACATGTCCAATGTCAATAATACATAGATTGGGCCATGATACCCATACAAAAAATTACATCTACCAACATAGTATCTAATATTGACTGAATGTTACATGCGCATATACAATGTCAAAAATGCATCAATTGCTATATAGTCATACAAAAAAGTATATCTCATGTGTGTAAGATATTCTATTCATCAAATAACCTCCCTCTCTTTGCCTTCCTCTAAAAATACTCTCCCTGAGATGCCCTATTAGTAGATGGAGATCCCTCTAATACCTTGGATTGCTTCAAGGTCTGATTGTGGCTCCTATGCTCATATCTAGTTTGCAGTTGAGCCTGTTCAAATACAAGAATTATTATGAAATTAACATAAAGTACATTCAAACAGTTGTTAAGAAATTTATTTTAAACTACAACAAAAAATATTTAAACATGTGCATTTACTGTAAGCTCATGATCTTGCTCAATCTATTTTTCATGCTCAATCAAGTCAATGGTAGGGTCAGCTATTAAAATAAGGCTCTGAAATATGAGAGGAACATGAGAAGTTGCCCCAATCACCATCTGATTGGAACTATCAACTATCATAGGACATTCCTGCATACACAATACATAAACATAAGTTATATTTTTCCCAAATACACATGTACTAAAATTACTAAAACAAATATATTTTTACAATTCAATCAGTCCCTGTATATATGATCCAAAACTCAAAAGTTCTGGTTGACGAAGATTGCAATAGCACAGAAACAACACAATAACAATGAATTCTCTGAGAAGAGACGTCATATTACTTACATATCACAATACAAATATAGACTTATCTCTGGGAAGAGATGTCTTGCCAAAACATATGCTTATCTCTGAGAAGAGATGTCTGCCTTCCCATTTCGGGTTACAATGCATTTATACATATGTTTGAAAACCACCGCGGGAGATTACGTGGCTCGAGGAATTAACGGGTAACGACTTAACGTCCCAGCATTAAGACAATACAATGCTCGAGGACATACGTCTTGGCATTAAAACAATGCAACGCTCGAGGACAAAACAAAATGAAAACAATACAAAAGTCGAGGAATTAACTGCCACCGAATGGTCACCTCGAATTGTTGCCCGGATCATTCCTCCCTCCTTGAAAAGCAATGGTCTCCATCGCGTTAAGATTCCCCGTCAGGTGGGGTAGCTGTGTCTTGATTTGATTCTCGATGCACACTTGGAAGGGACTGTGGTTTATGGAACTGTGCGGGGCCCGATTGTTCACCATTTCTGTCTGACCATCAATCTGTGGATGGAACGCTGTGAACTTCTTCAGCGCGGTATCTATTTGTTTATGTTGTGTTGTCAGGGTTGTAACATCGGCCATTTTAGATTCTTGTGGCTTGACCACCATGAAAACAAATTTCTTGGCGCTAAGCATAGAGACAGATGTGGAAGGTGGTACTTCTGGTACCCTGTAGTGCCGTGTTCTAAGAGTGAGAGTGATCCGTCTAGTTCTGGATTCGTATATACTATGTCGATCATACATGAATCGCTGACCAAAGAGTACATCACAAACATCTAGATTGACCACATCACATAAGACCTCATCTTGGAAAGGTTGTATTGCATGAGAGAAGACATTGGTGGGTGACACGGAGGTCTCTCCTTGGGCTCAACCATCCAATACTGTATGGTTTTGGGTGAGGCTTCATGGACAGATTTAGGCTTTTCACAACATTAGTAAAGATTAATTTTTTTTGATTTCCGCTATCAAGAATGAAATGGAGAGGCTTACCTTTCACCCATAAATTAGAGTGAAACAACCTTTCCTTGTCATCTAGCATCTCGTCATGTGTTTGTGATGAAGCTACAATGGCTTCAGGATCAGCATCTATAATTTCTTCTTCAACTTCTTCGACTGTAGGGTCTGTATGAGGTAGAGGAGTAGATGTTGTGGATGGTGACTCAGACAGTAGTGATTTGATAGCTCGACATTCTTCTTTGGAGTGAGTTCCAGATTTGTGATAACCACACTTTCCGGTCTTTCCTTCCTTTTGCTTCCAATTTTGGCCTTCTTTATCACTTTTTCATTTTGAAGACTGATTCTTTATATCCATTCTTCCATGCTTCTGCTCAATCTTTACTGCGAACTTGTATGCCTCACCGATGGTTTCCAAATTGAAGAGATCCATTTCCCCCCGGATGTACCATTGTAGTCCACCATGATATTTGAGAGTTTTATGTTTCTCACTTTCTTCAATGCCCAGTCTTTCAGACAAAGAATGAAAAGTGTCTGTGTAATCTTGCACAGATTGGTCCTTGTCTTGGCGAAGTTGTTGCCACTGTATAATCATCCCAGGTGGGTTCCACCCCAAGCCCAATGATATCTGCACTGAACCTCTTTTTGTACACTTCCCACCAATTTTTCACGGGCAATGATGATTTCAAAAGAGCAAAAGTGATCTTTTCTCCATCGGTGAACTTATTTACAGAGAAGTAGGATGACAGTGGATCCAACCAATTTTCCATTGCACCAACATTGATTTTGCCTTCAAATGTGGGAATATCGAAATTTCCCTGAACCTTGAAGGGTGTTGGGGCACTGAATGGAATCTCCCTCGATGAGGAGGCTGGATGTGTAGCTGCGGACCCAGAATTTCCCATCGAAAGTGTTTGAAAAAATTGAGCAAATTGTTGGAGCATCTGCACTTGTTGCCGCTGGAGGACTTCATTCACCATTTCCTTGAAAGGATCGGATGTCTCGGTGTTGTCTGCCATATGAGGTCGTTTGGGGCGCACATGTGGAGCGTTTGGAAGCTCTGTCGCTTCCCACCCAAGTTTCTTGTATCCTAACCTCGTCTTCAGGAACATACACTCTCAAGACAAACCGCTCTGATACCACTGATCCAAAACTCAAAAATTCTGGTTGACAAAGATTGCAATAGCATAGAAACAACACAATAACAATGAATTCTCTGAGAAGAGACGTCGTATTACTTACAGATCACAATACAAATATAAGCTTATCTCTGGGAAGAGATGTCTTGACAAAACATACGCTTATCTCTAAGAAGAGATGTTTGCCTTCCCCTTTCAGGTTACAATGCATTTATACATATGTTTGAAAACCACCGCGGGAGATTACGTGGCTTGAGGAATTAAAGGGTGACGACTTAACGTCCCAACATTAAGACAATACAACGCTCGAGGACATACGTCCCGACATTAAGACAATGCAACGCTCGAGGACATACGTCTCGACATTAAGACAATGCAACGCTCGAGGATATAATCGCTAGAGGACAAAACAAAATGAAAACAATACGAAAGTCGAGGAATTAACTGCCACCGAATGGTCACCTCGAATTGTTGCCCGGATCAGTATATGACATTACAACAATAATTTATATGTTTATCTCAACTCGTAGAAAGGGAGGAGTGTCAGTACCAGCCATCAACTGTTCATGTAAACAAGGTCTAGCACTTAGTTTTATATAAAGTACATCAAATCTTATATATGGAAACCAAAAAGATCAATAGAAGCACTAGTACATATAAAATATCTCTCTATATAAGTACATGAATGTAGTGACACATTATACGAAAGAAGAAGATAAACATGCACATGAAAATACACTTAGATATGAAATTATAAGCCATCTATTGAAGTATTAGAGCAACAACCTTGTACCAAAACCAAAATTAGAGGATTAAAACTGTGAAAGAGAATATATAATATACTAGTTTCTTTTTTTCAAATTGATAAGTATAAATATACTTGGGTCAAGATCTTCAATTTATGCTATATTACATGTTGGACTATATTGGTTGTTGATTTATTCCTTGTCTAAAAATAGGGTTTTGAATTAGGTCTGGACCCTCATAACTAATTCCTTTTGGAGGAATGTTTAAGATTAACTTAGAATATTTAGGAATATTTTAAATTGTGTTTTAAAAAGGTGGGTCTACATTTGATGGAGTAGAGTGATGAAGTATGATTGGATTCCTATGATTATAGATAAATTAATGACTAATGATTTGGCCACACTATATATAATAGGGATACTCTGGATTGTGTAGGTGGGGATTGTTGTCCCATCGAGTAGATTCCTTTGCTTGACCTATTCACCAACTAGGATGTGTTATGTAAAATAGTTTAATTTTCCCACAAGACCCTTGAGAGTGGACTATCACTTTCAAGGTTGTGATTAGGATACTAAGCTTGTTGGCTAAAGGCAGGGTTGTGGACTTGATAGAGGATTGTGATAGAGTTAAGGTTGTTAATTGGGTGCAATACTTTGGTGTACAAGCACATGACCCCTACACTCATCATGGGCTAGATGTACGAGCACATGACCTCTTACTAGTGAGGGTTAGAGATTGGGATAGTGGGGGCCATCAATGCTTCTAATTGGATAGGTATGCCACCTTTGAGAGACTTTCCATGAGTGGTGGACACACTGACAATGATATATTTGATAGCTATACTATATTAAGGTATCTTAGGAT
Source organism: Torreya grandis (assembly GCA_037957365.1). Lineage (NCBI taxonomy): Eukaryota > Viridiplantae > Streptophyta > Pinopsida > Cupressales > Taxaceae > Torreya > Torreya grandis. The sequence continues at coordinate 6,465,709 of JARHVA010000100.1, read as the reverse complement.
AGTTTGTGAATGAGGTGGATACTCTACTACCATCACGGACAAAATTGGGAGAGTACTAATAGGAGTACATTTAGAAAAATATCTCGTGTCTAGGTTGCAATTATGGTAGGATGCCAACATTAAGTACAACCACCACCATAATATGTAGATACTTAGATGTAGAAACAAGCATAGGATAGAGGGTGAGGAGATGAAGTTTAGGGGGAAACAAGGGCGAGCATACACTTGTTAGAGAGGAACCAATAGGATAGGAGGAGAATGCTAAGATGAGGTCCAATTAGGAATTATACCTAGACTAACATGAACTTACCCAAATAAAGTAGTGAGTTGGTTTATTTCTAGTTACTTTGTAATTTATTGCTCAGTTATTGTTTCTTTATGTGACTAGAGATCTAATGTCTTCTCTTGTTATATGGTTTTAGAGTGAATCACTTAGTGGTGCAGCATGATCATAGAAACTTTGGTTAGGATTTTTTAGGTGGGGATTATTTCAGCCTCGATAATATTTTGGTGGATGCGGTTCTCCTTGTGTGAGCAAGCAAATATACATATGTTTTTCTCCCTACTTATCATACATATACTTGGAGTTCCCTCATAATAAGAGAGGGATAGTTGGCCTAGAGGAAAATGTGGCTGGTTTAGAGTCTCAAGTGAAGACTCTCAATGAGATTGTTAGGGTTAGGGGAGGTTAGGATCCATCTATCCAGAAAATAATGGGAGGTACATCACCCACATATGTATAAGCAAGAGACACAAAAGTAGAGAAATCGTATCCCACATTACTCATCATGTATATGTAAACAACTGCAGTCATAACAAATGCAAAAAATACAACATATATGTAAACAATTTTTACCTCTATATATGTAAATGGTGTTGTCCTAACAGAGGCAGATGCAGTCATGGATGCCCTGCAAATGGCTCTGAAAGTGAAAACAACCGCTGTGATAAATCAAATGCTATAAACACTCATTGTGATGATGAACACACTATCACCCCCTGTGACAAAAAATTACATATATGTTATATTACATTTTTATGTAAATTAATTGTTAGCTTAAAAATTAAATTTACAAATATAACTTAAATTTAACATGACATTTATATAAAATATACCTACATCTGTGTGGTGATTGATGTTTGCACATCAAATGTGTGTGCCAAAAACTCATCACTCATAAGAATATGATCTAAGCCATCTGAACAACCGACACCATCATCATCAGAAGGTCCCATGCACATAGTTCCACATGAATTGCAAGGTTAGGGTCGGGATCGGGTACCCTGTGGCATATCTATAGCATCACTCTGTGAAAACCTATTTGTACGCTGAATGAGTGTATCAATGAGTGAACTAAGAGCATAGAGTGTCTATTTCCATGCCTTGCTAAACCGTGGAGATCTCAAGGTCAAGAGGCTTTTGGATATGAATCCATGTAGATTAATTAGGTGCACGACGTACACCTGGTCAATCCTGTGCAAAGCCTTTTTCTCAATCTTGAAACTCACTAAATTCAAAATAATTGGGAATCCGATTGAAGACAAACTCATAGTAGAGTTTCCTAAAAAAATATAAAGGGACTTCATGGTTGTTACATGGTGGATAGTTAAATACCATCCACCATCGATCCCAAAAATTGGTTGTGATTAAGTTATATACACAGTGATGAATAGATAAATGTTTGGCAGTTACAAGAAATGGGGCATTGGTCGCTGAGTAGACGAATAGGGCACAGATGTCAGCATTTGAAAATTTTAAATTCTTGCTCTGAAGCGCTGACAATTTGTCAGCATAATAGGCCCTACAAGAATTTTTATATGAGGTCCATCAATCAATTTGACTCGTTATCGAGTCAAATTGACCGAATAAGGTCTGTAGAGAATCAAGTCGTTGACTGTGCTGGGGTTGGTTGAACTGGGATCTCTCATTCTGTCAATTAAGGCTTCAATTTCAAGTTTGTTTTCGACAATGTTGTCAATAAAAAACTCTTCACTGGTAAGAGGGTTTTGGAGTATTGTAGGAGGGTTAGGTGGAGGGATAGGAGGAACAATAGGGTTTTGTGGAGGGGTAGGAGGAGCAACTAGACGGTTTTGTGAAGGGTTAGCAAGATGCTCTATTAGAAAAAAATAAATTACAATTAAAAACATGGGTTAAACAATAAAAAATATGAAAAATTAGAGTTAAATAGAGAATATTTTGATGACTTACCACTCCTACATGGTGACATCATTGATTAGTAGCCCTGTGGGGTGAACCCTGACACTTTTTGGCACTCGTTTACACAAGATGCGATCACGGAGTAAGCAATGAGGAAACCCAAATGCAAAATGAATACATTTTGCATTTAGGGTTCCCTATTTATTTTTTTGGGGACACAAGGAATGTGATCACATTATTAATACGATCGCATTACTTTTTAATATAATGCGATCACACTATTAAATAACAAAATCACGTTATGGCTCGATAATCCTAAGCCTAGACTTAAGTAACACGATCACGCTAATTAAATAGTGTGATCACATTATTAATTAATGCAATCATGTTACGATAAATTTCACGAAATTGTCTCCCAACTTTGTGCACTTACCTTTCCCATTGGGGAGATGCTCCTTGTACTATGGCTCGAGTTTCGCCATCTTCACCCAGGAATCCCAAATTGGATGATAGAGTGCCTCAACTGCCTCATGGTGGGCATCATTGTAGCTATTCCAAGGGCCACTCTCACAGTGGCACCTCGTACCAACATGTTTCCCTTCCTAGGCAATAGTGAGGGTGGTAACCACCGCCTCCTTCCCATCTTGAGTAGGATAGCTGGGGCACTCCTCATTCCATGCCTAGATACTTGGGGGGCACCACCTAGAGGCCATGCGAACATGTTGGATAAGTTCCTCAGGGTCTCTTTGACTATCTCGCCTAGTCAGACACAAGCAAACGATGATACAAACACTGCCCAAGTTACTGGTTGGGAGCCTAACCCAAATGACAATAATTTACCAGGCTCACGCTGGGGCCCTGATGATATGGATCCTCTACGTTCTGGCCTTGCTTTTGATGCATAAAAATTATCTCTTTTTATGACTTTGTGATTTAGTGACTTGTTTCTAGGCTTTACCTGGTTTATGATACTTTTGATTTTGCTCCTAGGTTCTGCCTAGTTTATCACGGTGTACTTTTTATGACTTTATGATTTAGTGACTTGTTTCTAGGCTTTACCTAGATTATGATACTTTTGATTTTGCTCTTAGGTTCTGCCTAGTGTATCGTGGTGTACTCTCATATCGCCTTTTTTTTGGTGAATTATTTATATATTTCTGTTAAGTTAATATATAGATATGTTTTATTATATATATAAATAAAATTTACTTTTTGTTCTAGTGCTTGGAAAACCAAAAAAAGTACGCTTGCTTTCGATTTTTTCTCACATTTGAATTTATTATATTGAATATATGTATGACCTGTTCACATTTTTATTTTAGGTGGTCATATCTTGATTAAGTGTACTCAATTAGAAATTGAATATAAAGTCAATGTGACATAAAATAAAAGAAAGAAACAGAAAACCCTATCTATATAATGAAAAAGACTCAAAGCTGAGACCATTATGTTAAAAACCCAATGCTCCACCAAAAGCAGTTATGACAAATCAGATTTTGAGGTTACACTCCTGCAAACATGGCTAGAATCAAAGGTGGGGGAAAGTTTAATATATATAATAGCACTTTGCAGCTTGCTTCATGCTGAATTTATGGTCATTATAGAGAGATGAATAGGGCATATTAAAATCATAAAATGAACAAAAGCGCCCACAATATAGACTGCAGAACACTTACTTTCCATTTGGAAATCACCAAAGACAACAAATTCAATAGCAACAACAGGGCATGCATGCCCTATTTGAAATAACATATCTGGAGCAGTGCATGGTGAACATCCTTTAGAGAATTCTAAGTTTTAACTACCTGGTGAACATCCATTAGAGAATTCTAAGTTTTAACTACCTACTCTTACAAATTTGCCATGACACTGGCTACAAACTCATACATTCTTTATCTCTTCCAACTCAAAATGATAAGATTTTTTCCAGTCTTAAAAAGATCAATATTATAGCAAGTTACCTTCATAAGTTCTTACAAGCTGGACTGCTGAATTTCAATCTGACGCAGTTGTTCCCGAATCAGAGCCAATTCATTTGAATATTGACCATTGCACTGGTTTTTAAAACTATTGCTACTTGTACCACTGGTGTTCTACTTTTCATTGGGAATGGCCTCAACAGCAACAACATGCTTAACATCCAAGGATCGGTCAATCACTACACATTTTATCTCGCAATCTGAGCATCTGGGAGTGTCCTCTTTTTCCACTATCTCTGTATCTCTATATCTTGACCCTTGATCTGCATTCAAACTTCTCCTATCTCTCCCTTTAGTAGAGAAATTTGCACTGTAACTTTTGTTATGATCTTCATGCATGGGGCGACTTTTTGGAACATATACCTCAGTCTGCCAACTATCTACCTTTTTCTGATCCTTCTTATGCAATAAGGCCTGATTTGTCTTTTTGTAAGTCAAGAGGAGATCTTTTATGTATACCACTAATAGATACCGTATTTGGTGGAGGAGACCTGCTGCCGGCAATACTATTTTTCTTTACAAAGCCAAAAATTACCTTGGAAGGATTGGAAGGCTTGGAAGCAACAGGAAAATGATCTTCAAACAATTTTTCTGCATCTTTTAAGTCAACAACTTAAATGAGAACAAAGAACTAATAGTATTGAAATCAATATATAGCTTTCATGAGTTCTATAAAAATTAAAGAAGAATCTATTACTGGAAGGAGTGCAAGTACTAGAGTAGCAATTCCATGCATAATGACAGAAAAATGCAGGAAATTACATCCAAAACAACTAAAACTAGGGAAGTTGTGCATGCCCAAAGGAATTATGATGACCATAAAAGTGTAGATTTATACTGGAAGATTACAAATTATGATGACCATAAAAGTGCAGATTTATACTGGAAGATTACAAACAATTCATCTTTGATAGGAATATATAATAATAACATGTGAAAATTATATGGAAAATCACAGAAAATAGGGCCAATTATATTTCATGTTAACATAACAAATTATGTGCCCAAATACAATAGTCCCTTGACTTATGCGAAATGGTTTCTGAAATGGTAAACCTTTAGCTGAAGATTCTCTTCCATGAGATGGTGAATGCTCATCAGAATCTAGAATGCTCTTCCAAGCTTGTAAAGCCTGATTGACCGTATCTCGAACTGGTTTCACTTGGTTCAAAAGTTCCACATATCCACTTCAAAGCTAGCAAAAACAAAGTAACACATAAAACTCCTAGTATAATATATATCAATTTACTAGAATGGGAGCCATGACAGCACAACACTGAAAAAGCTTGTCAAGATATGGATCGACACTGAAGAACACCTAAATCAGATGGCCTAAAATCAGCGAAACCCATTTGAATTTTAGTTATGAAAAGTAATCTGAATTTTATGGCCTGCCCAAAAGAAAAAAATCCACTTACTTCGCAAGTAATTTGCAGGTCGACGATAAAGGGAAAGGTAGGGGTTTGTATGTTTTTTTCCTTCACAGCTCGTTGTCTCCCTTTGCACCTCCACCATGCCCTTTTTTGCCTCAACCGCGAACTGCTGAAACCCCTGCTCAAGAAGCCCCTTCTGCAATCCGCTTCTTTAGTTGATATAAAACCTATGTCAGATTTGGACAGGTTTAACACGGAAACACAAAATATTTTTAACATCAACAAGCAACAAAGCATCCACCCACCCTTAACAAAACATAAATTGGCCGCTACGCCATGAGAAAATTAACCCTATCACATAAGATTACAAAGTCTGCAAGATGTACAAGGAAAGAACAAAAATGAGCATCTTATTTCATTAATGTGCGCAAAGAATACAGGAAATTCCACTAACCTTTGTAAAAATCTTCTAAATTAGCGGAAATGTGAGCTAGTTACTGAACTCCACCCCTGAGCTAGTAAGGGCAATAGCCATAGACCCCATTTGTTGCAATTTTCTTTCCAGATCTTTGGTTGGGGCGAATGGCAGCAACCTTCTTTTCTTCTTGGACACAACCACAGTTATTGAATGTTGTCTTCGCTTTCTGGACTCTATTAAAACCCACCAAAAAAAGCATTAAAAACTGCCATTTTAACTTAGAGAACAAAAATTCAAGGAAAAGGCACTGTTGAGATTACAAATTTGCAAAACTTTGAAGGAAATCAACATTCTCAAAGGAAGAACCCTGAATCGTATGAAGACCGAAGCAAAAAATCCATAACCCATAAATGTGACGACATTGTCCTCTTCTTCCATTTTCATCGGCGGTCATTAATTTACGTCGATCTCTAACCTGACAACGCAGCTACGCTGTACCCAACAACAATTAAAATCACCAGCCCAGGATAGATCCACTGCCTGCCAAAGGTACGCTGCACCATACAACCCATTTATTCCGATGATAGTTTTGTCCACCCAGAGAATAGTTAAATGGGTTTTCCTATATTTTTGCTTACGAATTGTGCTACTTAATTCTCGAAGAAATATAATTTTTTTGTTGCCCAAAAAAATGCATTGTTATTGATCTAAAAAATAAAGATTAATCAAAAGTTAAAAGCGTATTAAAGGTTTTAGTATATCCTCAAGGTTAAAATTTATAGGGATCGATGGTAATCACTACAAGTTTATGGATCCAGGAAAAACGCTTGAATCGCAAAGAAAGAAAAATATCCAAATCTTAAAGCTTTGAGCGTGGATGAGATGACATCATTCGTTTCTTGTTGCAATTTAATAGTTCTCTCTTTATTATTAATTTTACATGTAATTCAACATAATAATGAGTCCTTTGTCATGTTTTTATAATGTTCATATGGTTTAATGTATAAATTTTTAAACATTATTATTTTTAAATAAAAAATTAAAATTTATAAAATAAATAAAAAATATTGTTACTTTAATGAAATACAAATATTATTATAGTTATTATTTTTAAAATTTAATTTTTATTATTATATTGATTGAATGGAATATTTCATAATAACATGTAAAGAAATATTATATAATTTTTTAAATGTTAAATTTTAGAATTAATAAAATAATATATTTTATTGAAAAAAATTATTAGTTAAAATAGAAAAAAATATCCATCCAAAATAATTCTTATAATACTTTACAAATAATAATAATGTAGTTTTTAAGGTCTGTGATGCCAATTAATGTTTTGGTTATGGTCTACAAGACATGTCTAACATATGGGACCACCTTGTACTTCCATCGTGGGGAGGCACTTTATCGTGCTACAAATACGAGGCGTGCAATCCCTACCCCCTGCAGTGTTTGAACCTGTGATGTCCCTTCTAGAAGCTCATGTTCTTTACCATTAGGCCAACTCAAATGCAGTAAGATTAAATTATAAAAAAATATTTTCAAATAATTATTTTCAACATTTACAAATTAAAAGATAAAATTTAAAAATATACTAAATCATTATTAAATAAAAAATTTAATAAAAGTGAAATAATACACATTTCAATATATGTGTATTAAAATTGTAAGATACGATATATATGTTTGTTCCTTTTAAAATTATATAAGCTTTCACACTTTTCATTTCATAATTGTAGGACAACACACTTTTTAAAATTATATCTCTTTTCATAATAAAATGTATTTAACCAATTCTCAAGTGTTAAAATTGTGGCACATATGTTTTTTCTTTTTGAAATTACGTAAGCTTTCATAATTTTCACATCATGGCAGTATGCCACAAATTCTTTCTTTTTTCAATGAAAAAATTTCATAATAGTTTTTATATTTTTTTTAAATTTTTAAAGTTTTTACTATTTTGAAATTATGGAGGTTATTAAATGGTTGGTAAGGATGATAGTTTGTGATTATTTTTCTAATGATTTTGAGCAATATCATTTTTTTGAAAAATTGTAAATAAAGGATATATATTTTTATAGTTATTTGAAGTTTAATGAAAGTAAAATTAGATTTTGAACTTGCTATAAATCATACAAATAAAATTTGGACAATTATAAAATTATAGAAAAAATAAAAAATACTAAAAATTTAAAAAATTAGAAAAATAAAAATTAAAAAAATTAGAAAATAAAAAAAAAATTAAAAAAATGAAAATTTATCAAACCTTACATATATTTGAGGAAAAAAATAGAAATTTGAAAAATATTTTTTAAAAAAATATTTAAAAACTTTTTTAATAATAATAAATATTATAAAATCCAAAAAAATATAAAATTAAAAGAGAATTAAAAAATAAAAAATATTAAAAATTATTATTTTTTTCAAAAACTAATAAAATTTTAAAAAAAGAAAATTAAAATTTTAAAATTAAAAAATTATATAATTATCTAAAATTATTGAATATCTATATAACATTTTAAAAATTAAAAAATTACATAAAATTTAAAGAAATAAATATAATTAACAATATAAAATTAAAAGAAATAAATATAATTAACAATATAAAATTAAATTGCTATTTGTAATAGTCAATTAAAAAAAAAATTGACTCTACTTTTTATTTAGTTTTCCACATAAAATCCATCTTTTTGGTCTTATATACACATGAAATCTAAAGTTGACTACAACATTTACAATTGTATTTTTGTTATGGGTTTTGCACAGAATTATTGTCCATATTAAAAATTCCATATTAAAAGTATTTTTAGTATATTATAGAAAATCTTTATCACGATTTTGCGTGCACAATACGTGATTATATTGACTTATTAGTCTCTGTAAGTATTATTGTTATCGCCTCGAGTAACTTTTTTGACTCCTTGTCATCCATAGCGAATGCCATTACACTGATTAACAAAAATCAAAAGGATGTTCTAATGTTTGGACAGGGATATTAATATTTAACTCAGTTTTCTCATTATTTGTAAACAATGAATACTTGGTCTATCAGAGAGCCAATCAAACGGTAATATTTCCTTTATTTTTCTTCCAACCCCTTTCGTAAGAGCATAGACATGATAGCTATTTACAGAAGGGATATGGAGAACGTGTCTCACTATGCTTTTCATTGCATACGACGTTTCCTCCATTTACATCCAAAGCATTGAAATACTTTAGTTGGAAAAATACTGCATATTTTGTTTGAGTCTCTGATTTTTTTTTGAGAAGGATTTGTAAGTCTTGAATGGCCCTGTAATATCCGAGAGTTTTTTTGGGCTCAGCTATGGTCATATTGAGAAACCAAGGCTTTCGTGGGGTTGACCCTAGCTTGCACAAAGTATTTTGAATTTTCAAAATTTTTTCAGGTCTTATTTCGAGTTTAAACATTTATTATAACTTTTCATGTACTTCAATATCTTGATTGCACATATTATTGTAATATGGATTTGAACTACTCATCAGGTGTAGAGTTCTCTTTTAATCAAATCAACACTCATGACATCTTCATCCACCCTTAACAAATAAAACATGAGTAATTAAGAATATCTCTACTTTATAAATTATATAAATAATTATTTTATGTATTTATAAGTATTTATTATCAAATGTTATTGTAATATATTAAAAAAATATTATTATATATAATAATTAATTTCAAAACATAATATATATTACTAATATATGTAATAAAATATAAATAATAATATTAGTTTTATTATAGTAATATTAATATAAATATAATACTTATATATTTATAATCATAATATTATATTATAATTTGTAGAATTAATTTGGTTTGAAATATTTAAGTGGTTTATGAGTGCTATGCATGGATGTATCGATTTAATAGCTTATTCTCATATTAGTAATTGTGGCTGTGGATTTCATAGGAACAGATGAAAAATCTATTTATTAAATTGTTTCAGCCTATCAGCTGCATGGCTGACACCGGTCCCATGAAATCCCAAGCGACAGCAGCCCTTCTCTTCTCCGACATATTTACCTCTTCCCAATGTCGTCTCAAATTTGCAGGATTAATTGTTTCCATCCTCGTCCTCATCCAGAATTTATAATATGATATATATCATACTTTATTATATAACATATGTTATATGTTATATATATTAATATTGTACTATATTAAGTTATATTATATTATATATTATTTTATTTTATATTAATATTATATTTTGATATTATATATAAACTATGTATTTTTTTATTGAGGTAAAGGGGGTTTTATTTTTACTAAGGACTCCAGATCTTATAAGACAAACAATCGAACAGGGATTAGAAAGCTCAAATATTACTATAAGTTTAAATCACAAAACACACTAAGACTAAGGACTACAGCCAATGTAAAAATAGTCAAAGTACATCTAAAATGGAGAGGTTTTAAGAGCCAAACCTGCAAACTTGTAAATGAAACTAGCTCCTAAGATTATAAAGCTCAAATATGACTTTAAGTTCAAATCACACAACACACTAAGACTAAGGACTACAACCAACGTAAAAAAAGTCAAAGTACATCCAAAATGAGGAGGTTTTAAGGGCCAAACCTGCAAACCTGTAAATGAAACTAGCTCCTAAGAATATAAAGCTCAAATATTACTATAAGTTCAAATCACACAACACACTAAGACTAAGGACTACAACAAACGTAAAAATAGTCCACAAGTACATCCAAAATGGGGAGGTTTTAAGGGCCAAACCTGTAAATGAAACTGGCTCCTAAGAATATAAAGCTCAAATATTACTATAAGTTCAAATCACACAACACACTAAGACTAAGGACTACAACCAACGTAAAAATAGTCCGCAAGTACATCCAAAATGGGGAGGTTTTAAGGGCCAAACCTGCAAACCTGTAAATGAAACTAGCTCCTAAGAATATAAACATAAGAATCAAGAACTAAAACCAACGAGGCCAAATCTTTTAACCTTTGCTTCCGCCTTCCACATGGTATCTGCAAGGTCCTCCAACTCGAAGCATGTAGGACGGCTAGGCCTCCACTTTTTTAAAAATATTTTTCTGTTTTCTCATAACTTTGATCCAACCTTTATTATCTTTTAAGTTTTTTGGAAAACAAATATTTCTAAAATCCTCTTCAGAGTTATGCAAAATCGGATCAGAATCCTCTCCATCCCTCATGTTTCCTTTTTCACAAGGAGAATTAAAATTGGTCCTTTTTCACATGTGGAAATTAAATTTGGAACACTGACTTCTTGAAGAACATCTAAAATTTTACCTGCTTGAATACATTCATCCTTATCTATTCCCACTGCAATAGGGTGCTCTTATCTATTCCCACTTCAACGGGTTGCTCAAGCTTTGTATCATTCTCTTCTTATACATCAGAAATATTTCTTCAGGGTGATGCAAAATCAGCCCAGAGTCCTCTCCATACCTGATGTTTCTTTTTTCATGAGGGGAATTAAATTTGGTCCTTTTTCATAAGTGGGAATTGAATTTGGAACACCAGCTTCTTGAAGAGCATCTAAAATTTTACATGCTTGAATACATTCATCCTTATCTATTCTCACTTCAAGAGGTTGCTCTTATCTATTCCCACTTCAACTGGTTGCTCAAGCTTCGTATCATTCTCTTCTTTTACATCTGAAATATCTCTTCCATCATACTCCGAACCACAAATTATTAGAAAATCTAGAGAAGAATGCTTCCACCAAGTTGGTTCAGCGTTTCTTTTTGCAAAAAAGGGACAATTTGAGGAAAGATGACCAGTTTTAAAACATCTATGACCCTGAACTTGTTGTCTCCATGTTTGATCTTCAATTATCAAATCAATGGAGGCCAGGGGATCACAAGTTGCATATATGAAAACTAAGATTCTAGAAAATGTGGGATGAGCAAATAAATCAGTAAGAAATTACCAATGGCACTGAAACAAAGTTTACCCCAGAAATGAAGGGGAAGATGCGGAACGCGGATCCAAATAGATTTGGAAGAAAAGGAATCAGAGAGAGGGTTGAATTTGGGATCCCACGGTTTCATAAATCGTTGGTGTTGATTTCAGCTCTAATGATTCCCCAGAATAAGTTATTTATCTGAAGAAAAAAGAAAAACAACAATAAAATATCCCTTTGCAGAAGGGTAGAGTTCCACTTTACCTTTCAAAATAGGTTTTCATTGCAATGAGATCCATTCATATAGATCCTGAAGATTGGGCCAGAGATTTTCAAACTGGAAAATGATTCCTCTGCTAAGATAATAATCTTTAGTCGCCAGTAACGAGTTGAGGGCGTCATTTTCCAGTTTGAGAGAGGGAATTTCAACAGCTGGTTTCAGGGGCAGTCGTTTGAAGTTTTTTGGCAGATTTCTGAGCACCTTAGCAAAAGTCTTAAGTCTCCTCCCTACCACCCGAAGATGTCTTAGGAGAGAGATAACCCCTGCTCCCGCCTTAGAGGAAGATGGAGCACCTACAGCAAGCTTGAACGGCTCAAGTACAGAGCCGCCATCACCACTGAGGTCGTCGTAAGAACCAGACCCAAGTACAGCGTCAATGGAAGGTGTAAAACCATCTGCCGCTATCCCTAATCTGTCGGCGACATTCCTGGCACTGCCAGAACCAGACGGTGAAGGAAAAGATTTAGGGTTTCAGCGAAACGGCTAAAGAAAAGATTTAGGGTTTCCGTCGTTTGAGATGAGCGGTAACGAAAGCCGGCTGGGAGATGTCATCGCATCAAAAAACTTAAAATATGTATTAATATATATGAATGATATAATATTTTATAATATGATATATATCATACTTTAATATATTATATATATTAATGTTGTACTCTATATGTATATATAATATTTTGTAATATAATATAATATATATTTTATTATATTATATATATTAATATTGTACTATATTAAGTTATATTATATAATATATTATTTTATTTTATATTTTACATTTAATTTCACATTAATAATATATTTTGATTTTATATATATATAAATAATTTATATTTAATTTTAAATTAATATTATATTTTGATATTATATATGTAAGATATAATATTTTATAATATGATATATATCATATTTTATTATATATTAATATTGTACATTATATTGTATATTATCTTATCTTATATTTTATATTAATAATATATTTCAATATTATATATTATAATATAATATATATCATATTTTATTATATATTATATATAATTTTATTATATATTAATATTATACTATATTTAATATATATTTTTTATATTATAATTTAAGATTATATATAAAATATGTATAACATGATTAATATCCTACCTTATTATATATAATACGGTATGATTAATATCATACCTTATTATTTTGATAATATAATATTTTATAACATGGTTAATATCATATTATATTATATATTAATATTGTATTATATTTAATATATATTTTTTATATTTAATTTTATATTAATATTTTACATAAAATATGTATAACATGATTAATATAATAATTTATTATATTATATATAAAATAAGGTATGATTAATATATATTTTATTATTTTGATATAATATTTTATAACATGATTAATATCATATCTTATTATATATTTATAAAATAAGGTATGATTAATATATATTTTATTATTTTGATATAATATTTTATAACATGATTAATATTATATCTTATTATATTAAGTTATATTATATTGTGTATTATTTTATTTTATATTAGATTAGATTATATTAAATATAATATATAATATTAATATATATAATATATAATATTTATTATCGCTGAATATGAAACCAGTTAAATTGATTATATATTTTATTATATCATATTTTATATTTTATTATAGAGGAGAGGTTAGTCTTATGTTAGTTCAATAAAACAAAATCAAAAGAACACACTAAAATCTTAACACTTCTAACCTAAATATTAAGGAGAGCATAGATAACAAAAACACAACTAAAACATAAAAGAAAACAATTACAATCTAAATTTATACATGATTTATAATAGATATTTTTTTCATTTATTTTGTTTGTAATTTATATTTAGTAATTTTAAAATATCATATTATTTATGATTTTATATTTAAATTTTCTTCATATATTTATATAAGGATTTTTTAATCCAATACATATGATATACAAACTGAAAATATAATTTTGACGTGCATACATAATGTTGTTGGCAGTGCTTTGAAGTTTAATAAAAATTTATAAATAATTATTTTTGTGAAATAATAGAAATTTATTAATAGGTGAGATAGTGTTATTTGAAAAGTGTAGATGTATTTTTTTATTTATAATTAAAACTTACATATATACTATGACAATTAATTAAGAGTGATTTAGAATAATAATTAAAAAATAAAAACTTATCAATGATTAAAATAGTTTTATTTAGAAAACATATTGTAACAAAGGCCTCATAGAGAGTAATGCACTAATCACATTAGAAATCGTAATTTAACTTTTTTTGAGTTAACTTGGGACATTTATAAGGTAAATTTATAGGTCAATAATAGAAAAGTTGCATATTAGGAAGGGGTAATTGTTAGTGGTGGATATGAAGAGGGAGTGTTGTAGCTATACCACTCTATATCAAAATAGAAGAGAGTAAAATTAAAGGAGAATAAGATAAAAATAAAATTCATATATGAATTACAACATGGATATACAATTTTCGATAACAGTACCATATAATGTAGTATATTGTTCATGCATTTATAAATGATCAGTAAGGCAAAAAAAAAATAAAAATCAGTTTAGTTTTTCTTTTAAAATTTTAAATATCAATTAAAAAAAGAAAATGATGGATGGGGGAAACCAAAACATATTTTTTCAGTTTTTTTTTTCCATTAACATTATTTATCATTTGTATGTTTCTCTTGCATTCTTGGCTATTTTGGCACAAATATGGTTCTTGTTTTATATGACATTATAATTAATATTTATTTGAAAATATAGTAATATATAATATAACATGGCATATTGATTTCATATTTGTTTGAGGGCATTTTACTAATAAAATCTATATATATTTATTAGTTGTAAAATTAGATTATTATATGATGTGTATATTTATCGATTATTAGTCAAAATTAAAAGTAGTTTAAACTTATTAAAAATAGTTTATTAAAATTCAATGTTCATCTCTTAATAATAAATACTTAGTTTTTGTGTTCTAAATGGGTCTCCTTCCCTTACCAGTATTATATAAAGAAATGACTTATATACACACAAGAAAATAATAATCAAGCGAAAAATTATTAACAACAATGTTAAATGATGTTCAAAGTGTGCTCATATATATATATATATATATATATATATATATATATATATATATATATATATATATATATATATATATATGAGCACACTTTGAACATCATTTAACATTGTTGTTAATAATTTTTCGCTTGATTATTATTTTCTTGTGTGTATATAAGTCATTTCTTTATATATACACACAAGAAAATAATAATCAAGCGAAAAATTATTAACAACAATGTTAAATGATGTTCAAAGTGTGCTCATTATATATATATATATATATATATATATATATATATCAAAGTGTGCTCATTATATATATATATTTATATATATAATCTCATTGGTAGTCGTTTTGTTAGAAAAGTATAGTGACATTAATTGTGCTTATAATATGGTGAATGGAAGGTCACACTTATAAGATTTGGATTAAATGTTTGTCCTTTGGTAATGTGTATAAGCATGATCATAATTAATTAGTAGAATCCACATGTCCTATGGCAATTAGTATTTATATTCTTGTTGTTAATGAAACAACCCCCAAAAAATTCTTGGGATTGCTTATCAGAGTGCAAAATAGAATAGTGTGTAAGGCCCGTTCCACAACTTCATGATGCATAATTTATCTTTTTAGTTCTGCACAACAATGTGTAGACAACCAAAGGAATGACATGTCATAAAAGAAGAATAGAAGAATCATCATACTAAGCTTTTGCTTATGTAAGCTTTACAATAATTTCAGATTAGCTAGAAGATGCCACAAGACCGTTGCTAAGATAATGCAACATAAACTCTTAAAACATTATAACCTTTTATATTTGCACAAACAAAGACCAGTTCTAGTACTACCCCTAATAGAACATTGTAACATGATCCATAGTCCTAGGGGTCATTGCACCCATATTCCTTCGCTTGGAGAATGCCACCATATAACACAGTTCCATCATATGGGAAGTGATTATCATTAGAATTAGATAACCACATTCCTATTTGTCAACATGAATTATTTAATGTTTAACATGCAATAATGCACATGCTAAAGATGAATATAGCATCACTAATAATCTCATCAAACAAGTAGGAGCTAAACCATAGGAATCTATCACCCAAAATAAAATGAATGCCACAAATATGATGGACTGCCAACAAGAGTGCTACCAAGTCAAGATTATATGAATAAATCCCTGACCTTAAGATCCTCGTGATACATGATCCTTTCTGTTCCTTTACTCATTTTTTTATAGCATCCATAAATGTACATAAAATATTAAATATTATGATTAAAGTTAGTTGCAAGTAAATCCTAATGTGTTGTAGAAATCTCATGAGAACAGAAAAATAAAAATCTGAACATCAGATTCATTATTTATTTCACAATTTAAATAATAAGAGAGTTTCCATCTCTTAAAAAGAAATGGGATATATTGGTCACAAAACCACTTTGCCAAACCCATAGATAGAAGGGGCGAATTTCAAATAAAATTATATTGAACATAATAAATAATTTTATTTTTCTTGTTCCATGTTCTATTAAACAAAAATAAATTGCTCATCTCAAATCAAATAATCATGAAGATTTGAACAAATATTTCAATACATAAAAGACAAATCTAAATACATGTAAATTATAAAACTAACCAGAAAATGGATATTCATTATTATAATATGTTACAATGTTAAAATCTAATTTTGAGTAAAAAATAATTAAGAAGAAAAAGGATAAAATAAAGAAAGAAATGTATTTTATACTGAGATATTCTTTACCATGGCAAAACTTTTTTTAAGATTTAATGCTAGTTATTCAATGTTTATAAAATCTACTAGGTGCATGGATTTAAAAAAACACAAGTAAAATTATAAGAATATATTAATGTTAAAATAACATAATTTCTCTACATAATTGATCGTAAACAAACACATTCATTCACAGTAATCAAAAACAAAATTGAAGATTAGTCACCAAAACATAGATCTTGTGTGAATTAGTCAAGAAAAATATTTACAAGAGTTTTATGGGCCACAAAAACATCTAAAAATCACTGGCATGAAAAGCTAACGAAAATCTATATCTAGTAAAAAGCTTTTTAGGTTCACAGTATAAATTTAAAAAATATTATTGAATTTTATTGTCCATGAAAGCACTTATTACATGAATTGGGTATCATGTGTCCTCATGCTATCCTTTTTATACTTGAGCATCATCTTCTTCAACAAGCCCATGAAATTGTTGAATCCTTTTTATGCTTGAGCATCATCTTCTTCAACAAGCCCATGAAATTGTTGAGATAACTAGTGAATTATTTAGAACCAATCTCATTATTACCCTACTTAAATAATTATGTGAGGTAAGCTTCTATTAAGATTTTAAGTATATTTTCTTTAAATATTAAAACTAGCAATTGTTTCATGGTTAAAAAAAAAAAAATGTCGTAGGTTAAATAAAAGTAGTTCATATTTGATTTTTTTTGTAATAATAAAATATTTTAATTTATATTTTTTACTAAATATTTATATTTATTTTTCACTATTTTATAAATCTTTTTGATTTTAAATTATGGAAGTCAATTACCAATTTATTTAATTTAATTATCAATTTATTTAATTGTTTTTGTAAAAAAATAGTATAATATTTATTATAATTTTTATATATATTAAAAGTTTATTATTATATATATCATATAATTTATTGAAATATTAGATTATATAATATATATTTTAAAAATATATCTTTTTTTGGTAATATATATTAATAATGAAAGTGTTGAAATTATAAAATATATTTTATATAATAATAGTTACAAATATTTTTAAATTGTATAATATTTATTATAATTTTTATATAAATTTGTTAGGGTGTGGAGCTAAAAGCTACACCTTAAGGCAAACAGGAGGGTTTCTGGTGTAAGCAGTCGCCGGCGTCGGCAGGGGACACCGACGTCGGTCAGGGGACGCAGAATGGAAACCGGCATCGGCAGATGATCGGCCGGCGTCGGTCACCTCCAGGAGGGCAAGGACTGACGTCGGTCGTCTGTAGCGGTCTGAACTGCTGTTGACGAACAGTCAGTTAAGTGAACGCGGAGTTTGCATGTTAAAGGCTTGTTCGAAGTCTTGAGCCACAAGTCTAATCAGTGTATGCATGAGATCTATATAATAGACTCATGGGCTATATTGTTAAGTGGAGAATTTGGAGAAGAGCTATGTGAAGCTTGGAGAGTTCTTCCCATGGTGGAATCAAGTAGAATTCCCCATGTAGGTATAAGTAAGATCAGGTTTGATATGCAGGGATGTGTGGATGCGAGGGTCAGAAAGGAGATCAGTGGGGCAGCTAGATCCAAGGTGACAGCAATACATCAACAAGATCATGGAGAGATCTACTTGGAGTACGGTTGTGTACTCGATTGTACAGATGTGCAATGAGGTGAACAACAGCTTGTGTTAGCTATGTGTTTGACCTATGAGAGAAGATTACTCTGGAGGGAAATTTACTGTAAGCCCACGAAGTGGAAGAAAGAGTGCCACCTCTTTGTTGTAAATTCCTTTGTAATGAGTTGAATATAATTGTATATTGCCTCTCATGTTCTGTGTGCTTTCTCATTGATAGTTATTTGTTCTTCTGGATTCCGCATGTTTAGTTGCTTATACATTGGTAATCATGTGTGCTCTTAAATCTGACAAGTTGTGTCAGAGCTTTGGGGAGTTTCGGTCCTATCAATTGGTATCAGAGCGAGGTTGGACGTTCTCAGAGCGAGTTTGACTAACAGATGTGCCAGATCTATTAAGTGTTTGTTGATTACAGGTTACTCATAGGGGTTGCTGTTTGAGTGGGAGTATAGCAAGGCAAAAGAAGGTACGATGAGAATGAAGAAAATCAGGCACAGGTTTATCACCACAAGGAGTGTGGTGGGTTGTCTTCAAGTGGGAGCTTGAAGAGGAATACAAGCCAAGATGCAAATTGGATAGAGTACTGGTTTTGGGTACAGATGCAGCTCTTTATCTCCAAGTGGGAGATTGTTAGGGTGTGGAGCTAAAAGCTACACCTTAAGGTAAACAGGAGGGTTTCTGGCGTAAGCAGTCGTCGGCGTCGGCAGGCCACACCGACGTCAGTCAGGGGACGCAGAATGGAAACCGGCATCGACAGATGATCGGCCGGCGTCGGTCACCTCCAGGAGGGCAGGGACCGACGTCAGTCCCCTGTAGCGGTCTGAACTGCTGTTGACGAACAGTCAGTTAAGTGAACGCGGAGTTTGCATGTTAAAGGCTTGTTCAAAGTCTTGAGCCGCAAGTCTAATCAGTGTATGCATGAGATCTATATAATAGACTCATGGGCTGTATTGTTAAGTGGAGAATTTGGAGAAGAGCTATGTGAAGCTTGGAGAGTTCTTCCCATGGTGGAATCAAGTAGGATTCCCCATGTAGGTATAAGTAAGATCAGGTTTGATATGCAGGGATGTGTGGATGCGAGGGTCAAAAAGGAGATCAGTGGGGCAGCTAGATCCAAGGTGACAACAATACATCAACAGGATCATGGAGAGATCTACTTGGAGTACGGTTGTGTACTCGATTGTACAGATGTGCAATGAGGTGAACAACAGCTTGTGTCAACTGTGTGTTGTGACCTATGAGAGAAGATTACTCTGGAGGGAAGTTTACTGTAAGCCCACGAAGTGGAAGAAAGAGTGCCACCTCTTTATTGTAAATTCCTTTGTAATGAGTTGAATATAATTGTATATTGCCTCTCATGTTCTGTGTGCTTTCTCATTGATAGTTATTTGTTCTTCTGGATTCCGCATGTTTAGTTGCTTATACATTGGTAATCATGTGTGCTCTTAAATCTGACAAGTTGTGTCAGAGCTTTGGGGAGTTTCGGTCCTATCAATATGAGATTGTTAGGTTGTGGAGCTAAAAACTTCACTGATGCAGACACGGAGAAGGCCATTGGAGGGGTTGCTGAAGGTTGCTGAGTGTCAGAGCAACCGGCGTCGGTCTGATCAGCCGACGTCGGCAGGATAGTGAAGAGAAGTAATCAGCGTCGGTCAGGTATCGGTCGACGTCGGTCACCTCCAGGCAGACAGGGACCGACGTCGGTCGCCTGTGTGGTTCGACTGCGAGTTTATTACGGGCAGTTAGCTAACGAACCAAGTGTTTGCATGATTAGGGATATTTTTAGACTGAGAGCTGCGGATCTAATTATTGTAATTAGATGTCTAATTATTGTTTGGATGAGATCTATATAATAGACTCATGGTTGTATTGGAAAAGTGTTCTAGTTTGAGTTGAGCAAAGTTAGCTCCTTCTGTGTGTGAGGTGAGCAAGGGTGTTCCTCCTAGTTCCACAGCAGTACCAAGGTGGGTGCTGGTTTTGGAGAGTCAGCAAGATTCTTTAGGTGTGTAGTATCTTGGTCACAGGTGCATGGCCTATATAAGAGATCTACATGGTAAGTAAGATCGTTGATCTGCAGGGGTATGTGTGTGCAAGGTCAAGGTTCACAGGTGTGCAAAACCAGGTTGATTTGCAAGTGTGCAAGATCAGATAGGACAACAACACAATAGGGAGCAGAATCAGGCAGGATCTACTTAGAGTACAGGTGTGTACTCGGATAGAGCAAAGAAGAAGGCAAGGGAGTTCCTTCCATAAGTATGGTCTGTTGAATTACAGGTTGTTGCAGGTTCATGGGAGATCTACTTGAAGTACCTTGAGTACTTGTGGAGTACGTGGAGTACTTGTGGAGTGCGTGGAGCACTTGTGGTGTGCGTGGAGCACGGGAGGTGAACACCAACTCTGTATTTGAGTTGGGTGTTGGGACCTGAGAGGGAGAGCTTTGAGGAGAGAATTACTGTTCACTTGAGGTGTGGCAAACCTCTGTAAGGTGGTGGAGAAGAAGTGACATCTTCTTTATTGTATTCTTTTCTGTAAAGTGTTAATACAAGTTGTGTATTGTCTCTCATATCATGTGTTATTCTAAATTCTAGTTACTTGGTGAATCTGGTTAATTTCCGCATATTAAGTTGCTTGGTTTGGTAATCATATTGTGCTCTTTTGGTGGAGCAAGATCTTGATAAGTGGTATCAGAGCAAGGTTGTTGGCTCATAGCTTGATACCACTGACAAGTGGTATCAGAGCTTTAGGTTGGGATACTAACAGATTAGTTTAGATCTGGGTAGTGTGTTTTGATTACATGTCACTCTCAGGGGTTTCTGATTGAGTGGGAGTAGAGCAATGGCAGATGAAAGTATATTTTTTTAAGGTCTACATGCATTGTTTTTAGTCTTAATACTATCTAAACTATATAAATGATTATTAGTTACTCATACACAATTATTGTTGTAATTGGAAAGGAGCATTACACTAAAGAAATCTCAAAAAAATTATTATTGACTATTTTTGGTCCTGCAGGCCAAAAACCAGTCTCCCTTTTCTTTCCTTGCTATCCTAGTCTTTGATTCTTTCACCTTGCTACAATTGTGGTTTTTTTTCCCTTTGTTGTAGGCCTGTTCCACGAAAGAGCCAAGTGATTTGAGTCCTGTAGGTTTTCAGGTTGATCTGGGACTTTTTTCACTTCAACAGATTTCCTCCAGGCAGGCCTTTTATTGACAAAGGAAGGACCCAATTTCAAATAAATACAAGTCTTTCACAAAGACCTTGAAGGTCAGGTGCCCTTGCGGAGGGCAGGTAGGTGACAAATGGGACTTTTCACAAAGCTCCAAAAGACATTTTGGACCCAAGGTGCCCTTGCAGAGGGTAGAGGGCACATTCAGAAAAGTTACAAGGCAGAAGGCCTGAAGGGAAGAATTCCTTCAGAAAAATGACAAGGCAAAAAAGATAAAGGATTTCTTCAGACGTTTTGTCCAAAGAAAATCCATGTAGAACCAAAGGTGAATTCCTTCAGACAAAGTGCCCGAAGGAATTCCTTCAAACATTTTGTCCGAAAAAATTCACAAAGGAAGGCCGAGACATGAGACTTTGAAGGCAAGATTTCCTTTGGGTAAAATGTCTGAATGAATTTTTTCAGACATTTTGTCCAAAGGAATTGGGAAGACAAAGGAGCCTGAAGGGCAAGTGCCCTTGCGGAGGGCTCCCAGTGATCAAAAAGGACCTTTTCCAATTTTTTAAAGGGACACCTTCCCTTTGAAAAGGTTCATTTTATAAAGGCTAAAGGAATTACTAAAGATGATGACAGGCCCGAAGACGTCAACTTTAGTATGATGAATTAGTCGTTGGCAGTTTAAACATCTGGTGATGTCTGCACGGGCGTCAAATTTAAGACAGTGAAATAGCCATTGGTTTTCGAATGGTGATAGGCCCGCTAAAGTCAACTTTAATGGGATATATTAACCGTTGAGGAAAAGCCAAGAAGAAACTCTTTTGGACAAGCGGTCGAAAGATTTCTTTCAGACATCTTCCATGAAAGAATTCATGAACGTAGGCTCGACAAAATTCAAAGGGGCATAAGACCTGAGGATAAACTCAGCGACTCGCTAGAAAAGGAGCCCGAAAAAGGGAAAAGAATAGCTCGAGAGCTCAAATTGCCAGAAAGTGACAAGAAATAGCAAGGAAAGAGGGAACAAAATAGAGAATCTAGAACACAGCTACGCACACATACGAGAACATTTGGAATGTTCTAAAGGATGCACCCAACCAAGCACATACATGAATTAGAATAGTCCAGGTGGCATAGAAAGCATCAGCACAAGAAGTTATTGCAATGGATGAAACAATCTCCACCAAGGGGAGCACAGGCATTCAATAGAGTGGACCTTTTTCCTCATTTCACATTAATGAGTAGATAATCGTGTAAACTTCATTGAGAAGCGGTTTGTCATTCAAATAGATAAAGTGACCCATGCTCTTGCAGTGACATTTAATACAATTTAAACACCAAAGTCAAGACTTGTGACTGCCACAACATGGTTCCTTTAGCAGATTTCCTCTTTCCTAGGCTTTCAATGCAACATGGGCCACTTATTTTGCAAGGCACCAAAGTCTTCTTATTCATGCTATATATTGTAATCTCTTAGTTGAGGAAGATATCTCTCATTTTGTAAGGTGAAGCCCTGCCAAAATTTTACCTTTGAATCAATAATAATGCATTTTACCTCTATCTGACTAGTTTTACTTTTGAGTATGTCTGTGTATCAACTCTGTGTTCAGTCATTTTAGCTTGATGCTTTCATGGATTGACACCAACATATCTAGTGTAGCCAAGATCATTTTTATAGGTTAATAGGAAGTGTTTCAACTAAAGCGCAGAGACAGAAGAGTAGTTATTTGACAATGTGTTTTCTACAGCATCTGTGGTAAGTTCCTTTTCATTGTGTCTTCATTAAGCCCATGTTAAAGCTCCCTACAGTCTGGTCTTTTTTGTCAGATAAAGTGTCTGTTCGCCCCCTTCTAGTCTAAAGTGTTAAAATAGCTAAGTAGATCAAAATCATTTGGTGCATCACTGTTTAGATAATTTCTATTTTGGTTATATCTTTCTCCCTTTTCACCCCCTATTGTTAGCAGTAGTAGTAAAATACCTCAAAGATGCATCAAAGGGAGCTAGCCCTTATCTAGAGATTCTTCCCTTAGTTTTGCCAAACCCACAGCAAAAGGGGAGTCTCCATTGTACCGTGTGGAAGAGAGAAGCTAAGCCTTCTTTCAAGGGTGCAATCCACAACGTCAACAATTATTTCCAGATTATATAATGAAATTATTATTCTCACAATCTCGTTCATTCTACTAACATTATTTTAGATTTTGATGTTGTTGAACCTCTTTTCAAATGGTAAGGAAAGCACACACTTATTTTTTATTATGATAGCTAACGTATCCACTATAATAAATCTCTCTAAATGGGTCAAGAACCATTTGGATTATAATGGGATCAATTTGGCATGGATTCCCAAACTTGACATTAAAAAGGGGTTTTTCTTTCTCCTCTAGGATTCATTATATGTGCAAGCCTTTTTTAAGAGGTCTGGTAAATACTTTGATAATCTGGATGAATTTAATAATTTTTAGTTTTTAAGTAGGCCTCATTCAAAGTCCCTATTTGGCTCATATTTATTGGGATGTGAGTTCATTTTTGGGTTTTCTTTAAATAAATTTTCCAATTCATTATGCATGTGATATGTTATGTGATGACAATTTTTGATCTAATTATATTAAACAATTATATTTTTGTGAATATTGACTTTAATTAATTATTTAAATAAAATATTAATAATTAAATATTTTCGATCCTTTTATAAATAAGATTATTAATGAGATCAAGGGTATATCAATTCCAAAACATAGATTAAAAAACTATAGAAAATAAAATTGAACAACAAAAGAGAGTCTTTATTATTCATTCTTCATTTAAAATAATGAATAAGTTTTACAAAAAATGATCATGCACAACTAAAATCCTATTAAAATAAAAGTCAGTCCTAAAATTAAATGAAATTGATTTTTAAAGAAGTTTTTTAAACCTACTATTTTTAGTAACTTTTACTTTCAAGTTCGGATGGGATTATGGAGTTCATTTAATTTTACACATATTATAGACACATAGATCTTGTCAAATGTACTTTACAATGCTGATTTTTGATATATTTTAAATAATATGATTTGTGCCCAAAGGCATGATATCATTTGATTTGCAGGCCTTGAAATGATATAATTCCTAAGGCTTAGACATTGCAATGTTTTTGATGAAAATAAAAGATTAAATAGACTTAATTTTTAATTTTTGACATATTTTAAATAACATGACTTGTGCCCAAAGACATGATATCATTTGAGTTGCAGGCTCTGAAATGATATAAGTCTTGCATTGTATCCATATTATCAACGCAGACATTGCAATGTTTTTCATGAGAATAAAATATTAAACAAACCTTATTTTTAAAGAATGAATTACTTGTAATAAAAAAGTTCTCTTTTTTTTTTGTTTTATATCTTTTGTATTTGATAAGAGTTCAAGAGTGATAAAACCTTGTAAGTTAACACCAATGCACCACGCCTAACCAACAAAAGATTCAATTGAAGATATACTTTTTTTTGTTATAATTTAAAAGTTTTAAGTAAATTTGGAAGGCAGGTTGAATTAGAATAGAGTGACCAAAATAAATGTCTTATAATTTAATTGTTTAAAACTGAATGTATTAAGAATAAGTGTCGAGATGCAACTTTAGTACTTTTTCATGGATACATGCAAGCACATATAGAGAGCTTCATATGTTGTAAATCTAATATTAAGCAACAAATATTGTATAAGTAAACATTGGGGCCCTAATGAATGTTTTCTCAGAGTTGTTGTACAATGAATATGTGCAATAGTACTTATCCAAACTTAAATAAGGCATCCTCAACCCATACTTATCCAACCTCAGATAAAGCATCCTCATCCTGACATAAACAATAAAATTCATTGTAATCAGAATTCAACACAGTGACAGTATAAATAAGTAGTAGCTTACCACCTCCTACCGAACAAATTCAAACATCCATATATATATATATAAATATTGGTTTCCCATGTAATAAACTAGGTAACTTTTTTTGAATATAAAGATGGTATTCTAAACTCAAAATGCAAAAGTCGCAAATCCCAATTTTTTTTCTTTATTTTTAAAGTTTTGGTTGTGGGCCACATACCTCTGCATACTTCTGAAATTAAGAATAAAAATTTGGGTCTTTGAACAATGCCTTATCAGAAGGCAGTTGAAGAAGCCCTTCTTTCTCTCCTATCAGAAGCTCCCTGAGAATGACTAAACATAAATTACTTGAATTTTTGTTAAGGTTCATGCAATTAAAGTGGAATGTGGAATATAAATGGTAATATATGTTATTGAAAGAGGTTACTTAAATAAGAATTGTCAAATTCTATAGGTTTGGAGGTTACCTTGCATGGCATTAGGTAAACGACCTTCCTCTGGTGGCTCAAGCTTGTCCTTCAATAAAAGAGCTTGGTCAAAAAATGTATGGAAAAGGCCAACACAAAAAAAGAGAAAATCATTGGAAAATTATGTTGCAGATACAATTAAATTTGTAATCATGATAATTTTCACCTATCTCCCAGGATGAAAAGGAATGGTCAGTTCACCCATAATTTTGACAACAACAACACCAACCAACTAAAAATAGATAGTTTCATACAACTCAAAAAATATGCCATGAAATCTCAGTGAAACTTACTAAACCTAGATCGTAAAATAAATGGAAAAAAACAAACCTATTTCATTAAGTTTCTGGTATCCTGCTTGCATTGCCATCTCCAAAAAATAATCCAAAACAAATGACTTCAACAAGAAGAAAACTAATGCCTCATAATTGCATTAATCATCTCTCTCCTTTGTGTTTGATGGCAATGTCTAATCGCATGCGTCCGAGAGTGTCTCTTATCCAGAGTCTCTAGCTAAAGACACGTCCTCCATCCCCCTATAATAAACATCAACCATGTTGATGTTGTTGCTAAAGGGTTCTATAGTAAAATGGAGAAAATAAAACCCTGCCATTCGTCACATGTCAACCACACTATTGCCTATTTAGTGGCAACTGGGAAAAATAATTAAATATTAATATTTACTATCGAACATTGAAAAATGATTTTAAAGTTTGGCAAACAATTTAATGTCATTGGAAGTCAACAGTTCTATGACCAAATTAATAGCTAGAGGCAACTACAATAGTACCTGCAGATAGGTATTAAAAATCCACTAATAAATAAAGGAAACATAATATAAAATGCATGATAATTATTAGAACGCATTATGAAAAGGGTTAAAGTTAAAAATGTTGACACTTTTTGAGATAAAAAACAACCAATAATGGAACGTAATGATGAGCATGAATCAAGCACTTAGCATTAATTAAAAAAACATTTTGAAAAGCATTATACCTACACAACATATGCCAACAACTAGATAGAGAAATAAACCTCTACATTAAATTATAGAGGTGATGTTAAACATGAAAACAATAATGTAATAAACTCGAACCAGGTGAACGAACAACCAAATTAAGCTATTGAAACACAATAGAGAGTAAGATAATAAAAAAGAAAGAATACATAAAAAATTCTTGGGTAAATACATATGTATCATATGTCTCATATTTGAAGGTGAGCTAGGCCGTGATGGTGAGGGGAAATGACAAGGTATTTTATGTGATGGAATTGAAAAATCTCATGTAGATGCATGCATAAATATCATCATGACATCTTATTATTTACGGTGTTGCCCTTGTCTACCACTTATTCATTACTCAAGCTTGCAGTGAAACATGACATCTTGTCATTGCACAACTCATTGCTATGCCATATGAAGTAACACACTAACTCATTTTCCACCATCACCTCCCCTATAAATATCAAATTATTGTTGTTCAATGCTTCATGCACAAAAGGTGAAATGATTTCAATGGTCATTGGTATTGCATGCAGTACTCCTAGTAATTTAAACTCTTTCACTTATAAAACCCTACTTTCCTAGATCATCAAGTAACACCCCTTACACTTCTCAACCTACCTTAGAATATTTCAGTTATTTCATGTTTTTTATGGCCTTGCCTTTTTCACCACTTCATCATTGATCAATCTCACTTGAAATGTGAGGTCTCGTCTCCACATATAACACACCACCTCCTTTTCCACAATCAACCATACTAAAAATATTAAATTGACTTTATGTGTAAAAAAGGCAAGATGAGTTCAGAGATTAAAGGTTTTGTGTGTGGTATGATTGTTGATTTACACTCCATCACTTTCCAAAACCCATATTTACCAAAATAAAATATTACATCCCTTTGGGTGTAACTTGTAAATTTGGGGCAGCTACTAGTGTTTACATATTGATGATGGATCATCAAGTTTATGACCTTAGATCCTCTAGAATAGGATTCCTAAAAGCGAATACCTAAATAAGCACCTTGATAAGTATCCCCTTTTAGGTTTATGTTTTTAATTACCTATTAATAATACATTGATGAGAGATCATCCAAAAAAAATATAATCAAACATCTTCCTTTCAAATTTTTAGCCTTAGATTTCTCTCACAAATTATTCTATAATTCTTTTGTTACTTTTTTGTGTTAATCTTCATGTTCAACCTTCACCACGAACTTTCAAAGTTTTAATTTTTCTCTATTTCTTGTAATTGTATTAGAGAAACTATAATGAATCCTCTATTATTATCATTGTTTACAGATATTTTTGCTATATATCCACATGACAACCTTGACATGTGTTTGTTAGAAGGAGAATGCCTCCAATGAAAATATTTAAAAAATATTTGTGTATATAATAAATAAAATTTCGTCTATTTTCTAAAGATATATAAGAGAGTCAAAGATTTGAACACCATAACCTTTTCCCTATTAGAGGTGAAATAATAAAATTTCCATTCTTAACTTTCAAATGGCTTATTAGTCCTAAAGGGGGGGATAATAGCATTTAAAAAACTTTAACTGGCTATTATTGGTAGTGCTTTGGACCAATCAAATGACTCCATTTTCTGTGCATAAAAATATATGAAATTTTAGGAAAAGCAAGGTGCAAGGTCTTTAACTAATTGAATATAATAATAATTTTTTGATTTTGATTGGCTAAAAATTTCTCATGTTATTGGCAGCCTCATGTGGTTTGAGGCACATGGTTTAATGATTTTAAATGCTACTTGTTTTACCATAGTTATGTTGGCATCTTTAAAACCCATGTTCATATATTATTTAATTAAAATATCTCCATCATTTGCTCTTGGTTGATATGAATGCATTTAATGAAATTAATTTGATCTTACATCTTGGTCAATGATAGATTCAACAATGTGAAATTACGTTGAAAGTGTTGTTGCTCCCCTCAATACAACAAAACAATAATTTTTTACAATAACTGTTTGAGTTCTACGATCAAGGAAGGCAATGGGATTGGATTCATTTTGGGAACGGTACCAATCATCAGGTTGTAAACTTAGACTGGTTTGAGGTAGATGTTGAAAGGATCTTGAATCTAGAAAGGCTAAGACTTGGGATCTTAATTTTTATAAGAAGGAGGTTAGTATGCATTTTACTTTGCATGTTAAATGCAAATTCTATTTTTAGTGGTTTATCAACAATGGATGATGTGATACAAGATTCTTGAGACTTGATTCATTTATTGTATACCTATTTTAGTATCCTATCGGGCTCATCTATGTGATAAGCTGTGCATATGATATTTGAGGTGAGGGGAAGTTATAAGTATGATGACTGACTAATTTTTATTTTTTGAGCTCGTATTATTGAATTTTTTGTTCAAATGTTCATGGTAAAATCTTAGATTTCAAGCTTCTTTGCAATTTTTTTGAAAATTTTAGCATAGTTATGGAAAATGTTTAGTGTATAACTCCAGGTTGAGTGTATCTAATAAGCAGCCTGCCACCTAGGTATGATTTGTAACCATAATTTTTCAAAAGGAAACCCTCTAACTCCTGTATTTCGATTGTACGTTCTTTCTGTAGAGCCCTGAAATAAAGTTAAACTATGGCTGAAATCGTAGTCACCCTCTCCATAGTTGGCCTGATTATTTTGTTATGGAAATTCACATGCTTTATTCTCAGATCCAAATGCTCCCACTACCTAGCTTCCCTAAATCCAACAAATGATGCCCTACTTCTCTGCAAGCTTACCAATTTGCTAGAATTATCTTTCTTCGGTAATAAAGCTTATGAATTTTCCCTCTTCAAAACCTTCACCATTCCCTCCATCTAAAAATTGTTACAGTCCACTCAATAATTCTCCCCAAACTCAGTTACGAAATGCTACGATGATACCGTCATTCTTATTCAGGAATTTACTCTACATCATGTTGACAACCCCAGGGACTCTCTCACTATTTGATGCGTCAACTTCATTCATGGACACTACAACACAAGGTTTATTTTAGTGGGCCCTATAAAAAAATACGTAGAGGTCTCGAGGTGAATTATATTTGCAATGGTGATGAATCAATTTAGAAGGCATATAGATGCATAAGTGAATCATGTGATGCCACACGATGAATGATGCAGATGAACATTGAAAGTATGCAGATGGATGCCTGCATAACACAGTCAAACATCGACATGCAACATGGTGTGGGTGGATGCTTGTATCTTTTAGGTGAACGTTAGATGGTGTGGGTGGATGCTACTAATATGTAGATGGGCATCTACACAATGTAGACGGATGCCAACTACATGCTGATGGATGCCATAAGTGAAGGGAGTGGTTATGCATGTTATATTGGTTACTCTATTTTATAAATTATGAGCCCTAATTTAATGGATAATATAATGAGAAATGATATATATATATATATATATATATATATATATATATATATATATAATTGACAGGTTTGAAAGAATAACAATAGGAATAATAAATTTATATAATTATAATTATAGTTTAATTATATTTTAACCACACACCATGCATTGGGGTTTTTGGCACATCCAGACAAACATCCACATCATGCTGGTGAATGTTGATGTAATATGGGTACATGTTTAGGATGTAAGGAATAATGCCAATACTGTGTGCTACTACTCATAATGCACCCATGTGAATATTACATGTTAAGGGGAGTGTTTATAGTGCCTCTCGCTTGGGAGAGGATGCTTGACCATGTATGTAGGATAATTTTCCCCCATGCATTGACATTCATTGGTAGATTGCAGACATCTGTCACTACAGATGTCCATCAACAACTCATGGGTGACCCTCGGCTAATTGTAGGCATCCATAGGCATATCATAGGCATTTGTCAATAGGCAGTGGGCATCCACCAACAACCCACATGTGCCAACCCACAACTTGGGCCCTGAGGTCATCCATGGGATACCTGCTGATGGATACCAATAATATGCTGACAGATGTCAGTAGGCTGTGGGCATCCACTTGTATCCTACAGGGCCATAGGCATCCATCAAAAACATGTGGGCATTCATCGACAAGCTGTAGACATTCATTGGTAGACATCCCATGGATGCCTTCTTGGAGTCTTCGGGCGTATGCCTATAGTTTGCTAGCGTCCGCTCCTAGGCTGCCAACACTGACCAACAAATTTGTGTTTTTTCTTTTATTCACACAGTTTACATAGTGCACATAATCAGTTTATTGTGTAGACTATTGACATCCACCCAACTATATATGGTAAATTCATCAGGATTGGCTTTTGAGGTATAGATGAACTACATTTATATGAAGAAATTTGTATTCAAATGTAGGTGAACCTCTCCTCAAAATTAACTTTGACCCCAAAAATTTAGGCGATCCTACCCTGTCAGCATTTCCACAAAATCACTAAATGTCGACTTCAAAAAATAAAATATTCATAGATTAAAGAAGATTCACCACTATCTCTAATGCTAATTTTTTATAGTCTCTCTTTACTCATGCTGCAACCAATCTGATTCACAACCAAGTATGGTTTCTAAACATTTTTTTGGTGTATTAAATTGAGAGAGGATTTATGAGGGGAAATTATGGATTTATTTTTAAGTACAGTTACATGAATTAGATGGAAGGTGAGAAGAAGGTGCAGTTTGTGGCGTGGCACGATGTTGGAATACGCATGGGAATTAAAGGCATTCCAAAGAGATTGGAGGAAATTGATAGGTTTAGCAGACAATATGAAGCCCTTCACATAATGTATTCCGATTCCAACAGAGCGATTGAAGATGCCACGTTGGATCTACTTCTATCCAAGGTGCCTAATTTTTTACACCCTCTCGGCAGATGGTTTGCTTATGATTTTTTTGATGAGAGGCTTTTGGATGCAATGGGTTATCCACGTTAGCCCTATTAGCTGATCTAGACCATAAAGAACATCATAGGATTCTACGCTGGGATGTTTGTGCGGTGGTTTCTTCCACCAAAAGCACTGATGTGGTCAACATAGAGAATTCCATTAGAGGAAGGAGATGAAGTAGAGGATAGTGTGTATAAAATCTAATAGCCAAAAAAAATGTAGATTGCCAATACAAAAAAAAATAGTGGAAATGTTAAAACTTACAATTTAGTCTTTAGTCATGATATTAATTTTTAAAATGTTTTCAAAGCATTCATGTTTACCAAAGCAAACAACCTACCTTACAACTTTATGCCTAGAAAAAATAAATATAATAAAAATTTAGATATAAAATAACAGATTAAAAGTGTGAAACCCCCAAATGGATTTGCAAAATAACTATTTTTCAGGTTCACTATACATAAGAAAGTCCCCAAATTACATGCATTATTTTATAGGTATTATTTTATCTATCTCACACTATGTTTTATAAACTTGATCGCCTCACCTCCAATTTCAAAGAAGATAATTTCTCCACTTGATGTTTAACTACCTCCCTCAGTTCGCATGCATGCACAACAATTTTAAATTAGTTAGAGAATTTGTTTCAGTTTCAGTTTGCATGTAAAGACTAAAATTAGTCTTCAGTTTGCTTTTCTAATTATTGTTTGTTTTCAAATCTATTTAAGAGACCCATGGGCATAGCTTTGTAATTGGGAAAAAGATCAAGAAGATCTGCAAGATTCAAGAAGATTAATAAAATATTGTTTTTTCCCTGATTGCTATAGCAATCTAAGTATTTATATTCTTTATGCTCTATTTTTAACCTTCAAAGTGGTATTAGAGTCAGAAGTGCAGGTAGAGTTGAACAACCAACAGAAGCGTGGAGAAAGAGCATAGCTAGCGTAGGAGAAAGACTAGGCTGAGGGCACGAAAGCCAGTGTGGAAGGTTGAAAAAAGAGCCAAGAAGTGAAGCGCTACCAAAGAATGGTGCAACTAGTCAGATAAGACAAATAAGTGAAGGTAAGGAGCACACATAGTCAACCCAAGTAGATTGCAGTAGTCAACGTGTAGCAGAAGCGTGAAGGAAGAATGTAGCCAGTTGGAAGAAGCCAAGAGGACACTTGGCAGAAATTTGTCACAAGCCAAGACAAGTAAAAGGAGAAGCTATAATCAGCATAGAAACAAGATCGAGACTGCAGGAGGAGAACACAGTTGTAGAGGAATGGGCTGATATATATCAACGGCATCAAGCCTGAGGTTGAGCCAATATTCGAGTAGAAAAGAGCGTAGTTAGTAGAAGCATCGAGCTCCAACAATAGAAGCATCAACGTGGAGAAAGTACTGCTAATGAGCAAATGAATAGAATAAGAAGAGGATGATATTGCAAATCGGGCCTTGGAGGATGCTGTAATAGATGAAGAAGCACCTATACAAAACAGACATTGTAATGGCTGAGGTAGGCCATGGTAGTATTGTAGCCAACAAGGAGATAGACTTGTTCGTAGAAGAGATCAGAGTTGTTGGAGAAGACCCTGTCTGTTTGTGTGAAGCTGCTTAGAAAGAGAGAAGCCGCAGCTATTAGACATGAAGTTGTAGAAAAAGAGAAAGTGCCCAAGCTAGAGGCATATTACAAAGAAGATTGCTTTGAAGAGCTTGCTCTGAATGCTAAAGATAAGAGGCGATGAATGTGTTCAAGATCAGACCAAAATCTGCATGGTGGTGGTGTATTCCACATATAAGGTAATGTATTTCGCAAGGTGGTGTATTCCACATATAAGGTGATGTATTTCGCAAGGTGGTGTATTCCACATATAAGGCGATGTATTCCGCAAGGCGGTGTAATCCGCATGAGAGGCAGTGTATTGACAAAATTTAAGCATTGTAAATGCTGAAGTAGTTAGTGGTAGAAATTAAGGGGGAGTGTTAGAAACTAAAGTTAACATGATATAATTTCTCCACTTGATGTTTAACTGCCTCCCTCAGTTCTCATGCATGCACAATAGTTTTAAATTAGTTAGAGAATTTGTTTCAGTTTCAGTTTGCATGTAAAGACTAAAATTAGTCTTCAGTTTGCTTTTCTAATTATTGTTTGTTTTCAAATCTATTTAAGAGACCCATGAGCATAGCTTTGTAATTGGGAAAAAGATCAAGAGATAAAGAAAGATCAATAAAAATTCTTGTTTTTTTCAGAATTGTTGTAGCAATCTGTTTTGTCTCTCTGTTTTTATTCTGTTATGCTCTGTTTCTTTCTTTCAATCACCTCACCTGCAATTTCAAAGAAGAGCCAAAAACCAATGGCTTGTAAAGAGCCAACAAAAAGTTCAATGTAGATAAATCCCTAATTGCATAATGGTTAAATAAAGGGAATCAATTGGGAACCATTTATTAAATACGTCTATGTTCACTGCATTTGTAAATGCATATAGATAGAAAATATGTTTTCTCTAGGAATATGTGCCAAATCTATGTTCAATTCTTAGGGATTAAAGCTGCCGCTAGATTTCATATAGTACAAATTATAATAGCAACAAAATAAAATGTGAGGTGATACTTGTCTTCTTTATAATAGAAAATAATTTCTTCATGTTTGGTTTTACGCATTTTCTTGGAGCAAGCCTCATTACATGATTGGAAAACATAACCACAATCATTGTCCTGACATCTTTTCGGACCTTCTACCCCTGATCTCTGGTATTCTTAATGGATTTTTGTAATGATGTGCACCAAATCTTAGTCTTTAAGTTCCGCTCAAAATAGTCTTTCACCATCTCCTTACTTGCACCCACAATAGTTAGGCTATAAAATCTTGCATGTTAAGCTTATAGGCACACGTCTTTACTTATTTCATTGAGATCTCCTCTCTTCTCGAATATGACCAAGTGGCATAATAATCATCAATTGAATCCACTATTATTATATCATCCCTTTATATGCATAGATGTATAACATTTGAGACAATGATAAACATATATTTTCAGTATGAAAAATTAATTACATATTGAAAATATGAAAAAATAATTACATATTTTAGAAATCAATATATTAAAGTAATTTATGAATATTAGTATAACTTATTTCTTTTTATTTCAATTTCAGATGGTATGGATATTATGAATTGTTTGTTTAGTTTTGTGTCATTTTAATGAGTTTTTTTTAATGTTCTTGCTATTTATTTGAGTTGCTCAAGTTGTTATCTGAAAGCATTGATCATTTTTTCTTTGCAGAGGCTTTAACAACTCGATCTACAACGAGTAGTTTACCTGTCACGGAGCAAAAAAGGTATGTTTCTTTCCAAAAGATTTGAACATGAGTTTAATAATTTAATACTCTTATGTTTATTACGAAAATTTTTTGCCATAGATTTATACAATAAAATAAACACGTATCCAATATTTCAATAGTTCTCAGTCAAAATAATATACAAAACATTTTAAGTTGAAATGATTTTTTAAGGTGGTTCATAACATATACAACAATGAATGCATGCTATGAAGATGTATTTATCTATAACCGGTTTTTGACCAATTATTTCGTAATAGGCAAAAATTGAAATGTGCATAATAATGAAAATATAATAAGAATGATTTCAACAAACTATCTTTAAAAACAGTTAACAGGGTATATAATTATCTCCATAAAAATTATTTTTAAACTCAAGCTCGATCTTTTTTTTTAAAATGTTAAAAACAAATTTTAATTTATTCTAACCCCACAGGGACTTGACGCATGATACCCTTATTTATTATATACGGATAAATTTAAATAATTTTTTAAGCTCATTTCATTTACAAATTCTAAAGGGACATAGAGGGATGTATTGAATGGTATTTATATTAAGGCACCATTATTATTAATTATCAAACCTTCACTTCACCTAAGCTCAACTTTATCCTCGTGGGCATATAAAATAGGAGTCGTAGTTTATCAACCATAATCATCTTTATATCATGTGTCCTCTTTTCACTGAGGAACATTTCTACCTTGCTTCTATCATTATAAAAAAAGGGGGTCTTTAAATCACCCTTGACAAGCCACACTCTCATGCAAAACGAGAAGTCATACTCACATGGAAAACTATTCTCTCTCACGCAGGACTCATGATATCGTTTAACATTATACAATCAGAACTTGCAAGGTTTGTATGTTTTAGAGGGGGGATACTTTCACTGTGGGAAGAAATGTCCAGTGGAGTATGAGCAGCTGCTGATGTGCCAAGAAGGTAATTTATTGTGTTTTCGTTTCCCGTTATTTTCATGTTCAGTCTGTTTGGTTTTATTGCAGTAATAGTCGGAGGTATTGTTTCTTACGAATACACGGCCTCAAAACAGGCTCGACTGCAAACGGCGCAGCCGAGCTTGGAAAATATGGTATCATAGTAAATAGTATTTGTCCTCCTTGGCTTGCAATAAATACATACAAAAGAATTCATGGGAAGAGGGGAATGCAACTTAAATAAAGTTGGATAAAATTTTAAGTTGTACAATATGGTGTATGTTATTTAAAATAGAATAATGATTAATGTTTATATTTGTAATGTATCGATAACAAGTATGTTCATATGTATGTATTGAAGAAAGACGATAAATCTTTTCACTAAATTTTTTATAAAATTTTTCAATAAAGAGATCATGGAGTGGGCTTAATAATTTTTTGGGTACATGGTAATTAAGTTAACAATGTGCATTTAATTGATCTTTATGTATTTCATAACTCGAACAATCTTTTTTGTTTGCTTTCTCATTCTCCATAGATGTCTGCAATGATTATGAAGAAAAATTAAGCAAATGCTATTTAGAGTTTAATATTTTACATATAAATATAATGTATTGTGTAAAGTAGTAATACCATTACAATTCAAACAACGAGCATAAAGTGCTATTTGTAGCATTTATGTATGCAGTATATACGAATCAGGTATATATAAACATAATACCATGATAACTTTGTGGGTAAAGGTAAACAACATTATGGGTTTAAATGTAAATGTATAAGTAATATTGGAAGCATGCTTTTTAAAACATTTTACAAAAATATATATATTTAGGAAAAACAATTGCGTTCTTTACCAAATACATGTATGTAAACACAACATGAAATAAAAATAGGAGTATAATTAAAATAAAGAATTGTATATGAATTTTATTTAATATATTATTTTTAATATATTTTACTATGAGTGTTTTGTGTATTAATTTAAATGATGCATGTATGTTAACATGTACAAGTTACGTCAGATGGAGTTTCATTGTATTTCTTTTTTAAAATTGTTTATGTACAAAAAAGACATAGTAAATTGATAGCTACATCTCTGCTATCTAGCCACAGTTTAAAGGTGAGCGTTACCCTTTGATATTAAGGATTAGGAACATGCCATGAAATAGAAATTCATGGATGTCAACATTTGACTATCTTTGAATGAAGATATTAATTATCTATCAAATGTATGCAACTTCACATCGGTTATCCAATCCATTCATAGTTACGACTTTGTCATTATTATTGTCTGTAAGATCATTGTCATTATTAGGAAATGTAATCTGAACACTCCTTGGAGTATCTGGTGGAGGTACGTTCAGATGAACAATTATTTCATTTATTCTCCAAAATCTTTCTAATGAGAAAAGAGTTATAAGAAGATACATGGATCCTTGCACAATAATAAAATTATATTTTACTTGCCATTAATTTTATTCGAAATAAATAGATTAATAATTAAGTAAAGGGAAAGTTAATACCTCTAATTTATGCAATCCCCACCCTGATTTACAAATATGAAGAATATGACAATGGTTGTGTATTTCTAATAGAAAAGTCAGCCAACAAGTTCTTGGGTAAAGGAAGAGTGAATTTGAAGTATAGATATTGGAGGATCAAGAGTCACCCATGCATTTTTCATAATCTTAGCCTTGTAAGGGATCTGATCTCTATGAGCATGAATGAAAATGTTGGTGTCTAGGTCTACTTCAATAGAGATTGGTGAAAATGGTGCACCGAGCTATGGTGTTGGAGAGCATAGTCACATAGGTAATATGTTTAATCTTGATTCAATTTTGGTAAGCATCACATGTTACAAGACTTTTGTTCTTGAGCCTAAAAGCTAAAAAAGGAACTAGAAAATTTCTTCTAGTGGAGAAGATAATGAACTCACATTAGAGGCTTGACCATATTAATGAGAAAGATCTATGCATTCACAAGACTAAAGATATGTTAAAAGGGATGGATAATCATCCCTTGGAATTTGAATTCTATCAATGTTACATCTAAAAAATATCTAATCAGGGGAAATTCCATAAAAATGTTGCGTGGTTAAGTGGAATCTTGTAGGTGATTTATAGTTATGTGTTTGGATCGATAGATGTCACATCACTAAACATGTGCATATTCTATATGTATTTTATATATGAATACTCTTGTAATGACTAAATATACTTCATCTTGAAGAAATTTAAAGTTCTCAATAAATTCAATAAATTTAAAAATCTTGTGAAGAACTAAACACATAAGAGATTCAACATATTGTGCACATAGAATGGGTGTGAGTACTAATGCAAAGTTCAATGAATTATGTGATAAGAGTAGTATTCAAATGAAAAATACAAATCCATAAATACTTCAACATAATGGAGTTGTACAATAAATGAACAAGGTGTTAATGGACAAGGCCCAAAGTATGTTGAGTGGTGCACATTTGGAGCAAAAGTTTTGGGATGAAGTAGTTGATAATTCTTGTTAACTTATCAAAATATTAATTTGTATTAACATTAATTGATAAGACTATAAAGATCATGGAGTGGCAAGAAATTATGCTTGTGAAACCTTCAAATTTTCTATTGTGTTCAACATATTCTCACATTCCAAATGAGAAAAAGGTTGAAACTTGACTTTAAGTCTCTAAAGTGCATATTTATTGGGTTTAAGAGTGGTGTAAAATGATATAATATGTGAAACCCTTATACCAAGTATTGGTAATTAAATTTTCACCTTTAGTTAAGTTAACTCAGGTAGTTGGATTTTCTATTAAGGCTAGTTAGTGTGTAGTTAGAGTGTGCACATGTCCAAAGAAGGCATTTAATGCTTACCTAGCCACATGCGACCATCATTAGTTGTCACCTTTAGTGTGGCCAATAGAAAAAGATGAAATGATCTGTAAAGAGGTTGAATACTCCACAAGATCAATATAGAACATAGGATCATAATACAAACACTTGCATAGATAAAATACACTCAGACCAGAAAAAGAACATTGAAAAATAATGTAATATTGATAAATATAAATGGTATTTTTAATATTCCCGTAAATATTTAAGACATTTGTCACTTTGATTAAATATACTACGGAGGAGTGATGTATATATACAATAATAATTTGTTAGAAAAAACAAACTATAACAAAATACATACTTAAGTTAACAAAGCCTAAAAAAGACTAAACCCTGTATTGAGTGGGCAAGCCTACATGAAACCTTAATTAAGGTTGAGAAATTAAAAAAAATGAGTCAACCATAAATATATGAATAAAAAATATCCCTAAGTGAACTTATTTACTATGTATGGTAACTTGACGTAAGCAAAACAATATTTACTCTATGTAAGTTTATTCATAAAACTCCAACACCCTTCCATAAGTGATACTTAGGGAGTGTAATAAATAAAAAAATATGGGTCATGACTACTAGCCTAATAAGGTACCCATGTAAAATCCAAACCATATGTAAAATTTGAATAAAGGAAGGAAGGACTTCATGTAAATTCCCTTCCAAGGACAACTTCCTACACCCCAAGTAATGCTCATAATTGAAGATAGCGTGGAGAAGCTAAGGGTTTGGTGAAGGTGTACATAATTTGTGTAGTAGTGGGCACAAACTCCAAGGAAATAACTCCATCTTGAATAAGGTATCAAAATGAAGTGCATATGTATCTCAATGTTTTTGGTGCACTGATTGTCAACAAGATTATGTGAAATTGTAATTGCACTTTGGTTATCACATCAAAGAATATTCAAACCCTATTGTGGAAAGCTAAACTCCTCAAACAACTGTTGAATCCAAAGAATCTACTGGCTAGCCTTGATAGCACTTTGATACTTAGCCTTAGTGGAGGATAATGCAATAAAAATATCCTTTTTGCATGCACAAGTAGCTGTACTAGAATCAAGTGTGTGTATATAAATCCACAAGTGGATTTGTGAGTGTTAATGTCACCAGCCCAATCAGAGTCAGTGTAACCAATAAGTTGTGTATAACTCTGTGGTGTGTACTATATACCAAAGTAAATCATGCCTCGAATGTAGCACATAATACACTTGGTTAGTAGCCAATGGCTCTCATGAGGCTCATGGGAAAAGTGAGAGATAAGGTTCACAACAAATGTGATGTCAACACGAGTATGTGTTAGGTAAAGAAGACTTCCTACAAGATGTCTATATAAAGTGGGGGAAGGCTTAAAATCAATCATGCCAAACTGATGTAGAAGATCATTAGAATAATTTTTATTGTCCAAATGAAATACCCTGTGAAGACTAATGCACCTAGAGGCCAAGAAAGTAATGCAGATGTCCTAGATCGGTCATGTTAAACCTATCACTGAGCTTGTCATTGATGCCCTGAATCAAATATGTTGAACTAACAATGAGGATGAGATCATCCACATACAAAACCAAAATCATGATGTACTCACCATGCCTCAATATGTATACATTGTGGTCTGAATCATAATGATAAAAATTATAGCTTATTATAAAGCTATCCATCTTCTCATACCAAGTCAAGGAGATTGTTTGAGACCATATAGAGAATGATAGAGTCTAGATACCAATGATGAGTCCTACACATATCCCTGAGGCTGGGCCATATAGATATCCTCATGAAGATCACCATGCAAAAAATCAATCTTCACATCCATCTGAGAAATCATCCAATGATGTGAAGTGGTGAGTGAAAGTATAACACAAACATAATTCATTTTTTAAATAGGGGTAAAGTTTAGAGTAATCAACCCCTTCAACATGTGAAAAACCCTTTTATACTAGTCATGCCTTGTACTTATCAATTGATCCATCTGCAACATATTTGGTCTTATAGATCCATTTACATTTTATAATTTTCCTTCTCTTAGGAAGTGCTACAAGATCCCATGTATTTTTCTTCATCAATGAAGAATATTCCTCTTGCATAGCGGCATCCCACTCAGGTACACCGATGGCCTCAAAATTTTTTTAGATCATTTGTAATAACATGATCCAAAAGGGCAACACCAAAACTCTGTGAGTGAGTGCATTGGGAATCAGA
This sequence comes from Torreya grandis, assembly GCA_037957365.1. Taxonomy (NCBI): domain Eukaryota; kingdom Viridiplantae; phylum Streptophyta; class Pinopsida; order Cupressales; family Taxaceae; genus Torreya; species Torreya grandis. Next base: position 6,424,427 of record JARHVA010000100.1, on the reverse strand, counting down.
GGAATCACCAACCAATGGACCAACTACATGAAGAGTGCTTTGTGCCCACTTGGGCATCAACTATGAAAAAGATGGAGGTGAAGCAAGAATAGGCTCAATAACATCCTCATCATTTTCATCAGGTTGAAGTGGGTCCTCACTATTAACTGAAGGAGGTGGAGAAGAACTAGATGTAGAAGCCTCAGGAATGGGTTGTTCATCAACCTGAATATACCATCAAAATAATATATTTTTTGTAACAAGATCAATAAGATGATAGGATTTGACATCTTCACAACAGCCAAAAAATATGAGTTGCTAGCTTTTCTTCTCCAAGGATTTTCCCTTGTCATCAGGAGTAAACACCCAAGTTACACTTCCAAAAACATGGAAATCTATAATATCAGGCTTGATACCTGACTAAGCTTCTTCAGGTGTCATGTTTTGCACAACCTTGTGTGGCATGCGATTCTAGATGTAATTAACACAATTGACTACTTGGGCCCAATATTCTGGTATAATTTTTTTTTGAATGCAACATACAATTTCCATCTCTTTCAAAGTGCAATTATTTCTCTCAGCTCTGCCATTCTATTATGGAGTGTATGGCACAATGAGCTAATGTTGAATGCCATGCTCAATACAAAAATCAAGGAGTGCATTACTGTCATATTCCTCCCATTGTCAGTGCACATCTTTTTAAGAGGAAGAGAATATCACTTTTCAACAAACATTTTTAAATCCTTAAATGTCTCAAACACTTCACTTTTGAACTTGAGAAAATAAACCCAAGTTCTTTTGGTGCAATCATCAATGAATGTGAGTGAATACTTGGCTCCTGAAAAGGAGCATGTTGGAAAATACATCAAATCACTATGAACCAACTCTAAAGGTGCAAGGGAACATTTAGCCACCAACTAGAAATGCATCCTGGTGTTGTTTACCAACTAGACAAGCAAGACATATTCCAAAAATACAAAAAACCTTTGGTAGGCAATTTATAAGATGCGTTACACTCATTTATGGCATGTACCTAAAATTCAAATCTCCCAACCTCTCATGCCATAATTTGCTTAGTGAATCACCATGAGCCATAAGAGATGAACCAAAAGTAGAATTAGATTTAAAATTATCAAAAGTGTAGAGCTTAGTATCATGATTTACAACTCCTCTAGCTACTATTTCACTAAGATCATTACTTTCTCTGATTACAACATTTTTGGAAGTAAACTCTACAGTTTTCCTAGTCCCTAAATTACAAATTTGATACACATATTAAATTTGAATAAATTTTGGTTACATATAATACATTATTGATGCAACCATCATGCATCTCAATTATGTTAGATCCCAAAACATTAACCCATGAAGAGTTGGCAAGAACTATCTGTGAAGTATTACATTCAGAGAGAGAGAGAGGTAAGAAGATGTTGTGAATAAGTGAGATGGTGTGAAGCACCTGAGTCAAATATCCAATCATCATTGGAAGTAGATATAGCCCTAACAAAAAGGGCTTTCCCTTTGCCTAAAGAATTTTTTGCACAAGATATATGAAATTGAAATTTTGTGTTGTTTAACTACAACTTCCAAAGATTCCATTTTTTTGAAACAATGTGATTCAAAAGGGTTTGTACCCCCATAAAATCCATAAGGGTCATAAGTATTCTTTTGTCGAGAGGGTTGTTTAGGCTTCTTTGAATTAGAAGGCTTAGGGAATTGGGAGGAAGATTTTGTTGGTTTAGAAGGTGGTGTTTTTGCTTTAGTCTTAGGTGATTGTTTCCCTTTGGATGTGTTTGAATCAAGGTGTGACTAGGACTAGGAAGTGCATCTAGGGATATTAGTTTAGTTTGTTCTCTAGTCAATCTCTCATAAAAAACTTGAAAGGAGGGCCACTTAAAGTCATCACCTAGTATGTCCATCATAGTATAAAAGGCAGACGAAAAAACACCATATGGTCCTTTTAATTTAGACAAAACAGAAAAATACATTCTTTATCATCCTTATCTTTTCCCCCTGATTTCAATTGTGATATTAAAATTTTTAATTTTGAAAGAAATTCTACTATGGAAGAAAAACAGGAAGGTGAAAGGGAATTTAATTCTATATCTAGTTGTAACATTTTGAATTCACTGACTTTGCCAAAAAAAGGTTTAACTTTGTTCCATACCTCTTTTAGCATTTTTTCATCGAAGTTGTGAAACTGGAGACTATTTGAGGTGTTGAGGTTGATCAATCCAAGAGTCTCATCTTACTTAAAACCATACACGTACTTATCTTTCTCAGAAGTGAATGCTGTAGGAGTTGTGTCATAAAAAATCCTCCACAATCCTTTTGACATGAGAAGTTACTACATCTTCATTTTCCAAACATGATAGTTGTAGGAGTTAAGAGTATCAAACATATAGGAATCATTTCTCGATGAAGAAGAAGTATTGGAAAATAACTGTGAAATTATGCTCTTCAATACAAATGTTTAAAAAAAAAAAAACCCCGTTAACAATTTCAATGTGTTATGATGAAAAATTCCCCTGCACTTGAAACAAATATAACAAAATGTTTACAAGATTTACAAAAGAAAACGTTCAAATACTTTATAGACACTTTTTAGAAGTACCTTCAAATATAATGGTTTACCTTGTTTGGTCATGCCACCATATATTAAAACAAGTGTCCATTTTTTTGTATGGATGGAAAAATAAAAAAATCTATTGTTTATCAAAATTTTAAAAGGCTTTGACCAGGTCTTAAATTGTTTTAGTAGAAACTCATGTTTTTGGGAAAAAAAAAAAAAAACGCATTCAAAATATCAAAAAAGTCAAACCATTTATTAATCTCAAAGTGTTGAGGCTATCCGCTGAGGGTAAACTGAGCAACTGAATGTCGTGACTCCAACTATGAACAACAAAGAAATTATTCAGCTCGCCATTCAACCATCTGCGTAGGTGTACGATGTATCAATGGAGATTATAAATATCTTTTATTTGTCGCATGATTCGTGGCTTCCAAGAATAATTTCAACATGAAAAGTCTGTTGAGCAGGCCGTGGAAAAGGCCGTAAGCTCTAATGATTCTTGGCTATAGCTGAAAGTGATTTTCAAGAAGGTTATCGGGCCAAACAAGGCCGTTAAAAAATACAACTGCTATGTCTATAGTCTAAGTGCACCCAAATAAGGTCCATGAGACCTCAGGATAAATGTTGTATCCTTTGTGCAATATGTTAAAAAAATTTGGCAAGCATGCAGGTACCTACAATCCCATATAAACGCACCCTAGAGCCGCAATACAAATCACCAAAGCTTAGATATACGATCAATACCAATCCAATGGCTAAAAAATGATGGATCCTCCAATTGAACAAAATAAGAATTTTTGATACCTGAAATATCGTATGGTATGCTTACATGAATAGCAGAAAAATGAATTTTCCAGGAATAGGTGCTGAAAATTAAGCCAACACCAAATAAAGTCTCTACTAAGAATATCTGAAATCACACAAAAACCTACAACCAATAGATCTAGCGCTCTAATACCATGAAATGATCTGTAAGGAGGTTGAATACTCCACAAGATCAATCCGGAATGCAGGATCATGATACAAACGCTTGCACAGATAAAATACACTCAGACCAAAAAATTAACCTTAAAAATTAATGTAATATTGATAAATACAAATGTTATTATCAATATTCCCATAACTATTTCAGACACTTGAATTTCTCACTCCAATTAAATATACTACAGAGGAGTGATGTATATATACAATTATTGTTTGGTATAAAAAATAAACCATAACAAACTACATACTTAAGTTAACAAAGCTTAAAAAAGACTAAATCTCGTATTGAGTGGGCAAGCCTACAGGAAACCTTAATAAAGGTGGAGAAATAAAAAATTATAAGTCAACCATAAATATATGACTAACAAAATTCCCTAAGTGAACTTATATACTATGTGTGGTAATTTGATGTAACTAAAAAAAGATTTATTCTATGTAAGTTTACTCATATGACTCCAACAAAAGAGACGCAAGTCCTTGATTTGTTTATAAATACTCTTCTCTTCTTTTGTATTTTATAATGGTTGGGATGCATTGTTGTATTGTTGGCACATTCAGTTATATACAAATACATATATGTTTTATATTTGAACAATCTTCTTGATTGTCATTTTAGTTTTCCTCTTCTCACTTTTATATTGTTTGAGCTATGCTTCAGTAGTTCTGCGATCTTAGTTAAAACAAATGTTAACATAGTACCAGATCCATTGAAGGCTAACTCTGTAGCTTAGGATAATTTTTTAGGCATTTTTTAGAATATATATATATTTTTTAACGCCTCCTTTGTCAAACCATGTAAATCACATTTTGCACTGATCTTGAAAATTTGTATATGTAAAAATAATCCAATGCGAAGTGGAAAGGCCATTGTAGCTCATCTGACATGTTTTTAGTACCAAATTTCATGTTTTTAGTACCTCATGATAAGTTGTTTTTTTTGTTATATTTATCAATGGATTGGATCTAAGTCTGCTGGTTACATATTTTTCTTTACTAAAGTTTTTTGTTGTTATATTTAGATATGGATTACATTTGAGTCTATTGGGTACGTATTTTTCATTAGTGGATTTCATGCATGATGCTTTCATTTCACTTGGAGGGTGCAGTTTTTATTTTGGTGGGACTTCTCTAAGGTAACTTTTGTTGCATTTGGCAAATGCATTACACAATTGTTGTGGTTTTTATCACATTATTTTGAATATCATTTTTTCCAATATTAGAGGGTTGGGCCCAGTCAGAGCCCTCACCCAAATAAACTTTTACAATATTTTTATCTCCTATCTTTTAGGAGCCACTAGCTTTGAAAAGGTATTTTTCCTTTCACATTGTGAAGGGTACCTAACAAGACTTCATTTCCAAGACCTTATTGAGAAAATGTATTGTATTTTTTTACATGGTAATTTTCTAGCAAGTCTCTTGTACTTTTGGACATGTTAAAGTAGTGGATTTTGGGCCACTCATGCACACAATTCTTTCATTATTTGTATTTTTGACACGTATACATGATGATCATTATTTGTAACTTTTGGTACCCCTAGCATCAATTGATTTCTATGTGTTTGAAGTAATGGATTCTAGGCTACTCATGCAAACAATTTAGTTCTTATTATTTTTTGACACAAAAACATGAGATCCTTCTTTGTGGCTTCTGGCATCCCCAATATTAGTGGATTTCTATGTGATTGAAGTAGTGTATTTTGGACCACTCATGCAGGTATTTGTTGGGATTGTTGTTAGTTTCTTCACCATCTTGAGTATTCAATGGTTAGTTTGGCCTAGCACTTCCACTCATGCCATCTATTTTCAGATAATTGAGGCCTCTTTCTAAGCACCTCAATACATTTTCTAGGAGAGATTGTTTTATGCAAATAAACATATTTATGTGCATGTGTACTTTTTTTGTTTTAACACTATAATGAGTTTGGTTTCCTTACATGTACATGGGTATATTATTAGACACTTTTTATGCCTGAATCCAAATGAGGATTGCCTTTTGATGGCATTTTTGGTGATCTCTTATATATTTTCTATACCTTCTTTGACATTATGATTGATTCCATGTTTTAAGTGACATTTTCTATTCTCAACATTAGTTAGGATTCAAAATTACCCATGGTAGCCATTTTTCATGATTTAAGAATTACCATAGTATTTTAGTGTTTTAAGTAGTGGATTCATAAAGCTCATGTAAATATCATGAGTTTTTCACTAGGTGACCCTTTCTAATCTACATAACATCAACTGAGTGTGGATTAGCCCATATTACAAACTTGTGAATCTCAATATTATTTTGGAGCATCACTTACTTCATTACTATCCATCTTTTTGTGAGAGATAACCTTTTCAATTTCCATCTTCCAACAAGTTCAACATTGAGGAGGAATGGGTATGTAATGCTTCTTTGGGCCTTTACTTCCAAATTTATTGAGATCATTGTATTTTCATGATATTCATATATAGGTACCTTATCAGGTCTAGTTATCGAGACCTATTTTCTAAGGATTATAAGACTCTTTATTTCTATCTTAGACCTACCTAAGTTGTACTTTAAGGGGGGGGTGTGTTCGTGAAAATATTAACTGCACACCTTTAGTTAAGCTAACTCAAGTATTTGGCTTGCATATTAAAATTAGTTAGTGTGTAGTTAGAGTGTACACATGTCCAAGGAAGTATTTAATGATTACCTACCCACATGAGCTACCATCATTAGATTCCACCTCTAGTGTGGCGAATAGGAAAGAGATGCAAGTTCTTGACTTTTCTATAATACTCTTCTCCTCCTCTATATTTTATAATGGTTAAGATACATTGTTGTATTTTTTGAAACTTTTAGTTTTATACAAACACATAAATGGTGCATATTTGAGAAATATTGTTAGTTTTTATTATAGTTATCCTTTTCTCGCCTCTATCCTATGTGAGCTATGCTTCAATTCTTCTTTGATCCTAGTTAGACCATATCTTAACACAAAGAAGGAAGTATATAGATAAAATGTAATTTTTAAGGAGGTGTGCAAGGTTCTTGTTGAAGAAGATCCAAAGAAGTAACTAAAATAGGAAATAAAAAAGATGTGGTTTGTTGTATATGTTGAAGATCATATACATAAGTATGTTACAATATATGAAGAGTTTCAAGAGTTAGGAGAGGTGGAACCTATGACTCATCCTTTGAAGATATTGAAATGGGCATGCAAAATGTTTGAATTATATAGCCCACTAAATTTTCATTCTGCACTCCTTTTATTAGCGATTAATGGTCAAGACACTAAGATGGTGAATGAAGTTCTTGGTTGCATAGAGATAAAATATTGGAAGAATATTATGATGGAGGAAATGGAGTCATTAAAAAAAATGAGACTTGGGATCTAGAAAAGCCACCTCCTAGATAAAAACTTGTAGGAAGTAAGTCAATTTTAAATAAGAATCATAATGGATACTAGAGAAGTATAATCCTTTCTTGGTGGCAAAAGGATTATCATAGGTAGGAGTTGAATTTGGTGAGACTTTGATTACTATTATGAAAATGAATTCAATCAAGGTTTTTTTAGCTATTTCCATTGCACTTGATCTTGAGATAGATTATATAGATGTTAAGACCACATTTCCACATGAAATGTTTAAATAAGAGGTATACATTTCTTAGTTGGAGAGCCAAGGTAAAATGGAAAAAGGACTTGTTATATAGGTAGAATAAGTCCTTGTATGGATTGAAATATTCACCTAGAATATGGAACCATAAGTTATAAATTTATGCAATTTGACTTGGTCTTCTGAGCAATAATATTGATCCTCATTTTTACTACAAGTAAGAGGGTGATAGTTTTTCCATCATAGTCCTCTACATAGATGACATGTTTTTCATTAGAAATGACAAGTACATGATCACATAGGGAAAACCTCAGCTATATGTGCAGTTTGATATGAAATATCTTGGTGTTGTAGTGCTAATCTTGGGCATGGAAATCAAATAAGATTATGTGAACAAGAATCTCTAACAATACCATAGGAGGCATGCTAAAATTGTATTGAAAATTTTAAGGATATAGGACTACAAACCTATGTGCACACATTGTCATGTTGGGTACAATCTATCAACTATGTGATGTCCAAAGACATAACAGTAGTTGGAAGACATGAGCAAGTTTCCATATGCATGTGCAATGGGGAACCTTATTTACATTATGGTATTTAAAATCTTTGACATTGCTGAAGCTCTAGGAGTAGCGAGTAGATTCATGTCCAATCCGAGCAAGGAGCATTGGGTAGTGGTGAAGAGGAATGTTTAAGTATCTACATAAAACATATGATTTTGATTTTATATCTTGAATATGTTATTTTAATTCAAGGAATAACTAGGGAAAGTAAGGTTTTTTTGTCTATATAAACTTATAGATTTTTAATAAGTTGGAGATCTTGAGTTTTGTAGGCCTATCAGTGAGTATTTTTTCAACTTGTTATGTGGATCTATAAGTTGAATAAGTAAATGGTAGGCTACTGTTGCAATATCCACCATAAAATCTAAATATATTTAAGCTATTCATGCAAATAAAGAAGTGTGGATTCAAACATTGTGTTCGACTTTTGGGTTCACACATAAGGCTATAAAGATAAATTATCATTATTAAAGCATAATATTTATAATAAAGAACCCTATGTATCATTCTTATACAAAACACATTGAATTTTGATATTATTTTTAAGGGAAATGGTGGAGGAAAGATATGTATTTGGATAAGGTGGACACAAAGGAAAAATTATAGATTAATTGACCAAGGTAGTGAGTGCCAAGAAGTTCTCTTGGTGCAAGGAAGAGATGGGTATAGTTTCTTGAACTTCTTGAAGGATGAATGTGTTCTCCCTTATGCAAAGTTTTCAACAAGTAGGATATTTTTAAAATATATAATTTAATCTTGAATTTATGCAATTCTATATAATGGGCATGCTATTTACTATGTAAGGTGTTTTGTGCAAGCACTAGTTGCATTGAATATTGTGTAGGTTGATTGCATAAGTTGGATGGTTACACAAACTTATGTGTAGAATTTCTATGATAGTTTCAAAATGTTTTCAATGTGCAGTAATGATGGTAAAGATTTATGAGATATTTTACATAGTTTCATTGCACTCAAGGAGGTTGCAAAGTAGATAAAAGTGGTTGAGTCATAATAAGGTATTGCGAGGAGCTTTGAATTATTTAGAGTAATGAAAGGTTATTTCAAGACACTTGATACACATGTATAAATTTATAAGTTAACCTCATCCCAAGGTTGCTTGATCAAGGTTACCTTTGTCTGGATATATACAACCTAATGCTTCTTCTTTGAGTTCATACCATCTCTAGGTTAGTCTTGTCTCCAATTTAGCTATTGGTGCACCCATATTCCTTTTTTTCATAGCATGTCCTATTCTACCCCTAGAAGTAGTGGACACTATGATTGTATATGTCACTATATGAGTCCCCACTTGTCTATTATCTATGTCTTACCTTAGATGAAGTGGACATCATGAATATATACATCAATATATGAGTTCCCACTCATCTATTATCTCTCTCTTACCTTAGATGAGGTGGACACCATGACTGTATCTTTCACTATATGAATACCCATTTATCTATTATCTCTCTCTTTCCTTAGATGTTGTGGACATTGTGATTATCTCATCACTAAATAGGTAATAACTCATCTTTTCTCCCACTCTTCTCTTATCTCTTCTTATTTCTCCATAAGTCTCTTACCATTTTGTGAGTATTATTATTATCCATGCTCTCACCATTTTGTGATTACATTTTCATCTTCCCCTCCCTCTATCTATTTCTTCTTATCCTTCACTCATTCATTTTTATTCTCCCCCTTTCTGGGAGAACTACATGTGGCTTGAAGTCTATCCCCATTATCATGGGCATTCACACCATTTTAAATGGTAAAAGTGTTTAGACTATATAGGTAGAGCTCAAGGGAATGGGCCCCTTGGGGTCAGTTCAACCATGATCTACATCATTTCCATTCATCCAAAATGTAATTTCTCTTATTCTCATTTCTATCAAAAATTGCATGGTTATCTTAGGGCTTCCTCATTTGTCATTCAATCTTGTCATAAATGTTGGTTACCAAAAGTCTCAATCCTAGCCTAGGATGTAATTCGTGTCAATTGCTTCCTTTTAGGTGTCGATTACTTTAGATTTCTATTTTCACTTATGTTTTGTTGTGATTTGGCTTAACTTGTCTTCATTAAGGTTGCTTAAAATTAATTGTTTTATCATGTGTCTTGTCATTTACTTCTTTTATCTCACATTCATCATTTTTTTTTGTGTTCATCTTCTTTCTAATTATTTATTTTTCTTTATTTATATCATTTTTTGAGTCAAGATTCTTTTGTGTATTACATTATAGTGTGATTATGATTTTTCCATATCATGATGCACTATGTTTTGCACAAATTATAATTTTTTAAATCATTATGCATAACACAAATATTCATCATGATTATTTCATATCATTGGTGATTATTGTTTTATGATAAATTAAAACTTAGGTTGCTCAAATCTTACTCACCTATTCCTGTTGGAATTCTAAATCAAGGAAAAAATAAACACAAGGTAGTTGTCTAACCATCCATACAATTTCCATTTGTGCCATCAATTTGCACTTTCTATTTCATCCTCTTTATCCCCTTCCATTCCAATATTTCTCCCTGCAACCCATCATTTTCATATTTTGCAATAGTTTTTCTCCACAATTTCAAGGCCCAATTAATTGAAATGCTATCAATCTTTATCAACTGCTTTCAACTATCAATTCTATAAAATCTTCCTTTCAAATTGGAAAATCTATATTTTTTTCTAGGTCCGCAGCTTACCAAGAAAAATATTTAGTTAAATCTAATGATCTATCCAAAAAATACATCTATCTAAAATTAAATTACCATCTACATATCATAGTTATACTTAGCCATTTTTATCCATTTCCTAGTTTGTAAAAGTGTTTGAACATGTTATTCTAGGAGATAACTTGAATTTAACATCTAGATATCATAGTATACTTAGCCATTTTTAGCCATTTCCTAGTTTGCAAAAGTGTTTGAACATGTTATTCTATGATATTATTTAAATTTAAAATTTAATTTAAATGATTATTAATATTAAATACATGACACTGTCGATCACCATGGATCTAGGCAGGATATTGCTTTATTTGCATTAATTACTGATTCACCCTCTGAGTGGTAAGAGTTACCCTTTATTTAATGGTTGTTACCTCCACCTATGCATCCACAAATGCAAATAAATATGGAGCAAGTGATCACAATCAAGGCCCTGAACTTGCTGAAGAAATTTGTCCCTAAGGTTTTCCATGAGATAATGCTGATGATTCTAACTCTCCATTACCTGATGTTGTTTTGGATGTGCTTGAATTTGAAAAACCTAATCAATTTTTTGAGAACTTTAATTTGATTACTTATTCTATTGGTCAAGTCCCCCTAAGAGCCTTATGAAATAATGGATTCACAATCATTGTCAAGGCCATGGTGTGTAACTTGAAGGAATCCAAAACCTTACAAAGGGTTTTTTTGTTTCTCTTTTCTAACCTGAAGCACTAAAAATCTATAGTCAATCATGATCCTTGGTTCATTAAAAACACTTTGGTTATGTTTTCTCACTAGACTTGAGACTTTCAAGTCTTAGATCAAGTAAAATTGAAAGTCCCCATATGGGTTGAATTTATTGGATTGCCTCTCCCCCTATGGGGAACCAACTTATAATTCCCATAGGTCATTTCATATGCCATGAGCAGACTAAATTCTTTATGGCTCGTCCTCAAAATAGGGTTTGTGTAGAAGTGGATTTGTCCCATTATTTGAAAGATTCTATTGATATACAAATTGGCTCTAACTACTTTTCTCAGTGTGTCTTATATATCAATCTCTTGAATACTTGATTTTGGTGCTAGTCCTTAGAACACATGATCTGAGAGTGCCCTATGATGGTACACACACACTTTTATCCTCATAAAAAAGTGGATCTAAAGCCAAATATTAGAATGGAAATAATGATAGTTGGACTACCATCACTAGCAAGAAGAACAAAAACTCTTCTAAAGGTGGTGGTAGGCCACAAAATTCTTCATTCTGACCTACTGGCAAAAATTTTACTATGAATTTTGTTGGAAAATCTTCCTTGCCTACCAATGTTTATCCTTTTCTTGTGCATACACTGCATGCAGTGGCTTTGTTGGTTGAGACACCACCTATAACACCATTGTCACAACCCTCTCCTAGGGTGAGTGCCCTGGAGGAAGAAATGAGCTTGGTCACCTTGGAATGGAAATTAGTATTCTGACACTCTCGAATCCCCTCTTCATCTTTTAAAGAGGAAGAATATATGAAATATAAGTGACAAGCATTTAGAATGACTTATTACATGCCCAAAAAATGCATGTATAATAAGTTTGTTGTGCTATAAGGTCTCATAGAGAAGAATGATATACACCTCAATCCTACCCAATGATTATGTACTCTTAGAATGTTTGAGGTCTTACTGATCCACTGTGTAAGTATGTAGTCAGGAAAAATTTCTAGTTTTTATCCAAAATGATTTTTTTTGTTTGCAAGAGGTCAATAATTTTGGATTCTTAGTATAAAAATCAACACAAATGATTTCACCTGGGGCCATTGTTAGGCCACTAGGCATGGTAGGTCCATCACTTTTTTGGCTTCAAAGCTCACTCATAATATTGTTTCATGGGGTTTGAACCCCACCCACTAGGTGGTGTGGACCTTTTTTTCCTTTAATAATCACATTATTAGATTGGTCAATTTATATGCCTCCAATGATGTTATGGAGCAAGCCACCTAATGGAGGTAGCTATCTGACTCTCTTTTAGATGTTCATTAAATCCTCTGTGGTGACTTCAACATGGTGGAGTCAATAGTGGATAAAGAAGGATGCCTTCTAATGTGGTGGTGTGCTTGTGAGCATGAAGCATGGTTTTATATGCATAATAAGCTCATGGTGTTTGATCCCAACCATCACCTAAGGAAGGATTCATACTCCCCTTGGTTCACTGGTCTAAACTTTTATAGGGAGAAGATAAGGTGCTTCAACACTTTGATAGAGCTATATTGGTTGAGAAAGATCTTTTTTATTTTATTCCAATCTAGGATAGACAAATATCAGTGATTCTTGATACCCTTCTCTCAAATCATCACCCTATTTGCTTTAACTTTGAATGGACTTCTCCTCAAGTTAAGACTACTTCCACATAACTTTATCTCAATACTTCCCACCTCAAGGATGAAAGAATGATGGGGCATATTATCAGAATTTGGAACTTCACCTTTAGACAAAGGGAGACATTGGATGGATCCAGTGGTGGTCTGATACTCTTGCTTGAACTTCTACATTTCTTCAGATATATGGTGAAAAAGTGGCCATTTCTAGGTGATGTCTACATAATGCTACAAACTATGAGTATATCTGAGCCTCACAAAAATTAGTGCAGGCGCTTTTTACTGTCTACCTTCAAAATCAAATGGCATAATGGAGATACAAGCTCCAAATTGAGGAAGCACAAAAATTTAAAGGATCTCAACTAAGAGATCATATGCACTAGTTAAAAATTGGTCACAAGGTTTCTAAGGTTTTTTTGCCCTCCTCTACTCTAGGAGAGCTGCTGATAGAATCAAAGTTGTCAAGGAAGGAAATATAAGACTTACCAAACTCCTTGACATTATAAAAGAATTTTTCATCATTATCATGGTGTTTTCTTGGTGTAAGCTTCTTCTCTAGAAAGGTAGGTGGCTTGCTTTCAATGTCTCTAGGTTATTCCCTGTAAAGCCTCCAACTCTCAAAGAGTTACATGTGATAGGCCCTTGTCTTTTAGTGATGTCCATGAGGCTTTTAAGTAGATGGTAGTGGACAAATCTCTAGGAAATAATTATTTCTTGTATGAGTTTTATCAAACTCTTTAGGACACTATTGGTCTTGATCTTTACCAAGTGTATTATGAAGTTATTCTAACCAATTCCTTTGGAACCCTTATTAATTAGGATAACATCAAGTTTATTCCCAAGGCTAATGATCCTAAAATTATCACAAACTAGAGGCCTATTACTTTTCTCAATGTATCCTATAATATTATCTCTAAAGCTCTATCTCTTAGGTTGAAGCACATTCTCCCTTTAATTTTTAGGAGTGAGCACACATGATTCATACAAAACATGTTCATTTTGGATAATGTCATTATTGTTTGGAAAGGTATAGAATGGTCTAGGATTTATAATCAAAAGGATCTGTTTGTTAAGATTGATTTTGAGAAATATTATGATTGCATTGAGTGGACATTCATTCTAACCATGCTTTAGGCAATTGGTTTTAGCCCCAATTTTTTTCAGAATGTAAATATGATTTTTCAAGATGTGAGGGCTTTTATCACTATCAATGGCACCCAATCTTATTGATTTGAACTTCATTTTTATATTCTACAAGGATGTCCTTTAGGCCCTTCTTTATATGTCCTCACAGCCAAAGGATTTAGCTACCTCATAACTATGTTGTGAAGGGTTTAGTGAAAGGTATCTCCCTCCCTTAGTATGTTATACAACTTTAAATGGTCATTTCATAGATAACTCTTTTCTCACTCTCCAAGAGGAAGAAAAAACCATTAGAAATGCAGAATAAAGTTGATCAAAAATTGATGTCATAGTCATATGAACCAACCATTATACTATGCATCAATGTGGTTAAGTCATTGATCACAATTTAACATGAAAATTATGTATATAGTCAGTTGCAGTCAAACACTTTCTGATATCTCATTAAATAATTATGGTTTATGGTCCCAATTTTGAGGTATTCTACTATGAAAATATCTCTATACTACTTATAAACTTAA